>NSDU01000024.1:1411-420622 GCA_003676015.1 Meyerozyma sp. JA9 | reverse complement strand
CTTCTCTTCTCACTCTTCTCTTCTCACTCTTCTCTTCTCACTCTTCTCTTCTCACTCTTCTCTTCTCACTCTTCTCTTCTCACTCTTCTCTTCTCGCTTCCTGTCTTCTCTGATTTCGCTTATCGCGCGCATTCTCCACCATCACTCACCATGAGTTCTAGTGTCTTGGACTCTCCAGCTCCTTCTCCTGCGCCAACAGAACACCTACCAACCCCCACAGGCGATACCGTGACTTTGAGGCTGTGGCTTTCCGATCTCAACTGCCAACAATATGTTCAACACTTCGTAGACGCCGGCGTAACTTTCGACCTTTTGAGTGAACTAGACACGGCGGCACTCCGCGAGCTTGGTGTCTCGCGTGTAGGCGACCGTATCCGCCTCGAAAACGCCATAGGAGCACTAAAGTTGGAAAAATTGAAAAATGCCATCTCGGTGGAAAACTTGTATAAAACCCTAGAATTGCACTTGCTGGCTCCAGCGTCGGCCGGGGGACTAGGAGACGACCGCTCGCAGGAGTCGTCGGTGACGTTCTACTCTGGGTCCACGGGCGGCTCGTCAACTTCGTTTTTACAGCCAAATTCGTCGCTAGGAGCGAAAGACGGTAAAGATACGAAAACGGTGTCGTTTATTCTATCCGACGGGTCTGTGAAAAGAGTCAACGTATCGGGCTGCTTCAATGCCCAGAGCATCAAGAGAAAAGTGCTCAAAAGACTCGGGGTTCGACAGCAGGACGACCCCTATGCAACATACATCCATACTTCTTCGTCAGAAAATACCCTTAGTCTTTTGTACGACGTCGAGTTGGTGACCATCTGCTATTCGCCCGACCGTCTTGAAAAAAACCGGCTCATACTTTGTCCTCAGGGCGAAGCCCCAACCGCCGCCGCCATCGAGACGTCGAAGAAAATCATGCTCAAATTTGAGAGACACAACCGGATCACAAGTCACGACGACTTGAGCCAATATCATATTCCAGCACAGCCCAAGCCCCAGGTGCCAACAATGCGTAACTTTTTCGGACAAAGACCTCCCAGCGAGTTGATTTCGCTGAACTTGGCCGAATTTTTCCCAGAAGCTCAGCAGAAGGATTTAGAGGCTACGGTCCGGAACTCGGTGCGCTACAGTGTCAATCTCTCCAAGCGGTTTACGTCGGGACTGGTTGCTGGCAGCGGTAGCTCCGTAATGGGGGCTCGGAATAGTCGAATGAGTGCGCTTCGAACCCCATCGCTCTCGTCTGGCGACCAGTCGGTCAGACGGAAAGCCAGGACAATTGGCGACATGATGGTGAACAACGTTAATGCCATTGACGATGCCAAGGCACTAAGCGACAACCAGTCTATCTTCAGCAAGAGCTCGGCGGGCCAAGACCAGCGTTCGGTGGTGTCTTCCGTTCGAACCAACAAACCCACCATTTCCGCCAGTTTTGCCGACTCGGGAGAGAACGACAATCGGTATTCGAGAATAGAGCTTTTGAGCATAGACTCGGACGACGACGAGGATGACATATATGGCCAGTATTCGTCGTTCACCGACAGCGAAACCGTGGACAATATGGATCTATTTGAAGATGACGGACCTCAGAATTGGCTTCAAGGTGCCCGAATTGGAGCCGGCAGCTTTGGTACGGTATTTTTGGGAATGAACACAATGACAGGAGAACTTATGGCTGTTAAGCAGGTTTCTCTTCCTGACAAGACGAAAAATAGCAGTGTAGAAAGACTGCAGCAGAGTTTAATCGAAGCGTTGCAGCATGAAATGAGTTTGTTGAAAGTATTGAATCACGAAAACATCGTGCGGTATTTGGGCTCGTCTACGGATGAGAACTACTTAAACATCTTTTTGGAGTACGTTCCCGGTGGGTCTGTTCAGTCGATGCTAAACTCGTATGGACCGTTTGAGGAACCTTTGATTCGCAATTTTATTCGCCAGATCTTGATTGGCTTGAGCTATTTACATGGCGAGGACATCATACACAGAGACATCAAGGGTGCCAATATCTTGATAGACATTAAAGGAACCGTGAAGATCAGTGATTTTGGAATTTCCAAGAAAGAAAGTTCCACCGTGCTGGAGTCGCAGACCCAACTGCGCAGCAGAAGAAGAGCATCGCTACAAGGCTCGGTATTCTGGATGGCCCCGGAGGTGGTCAAACAGACGGCATACACCAAGAAAGCCGACATTTGGTCGGTGGGGTGCTTGATTGTAGAAATGTTCACCGGAAAGCACCCATTTCCCGACTTGAGCCAAATGCAGGCCATCTTCAAAATTGGCACCCATGTAAAACCACAAATACCCGAGTGGTGCACGGCAGAAGCCAAAGACTTTCTCACCAAGACGTTTGAGACCGACCAGTCGCTTCGGCCCGACGCCGTCGATCTTCTTGAAGAAGTGTTCTTAAGTCCATTGATCTTGTCCAAGAAGTAGCTGGTGCACTGGGCCCATGGCCGTCCTGCACAACGTGTGGGAATCGAACCAGACTCTTCGCCTGACCTTTGCGAGACACGACTGCAGGAAAAACTGATCTGCTATTGTGAATATAGACCGGTTTCGTTCGTTCTATTGTAAATTAGAGGGTCTGCTAGTAACTGTCTCCAGTACTGTTCAAGCGAATTTTGTATTTCTGTTCCACAGGACTCTCAATTGTTCTTATAGTATGCCTGACGGTTCACAACACCTTCGACTCATCTGAACGATAATGGATATTCCCCTTAAATCGAGACCCAAGGTCTCCATGGTGAACTTGATCGAGGAGGAAACGTTCAACAAGACAAAGCAAAACGCCGAGACTCCCAACGAAGAAAGCAGTGATACAATCCACATCCCTCATCATCAGACCGAACCCCGCTTGACGCAAAATGGCGACGGTTCCAATTACAAACTAGTGCGTACATTTTCGGAGAGTGAGGCCAACAACTTCGACTCCGAGACCGGCCACAGAATCTTCGAGGACGGCAAGATTAGGCCGAAGACTTCGCGGACTAACACCAACCAATCACAACAGGACAGCCCTATAAAGCTATATTCTCGCTCCCACAACCAGTACATAGACGGTCCAGATTCTGGCTATGTTGCTGGACTTGAGGACGAGTATATACCGGGGCTTGATTTCGGAGACTTGATATACCGATGGAACAAAACGTCGTCTGAAAATTTGAGCACTTCCGAAGGTGAAGGTGTGCCTCGGAGCAGTGCAACAACTTCGATATCTAATACGCCTCTGAGCCGTAACCAATCCTACTTGGACCTCAATGAACTCCATGCTCAGGTAGCCCCTCAGCCCATCAAGCTTCGAAATCAAGAGAACAAGTTGTCTTTCACAAAATTGCACGATGCGATGAAATTGAGGACCCCATTGTCTAATAGCATCCATGACCCTCTCAGCGCCAGTGTTTCTAAAGATACTTCATCTCACCGAAGCAAGAAGCAAAAATCACATCGCTACGTGGACCAGGGCGATATCAACTACGAGCAAATCATGGAGAGTCTTCCAAGTAATTTTAACGACCTCCCTTATTCGCAAAGAAAGAAGATAGTCCAGTCATTCTCTGACTCGATTGACTACTCCCAGTTTTCTCTTTTCGCCAAGGACTACTTGACAAAGTTTGGTGAGGGCCGCTCGTCTAGAAGCGGTTCTACCGCTGGGAGTGCTTCAAGGCTCTCGAGAAGAAACAGCACGGTCGCTGGTCGACTACTTGCATTGTCTTCGTCTTCGGATATCAAGAAGTTGAACGAAAAGAAAAAAGTCAATGTTGATGAAAAAGGAGCGCAGGTAATGGAATATGAGTTGGGCAAAATTATCGGCTACGGTGCCTGGGGTACTATAAGAGAATGCACAGACGACAAGGGGAATGTCAGAGCTGTCAAGATTGTCAAATCGTGTCGTGATAGAGATGAGTCCCCTGCTCGTTCGCGGTCGCCCTCAAGATCTAAGGCCAACAATAATCAAGTGTTGGAGTTCTTCAGGAAGGAGATAAGGATTTGGGAGCAGTTGCATCATCCAAATATCTTACCTTTGATCAAGTATTTGGAAACAGAGAACATCATTTTCTGTTTCACCGACAAGATTCCCGGCGGAACCTTGTTCGACCATGTTCTGCAATGGGGCATGTTTGATACTGGTCTATCCAATAGCGTTGGACCCATCACATTCCTGCTTGAGGTGCAAAAGGAGCGCTTACTTCGGACCGCTTCTTTTGTAAAACAAATTGTCGAAGGTTTGAGATACATGCATCAAGAAAAAGGAATTGTACATGGAGATTTGAAGCTCGAAAATGTTTTGGTGGATGACAATGACGCAAGTGACATCAAGATGATTCTCTGCGACTTCGGCATGTCTCGCGTGTATACATCGCGCCTCAGTCGGGCCGCTACCAACCACGAGTCGTCGCCTACTCTCCGGAGCAGATCTTCGTTCACTCGTACAAGAAAGCCGTACCAGGGAGGACATTCCAAGCACACTACGCAACTATTTACTGATGACTCCAAGATTGGGCTTTCCAATCTCTTCAAATCCCATGGTCCATCGATGCAGTCTGTCACGTTAACGCCTACAGAATCGTTGTCTCTTGCAGATGCGCACGAGCTCAAGAGCAAATTTAATCATGTGGAGACCATTGATTCCGGATTGCCCCATTCGCATATAGGGTCACTTCCTTATGCTTCCCCAGAATTGCTTTTGCCATCGCCTCCACCACTCGGTCCATCGGCAGATGTGTGGGCACTTGGTGTGCTTACATACACCATGATTGTTGGCCGCCTTCCATTCCAGCATCCATATGAGCCACGTTTGAGGGCAATGATCACGGCTGGGCAGTTCGACAAGGACGATTTGGCCCTGGCTTGCCTCATGCAATGGAACCACACCACAGGCAACGGTTCTGCAGATGCTTCCAATTCGGGCACTCCCGAAGTGATGTCAGGCTCCTCATTTGCCGATGGGGGACGTGCAAGCGGCTTAGACGCATTACTGCAGCAGTGGAGCAAGCTAGACTGCACCGAGTTCAAGTATTTGCACGACTTGGTTAATGGTTGCTTGGAATTAAATATCACAAAAAGGTGGGATTTAGAGATGGTGAAGCGGTCGCTCGAAGCCACACATTGTTAGTCTTGTATAGCAGATGTGTACCACTAATTTTTAATAATAAGCATCAACATTGACGGAAACATCTGCATTCTCGATTGCCCACGGTATGCAGGTGCATCGCGCGGGCGCATCGGAGGCGATGAGCCGTCTTGCGGCTAGCGCCGATCAGTATGAAATTAGTTGCGGCCAGACGTTGCCGCGTTTTACTTCGATATTATTAACACCAATATTTCTTGCTCTTGTTGTAGGCATTGTTGACTCCAATCTCACATCTATACCATCTATTTCAAAATGACATTTTTTCCCTAACACCGAGAGGGTGTGTTTTGACGTTCGGAAAAATGATGCATATTGACACAATCGTGCATGAAGCCTGCATGTGTCATGTGTCAACATGCAGCCCCACTCCCGGAGTCCGTGACCTTCCGAGTTGGATTTACCTTTCAGAAAAAGAAAAACAATCGCTCGAGAGCCATGCTAGGTTACGTCACACAGCTCTATGTTTAAAATTTTTGTCGGCTCCCCCACCACTCGGGTCGGGGCTTGGAAGTATAAGAAGCAGCCGGGTCGCTTGCACACTATTTTTCAGCATCAATTTTTAGACAATGGTTTGGGACATAAAATCACGAACCAACACCGGGGGCTTGAGAGGAAGAAAGCTCCGGTGGACGGTAACATTCATTGCGACTATGGGATTCTCTCTCTTTGGTTATGATCAAGGATTGATGTCGGGACTTATTACTGGAGACCAATTCAACATGGAATTTCCTCCAACCAAGGTCCCAGCACACGGTTCGCCTACTCACGCGCAAACCATCCAAGGTGCTGTGACTTCGTGTTACGAAATCGGATGTTTTTTCGGTGCGCTTTTTGCATTGTTCAGAGGTGACAGGTTTGGTAGAAGGCCATTGATCATTGCTGGCTCATTCATCATTATCATTGGAACTGTGATTTCCGTCGCTTCGTTCCACCACAGCTGGGGATTGGGACAGTTTGTTGTTGGAAGAGTCATTACTGGTATCGGAAATGGATTGAACACAGCCACAATTCCCGTTTGGCAATCGGAGATGTCCAAGTCTGAGAACAGAGGATTGTTGGTCAATTTCGAAGGTTCAGTGGTTGCAATTGGTACTTTTGTGGCTTATTGGATTGACTTTGGACTTTCTTATGTTCACTCTTCGGTACAATGGAGATTCCCTGTGGCTTTCCAGATTGTATTTGCACTCGTTGTGTTCGTTGGTATTCTTCCACTTCCTGAATCTCCAAGATGGCTTGTGGCTCACGACCGCAAAGCTGAGGCCCAGTACATCTTGGGTGCTTTGAACGATGTGCCTCCAGAAGACGATGAAGTTGTAGCTGAATTGACCCACATTTCCGACTCTGTCAACAGATTCTCCAGATCTCAAGTTGGTATCAAAGACTTGCTCACAGGAGGAAAGCAGCAGCACTTTGCCAGAATGCTTATTGGGTCATCTACTCAGTTCTTCCAACAATTCACTGGTTGTAACGCCGCTATTTATTACTCAACGGTACTTTTTGAGGACACAGTTTTGACTGGATTGGAAACAAACTGGAGAAGAAGATTGTCGTTGATTTTGGGAGGGGTTTTCGCTACCGTGTACGCCTTGTTCACCATTCCCTCCTTCTTCTTGGTGGACACTCTCGGAAGAAGAAGCTTGTTCTTGATCGGAGCCACCGGTCAAGCAGTTGCTTTCACTATTGCATTTGGTTCATTGGTTCATCCTAATCCTGACAATGCCAAGGGTGCCGCTGTGGGAATTTTCATTTTCATCTGCTTCTTTGCCTTTACCGTGCTTCCTCTTCCATGGATCTACCCACCTGAAATTAACCCTATGAGAACAAGAACCATTGCTACTGCTGTGTCCACCTGTACCAACTGGATTTGTAACTTCGCCGTGGTGATGTTCACACCTATTTTCATTGGTAAGTCTGGCTGGGGTTGTTACCTTTTCTTTGCTGCGATTAACTACTTGTGGATTCCTATCATCTTCTTCTTTTACCCAGAAACCGCTGGACGTCAATTGGAAGAAGTCGACATCATTTTTGCCAAGGCTCACGCTGATGGCACATTTCCATTCAGAGTTGCAGCCACCATGCCAAAGATGAACTTGGCCACTATTAAGACTGAAGGCGAACAATTGGGTCTCTACGATGATGACTTCGAAAAGGAGCAATTTGAGACCAAAGAATTGATGGAGCCCACTGGTTCGGGAACTGTGTCGCCCGGGTCTGACGGAGTCTTGAACAAAGTTGAAGAGAACGATAATAATGTGGACAACGTCGAGAACCGAGTTTAGATATTCAGATTATATGTACTTATAGAAGGAGATTAAAGATTTATGCTAGGCTTGCTCTTAAGAAATTGGTATATTATGCTAAGTTACCCTCGGAAACGAGAGTGTACCTGTCAATCTCCTTCCCCGTTTGGCTCTCGAGCCGCTTCCACGTTTCGATCTTTCCGTCATTGGTGTTGATCTCGTACACCCTCATTCTTCGAATATACCCATTGTAGCCTCCATATCCACCCTCTCCTGAACCACCGCCGTAGCACAACCACATACGGTTTTCTCTAGAGCTATCTTTGTCTTGGATATCAAGCACACAGTAGTCGTTGCAATGGTCATGCCCCACGCTTACCACAGAAACTCCCAACTTTCCAAGCACAGACCTGGCTCCAGTATTGTATCGCGGAGCGGTGACGCCTTCCCGAAGTTCGCCGACCTTGGTTTGGCCGTCGAGATTTCGGTACTCTGGGAGAGGAATGTGGAAAAACGCCATTGACATGTGCATCTTGGAGTATGCTGCGGATGATTTTTGAAGACTGGCGCCTTCATCTTCAAGCCATTTTAATTGCGACTCCTTGATCCAGTCGTAGCCGGGATTCACCTTGGGGTTGGGAGAGTATTTGTGTGTGTCAAGGAAATACAATGTGATAGCAGTGTTGTGGCTCGAGTAACCCTCGACGGGTACGACATAGTTGCCTACTCCTGCGACTGCTTCGGGGCCAACGGCTGCTACGGAATATGGCATATTGGCTGACAACGACATGATTTCCTGTCTCGTCATAGAACCCTCGTCGTCGTGGTTCCCCATGGTAACAGCATAAGGAATCTTCCGCTTGATGATGGGGTCAAGCGCCTTGAAAACTGCGGTTTCTGCGTCAGGGGCATTGTCGCCAAAGATTTGGTCGCCGGTCAAAACCACCATATCTGGCTTTTCTGTGTCTAGCATCGTGTTCAAAAATTTGAGGGTTCTAGGATCAGCTAGGCAATTCTTCGCCGACTCTGCTGGCACTGGGTCTCTGCATTTGCCGTTTCCAGTAGCAAGGTGTAAGTCTGCCACTTGTAGAATTTTGAATTTGCCGTTCTTGTTCATTTTAAGAGGGGTTTGGTACTGCTTTGACTTATAGTCGAGCTTTGGACCACGTCTTATTGTGAGGTATGGTTTGCGGTCGGCAGTTGTTGATATCCCTTGAATATGGGCCTTGGTGTTCAACTCCCAGTTGGGGCGTGGATCAACGGCACCTTCACCAAACAAAATGTCGATTCCAGTGAGGGCATTCTTGTGAGATGGCGGCCCATAACGCACCCAAATACCATGGGACTTGTAGCGCCAGCCTCTGGCTTTCACCTGATCCATGGAAGGCACGGTGATGGAGGTTTTGAGAGCATGTCGCGATGTTTCCTCTGTTCGTTTCTGATTGCCAGAGTCGTCTTTACCTCCTTCTTTCTGTGCTTTTTCTTCGTCCTTTTCCTTCTCCTCCTTCTCCTGCTTCTCCTTCTCCTTCTCCTCCTTTTCCTTCTCCTTCTCCTTTCTCTCGTTTTCGAGGTTGATACGGTTGATCTCGTTGCTGGCCGCTTTATGTTTGTCGACCGTAACCGCCGTGAGCTTGTCCTTCATTTGGGCCCGCTGCGAGTCCACGAGAGCTGTGTGCTCCTCGTCGTCATAGGGAGTGCCGGAGAAAAAATTGGCCGCCAAATCATAAGGAAGCTTGAGTTTTTCGTTTCCAGGAAGGGTCGCATCTTTAGCTGGGTTGGCTACAGCTATGTCGATAATGACCTGGTCCACTATATTTTCATCCCTCTTCCCTGCGTGTTCCTTGTCGGTCTCCATGGAAAGCTTGCCATCCAATGCCTCGTACTTGGCTTTCTTGTAGGAAAAATACTGTTTTTGGACCCACGAGTTACCCAAGGTGAGGTCCTTATCGATCTTGACCCACTCGCCAGACAGCCCCAAGTTGCCCAAAACACCCTCGTTCTTTCGTGGGACCCCGCACTCGCTCAGGGCGGAGCCTAGCTTGAAACAGGAGCGAATAGCGATGTCTACGATGTACAGATCGGACGAAGGCTGGAAGAAACTCGGAGTGAAACCAGGTCCCAAGTAGTCGTCGAGCACAATTAGACGTTGTTTGTTGGCCACAAGCACCAAGCCGATACAGAACACCAATAGCACCCCGCCATAGCCGAGCTGGCGGATCCATCGTCTTGGCAATCCCAACATGATGTGTGCTACAGGCGGTGAGAACAAAGACGAGATAGCGAGGGCGATTACATAATGGGAGCGAGCTCATGGGAACTCATGGGAACCAATGTATATTTGCGTAGCTAGTTGTTCTTGCGGCGTTCGGCGGCTAATTGCTCCTCCCGCTTCTTGGCGTCGGGCTCGATGTCGGGGAACGTGTCCGGGTTGGGCACGGGTTTGTGTTTGTCGGCGTCGAGAATTCGGGTGTGGGGTTTGTTCACCGAGCTCCACGGCACCTTTTTCCCGCCGATGTCTACAATGAGTTCGTCCTGGTGTGGGTGTTTGTTGGTTTCGTCGGCCATTTTGTGGGTGTTTAGCAGGAGGTATCCGTAGGCGATTGCAACCGCTATAAATGCAAAGAAGATCAAGTGCATAACTGACTTGCTGCGGCCGGTGCAGGAGACGGTGCTATGGTGCCGCCAAGTTCACGTGGACGTCAGGCGACCCCAGGAGCCCGTTCGCCACGCCGCCGGTGGACGAATTGAGCCCCACTTCGGGAAGCATGGTGGTATTTAGACTCATGGCGTAGATGGTGACGATCATCACCACGCAGTGTAGACCCACGCAGTAGATAAGAAAGAGCATGCGGGTGGCTCTTGTAGCGAGCACGGCCCTTGTGAGCGAGATGAAGAGCCGTTCTGCCGGCGACAACCGCGAGCTGATGCGTTCCTGTTCTTGCATCCGAAACTGCTCGATGGGGTGGAGTTTGGACTCGTACGACTGGCGGTACGGGTTGTTCTCGAGGTCCATGTTGGGCTTGGGCTGGAACACCCGGCGGCCACTGCCCGAGGTTCCGTTCGAAGCCAAGTATCGTGTGCGTTCGTAGAGCTCTTCGTTGTCGTTTTTGAGCTGCCGAACCTGCCGCTTGTACTCGCCGATGACGGCCGTCTGCTTGCGCACCTCCTCCTCGAGCTCCGTGCACCGGTCTCGGAACCGGTCTCTCTGCTTGGTGACGATGGGCAAGATGGACTGGGGCTCGTCGCTGCTGGCGGTGCCGCGGGTCATGCCGGTGAACCGGCTCACCCCCGAGATCATGCTGGCGTTGTCGTTGAACCGGTGGGCCTCCACGGCCTCCTGCAAGTCTCTCTCCAATTTCCTATTAATGCTGTGGGCGTGGTGGAGCTCGGTGCTGGTGTTCTGCGCCGCCTGCTCTAGCCGCTGGATCGTCTCCACGAGCCCATCGTGCTGCGCCCGCATGTCCGCCAACTCCTTGGTGAGCGCCCGGTTGCGCTGCATCAAAAGCGAGTCGAACTCCGGCGACCCCAGCTCGTTTTCGTCGTCGCCGGTGCCGAACTCCAACTGCCGGAGTATGTGGAGCTCCTGCTTCAACTCGTCGTAGTCGTTGGTGGCCTCCAACCGGGCCTTCAACCCGCGGACCTCCACCGCGAGCTGGTTGGTCTGGCGCTCGTAGAGCTCGCTCTTGTCGCGGAGGTGTTTCTGGGCATCCTGGAGCTTGCTGCGGACCTGGCTGAGCGTGGCCAACGCACGGGCATTCTCGCTCTCGAGCTCAAACATCTTCTGTGTGCTCTCCTTCTGGAAGTCGCCGGCGTCCAACTTGGACTTCGACATCGACAACTCCCGGCGCAAGTTCTCGTTTCTGTTCTCAAGCTCGATCGCCCGTTTTTTGGAAAACTCGGCGTCTCTCGTGGCCATTTCTAGCTCGGCCAACACCGCCGCCAGGTCCGCCGGCACCGCACCGGAGCTCTGCGAGCTCAACTGGAGCTCGGTCACCTCTTTGGACGTGCGAAGTTCCTCGATGGTGTGCTTGGCACTGGCGAGCTGGTCGCGGAGCCCCTTCTCCTTTTCCTGCCAATTGGACTCCTTCTCGTCAATAAGCGCCTTGTACTCGTCGTCCTTGGCCGTGAGCTTGGCCCCCAACGTTTCGGCGGCCTTTTGTTCACTGTCGAGCATCCGCTGCTTCAACTGGTCGTAGTCTGCTCGCCGGGCCAATTCGTCCTTCAAGTCGCTGATTTCCTTTTTGTAGGTTTCCGCCTCCGACGAGCTGATCACCGAAGCAAGCGAGGCCTCTAGAAGGGGCCGGGGGTCGGGTGCCTCGGCCATGACTCGGTAGAAGCTGAAGAAGTATTTCTCCACATTGGTTCTTTTGGTGGTCAATGAGTCGTTTTCGTTCTGGTAAAGCTTGAGAAGCAGCTTGAGCGACTCGAGCTTCTCCGGGTCCGGTAGTTTCTTGAATTCTCTGGTTTTCGCTGCCAAGTTCTTGCGGGACACCAAACTCAGTTTCTGTTCTCTTTTGATTTCAAGGCCCTGTTCGTCCAATTTTTTCTGGAGATTTGGCAAGTCGATCTCCGACCACGCCTGAAGGGCGCTGGCAAACTTGTTGGGAGGAGTCTGCGCTGTGCCGCCATTATCAGACTCCATGGCTAGTATCCGTGATCGTGATATGAGAATCAGCTACATACAGTCGCGAATGGTCCACTCAAGATACCGAAGCCAACCACGCCAAATTCGTGCTGAATCTTCTTCACAGTCCTCCTTCTACAGTCCTCCTTCTACGTGTGTATTATCCTAAATGAATGTCTCGTATGGAACTGGTGCCAAAGTTTGAGGAACATTGTCAACAGTCTTGACGATTCTGGCCTCTCTAGGCTTGGCTGGTTGTCTCTTCAAGAACACAGTCTCGCCCTTGGCCTTGGCCTCTCTCTTCTTGGCGGCGTTGCTCTTGACTCTGTTCAAGAATTCTTGACGACAAGCCGAGTGCTTAACGTGCTCAACTCTCAAGTTGACTCTCTTTTCGAGGTATCTGTTTCCAACAATCTTGTGAATAATGACACCGACGGACGACTTGGTGACGTTGTACACCACACCGGTCTTACCGTGGTAGTACTTGTGGGGCATACCCTTTTGGATGGAACCGTTGGCCTTGATGTCGACGATATCTCCAACCTTGTAGGTCTTCATGTAGGTGGACAATGGGATGGCACCATGCTTCTTGAAATCACGCTGGAAGGCGTAACGAGTACCCGATCTGTAACCATGACTGAGTTAGTATTGGAGTTCGATTTTCGTGTCTACGTTGTGTTTGATGCCTTGGGGCGAGAAAGAACAAATGTTGAGTTTGGACTGCTCAATTTCACCATCTGCTGTGCGCGTCGTCACACCCTTAGCAATATCTTGTCATTTCAGCACGGTCAAAGCTTCCTCTGTACATACGATTTACCCATTTTTGTATCTGAAAACTATGGTGTGGAACCAAAAGTTAAAAGTGATGAAAATTTTCGGGTGCGCACTCACGTGCGGGCTGAGCCCTCGTCACGTGCAACGCCAAACATCACTGCTACCGCTGGAATTTGCAGCCTACCAAGGTGGTTCATAAACCGTGTATTCTACAGTTGGAGTAACCCATTATATATATATTAGGTGTCAAATAAAAACGAGGTATGACGAGTTTACTCTTCTTCTTCTTCAGCCTCTTCACCACCCTTGTTTTGACGCTTTCTCTTAACTCTACCAGCTCTACCACCACCGTATGGCGAGTTGTTAGCAAAGTCAATGTGCTTTTGAGACTCCAATCTGACCATGAAAGATGGAACGTTGACGATCTGCTTACCGACGGCAATGTGTCTTTGAGCAATCAACACTCTGGCGTGGTGGATAGATCTGGCCAAACCCAACTTGAAAACTTGGGTTTGCAATCTTCTCTCCAAGAAATCTTCTGGTTTCAAAGCCAAGACGTAATCCAACTTCATCTTGTCTTCTGGCAAGACACCAACCTTCACCAATCTTCTGATCAAGGCATTACCTTCGAACAATCTCTTGGGGTCCTTCTCGTCTCTGGTCAACAAGTCACGGGCAGCTCTTCTGATCTTGGACAATTGGAATTGAATTCTGTAGATTTCTCTCTTGTTCTTCAATCCAAATTCACCAGCCAACTTCAATTCACTGTCCAAACGGGCAGACTCATATGGCTGCTTTGGCACAGAGTAGGTCTTCGAGTAAGTTCTTGGGGCACCTGAAAGTTAGAAAACAGTTTGCAAACTGTCCGGGTCTACATCTACGAGGCTGGAATAAATCTCTGGAAGTACAATACTTCTGTATTTCCAAAGACTTATTGTATTGATTGCAACTGAAGTGTCGGGAATTCAGTTACAACAACAAGCCAAGTATTATGAGGACCCGAACCTCGCGAGGTGCTTGCGCATTCGCTTGTGTCGTCTAGTGTTTAGACTAGAGCTTCAATTTCATAAAATGTGTACATACGTGGCATAGTGACTTAATCAATTGTAAAGAAGAAAAAATTTCAATCTGAAAAAAATCTTTGCGCGAGCTCGACCCAGTTTCAGATTTACGCACACGCCGGCACCGGTGCGTAACATGTGGTGCGACCTCTGTGACAGCGATGTGCCCCAGCGAGTGCGGCAGCTAGAGATGCAGTCTGCAGGCATACCGATTTTACGGTTCGTCCAAGATGAAGTTTGTGGCTCTTATATCGGGCGGCAAGGACTCGTTCTTCAACATACAGCACTGCATAGCCCAGGGACATGAGCTTGTGGCCGTGGCTAACTTGTATCCACAAGAAAATCTCGACGAGATCGATTCTTTCATGTTCCAGACGGTGGGACACAACGTAATAAATCATTACGGAGAATGTTTAGGGGTTCCTGTGTATCGCCAAGCCATCCACGGCGGGTCCAAGAACCAGGAACTTGAGTATTCTGTCACGGAAGATGACGAAATTGAAGACTTGTACTTGCTTTTGCAAAAAGTGTGTGCTCATCATGACATTCAAGGTGTTAGTTGCGGGGCAATTCTCTCCCTGTACCAGCGAACGAGAGTGGAAAATGTGTGCGGCCGTCTCGGACTCACCTCTTTGGCATATCTTTGGCAAAGAGATCAATTGGAACTTATGACTGAGATGAGCAATAGTGGGCTCGATGCTCGGTTGATCAAAGTTGCAGCAATTGGGTTGACGGCTCTGGACCTCGGCAAGTCCATAACGCAAATGCTCCCGAAGTTGGTTAAGCTCAACCAGATGTACGAAGTCCACATTTGCGGTGAAGGGGGAGAATTCGAGACATTGGTGTTCGACAGTCCGCTTTTCCAACACAAACGGCTCGAGATAGCCACCCAAGAAATCGTCACGGATACAAGAAACGACGTTTCATATTTGCGACTACAAGTTAAGGTTGTTCCCAAGGAGCCGGTTCTGTTGGACACCGTTCAGCCGCCGGTTTTAGACGGCCTATTCTCCTCATTAGAGCATTCAACTCCACAACCACAACAGGACAATCTGGACAATTCTGTCATTCCTACAACCACGTTGCCGACCAGTGTCAAGCGTGTGAACGGCTACCTTTTTGTGTCTAATTTGACCCTGAATTTCGAAGGCGTAGAGGAATGTATGAACTCGATCTTTGCTGAGTTACACAAAATTTTGAAAGAGAATCGGTTGGATTTTGGAAGTATTCAGCACATTGAGCTTCTCGTCTCAAATATGGACACGTTCAACTCCATCAACAAGGTATACTCCGAGGTGTTTTCCAGCTACTTTCTTCCTCCGTCTCGAGTTTGTGTTGAAACCGCCGTACCCACCCCAGTATCACTATCTTGTACCGCATTACTTTTGAGACCAAAGCGCCAAGGCATACACATCCGCTCTGTTTCATACTGGGCCCCTCACAATATAGGCCCTTATTCTCAATCCATTGTGGACGAATCTGAGACCTACAAACTCGCCACTATCTCGGGTCAGATACCGTTGGTTCCAGCTACAATGACGCTATCGTCCACCAGCGACAATAGCCTCAGTTCGTATCTTTGTATGCAACATTTCCATCGAGTTAAAGAATTGGTGCAAGTGAAAGAAATTGGGGCGGCAGTGTGTTTCGTCACTGACCCTACATTGGCACAAGTGGCCACAACGAGCTGGAAGCTGTATATTCAAGAAGTGGAGCAGGGGCAAGGTTTGCAACTGTTGGTTACAGTTCAAGTCACAGGCTTACCAAAAGCGGCTGATGTGGAATTGAGCGGGTTCACTTTTGAAGTCAAGAGCCGCCACGAAGAAGATCTGGAGGATGAGGACAATCAGGAGGACAAATTTGAGGCTGCTGGACCCAGATTTTTATTTGAAAAGTACCATACCCAAGCCATTGGGGATATGACCTCCACAGTATTCTTCACGAATGATGCGAACCACTTACAAGATCTTCCTGGACAAGTGCAGCTTTACACCACTACAGAACTTCAGGTAGCTTCTGGTGTCCAAATAGTCCCAGTTAGCAACGTATGGGACACCACTGGCTCCCGATACAGGTATGGGGGCATAATCAAGACTTGGAAAACTACATGAAAATTACATTATTCACTTTATTAATTTACACACGCCGACACTGCCGACTCAGAGCGCACCTATTGCAAGCCGCTGCTAGTTTTTGGTTCCAGGACCGGTATACACGAGTTCTTCAGGCAAGGTTATTCCCCTCTCACGGCACAACTGAATGAGCCTTTCGTTCTCTTCCTTTAAATAATCTATGTAATCGGCCGATTTGGTCAAAATATTGAGTTCGGACCGATTTTCCAGTTCATTAAGAGTGGGGGTGAGCGCCACTATACGGTCGAATTCGGAACGAATGTTTTCTCGTCTCTTTTGCTCTGAAGCAATATGATGAGCCTTTGGTTAGTTTTTGGTTTTGGAGCTATTAGAGAGGTCTTACGTACTTTCTTCTGTTCCTCGGTCAACGTGGACGGGCGTGCGTCCTTCAGGGTGTTGTCGAACGAGCCCATTTTGCAACTAAACTATTCGTAGCACCAGATGTGGGGTTGGCCTTTGGGCTTTCGGATGCATCGTCGGGAGTGCACAGAACCGCCGGGGACCGCGGGAAAAAATAATGCGCTAAAGTGAAACCCACGGCGGGAGTCGAACCCGCAATCTTTTGATTAGAAGTCAAACGCGTTAACCATTACGCTACGCAGGCGCCTATTCGCAAGACGGTCCTACAATCAGGATTTGCCGGCGACCCTAATTACGCGGAAAAATGTGTAAAATTCGTTTGCGATAAGCATCGTTATCGCACCCTTAAAAACCCCTTTTTTATCACACCCCATGAAAAGCCCTTTTCTTCAACGGTCTGTGGCGCAAAAGTTGGTCTGGTTGTTTTCGTCTACATCTCTTCCTATTTTGGAATTCATAAATTCTCTATAAAGTTACAAAAACAGCCTGTGGCGTTTCTCGAATTAAATCATCGGCTGCAATATAAAACATAAAACTACAAAAACATCCCGACATCAAGTCAAAGATTCCTCCGAAAGAACACCGGATCCCATGCACCGTTTAGAACAACAAGGCGACACCGGCAGCGGCAGCAGCAGCAACACCGAGGGCGCCGGTAGAGATACCGGCAGCACCGTTGTCGGGAATGACGGAGGTACTGTTGGTACCGTTAGAACCGTTAGTGGCGTTGAATGCCGAAACAGAAGAAATAGCGGTTAAAGCGAGAGCGATATTCTTGAATTGCATTTCTTGAAAAGTGATATAACAAAAATCTCTAACGAGAAGGAGGCTGTAATTTATACTGATAACAAATGGACCGTAAGAGCCATAAAAAAGAAATAAAGAGAAGCAAGGTTCATGCAAGATTGTGATACAATCCGGAATTATGCACGAAATTTAATATAATACTGCCACACAGGGCGTGCCCTGACCACATCCTGCCCAATGCGGTATAGGAACGTGACCCCATCGATGGCGGTGCCGCACACTATACCCGGGTGTCTGGCGCCGCTCATGCAAGCAATTAACTTTATGTGATCATGGCTGTTTGTGCACATTACACTGCCGTTTTGGGACAATATAGAACGTTCTCCGGGACCTGCAGCAAATTGGATCTCAATCTGGGCTGAACCCGTGGGCTTATTCCTGGTGCCGTAGCCAGCCTATTGTTTTGTTCAGATCGATTGTCTCCTGTCAACGTGGTTTGACGACTTACCCGTTTTGAATATTTCTAATATCTCTATTTTGACCTTAGACTTTTTGACGTTTCATCTCATTTCTCTATTCTTCCGCATAGAGGTCCATCAACTTAAACACCTCGTCTATGGCTTCCTCAAAATTAAACCTTTGTCTCATGACCTTGTTCATGAACAAGTCACTTCTAAGCCATTCGCCCTTGTGCGTATACTGTTCCATATGTTTGGTGACTCCCGCGAGATCCAGCTTCATTAGAAGTCCAAGTTCCTTTTCATGGTAGCTAGTAAAGTGCATGGTCTTGACATATTCCTTGAAGATCAGTCCGTGCTGAAGTAAATTGGCATGGTCCTGAGTGGTCAACTTGTTAATGCGCCATTTCTCCAAGTTGGAAATCACTCGTTTATCTTTGTCGACAGCCACTCTCTTCTTAACTCGCTTCTTCTCGTCGCTTTTTTCATCTCCCGTTGCTTTCTGCTCATCCACCCATCGTTGAGGGTCCTGGAGGTAGTCAAGAACAATCTGGGTGGTGACCCAAATGCGAAAGTTGTTGAGATAGAATGAGTCTCGGTAATTCTTGTCAGTAAGAGCATTGAGCTTATACTCGTAATTGAGAGTCATGACAAAGTTGCTGGGAACATAACTCCACAGGTTCTCTACCAACGTCAACACCAAGGGCGACAATTCGTCATATGTTGCAAAATGATTGTTTCGACAATTGTATGCCTCGAGCTCGCGATTCTTGTCTCTATAGTTGATGTTGCCATCGTCGTCTTTAAGCTCGTCAAGTGCTTTCCGAATATGGGGCTGTGTCTCCGCCAAGTAGTCGTATCGCTGTGGAGTGGGTGTATCGGTCAATGCTAGGGCGGTGATGTCGATGTAAAGCCCAGTGTCAATGTCAATGAACCGCCCGTCTATATTGTTGTTTCCATTGCCCTTGCTCCTGTGGGTGATACTGGATCCGATGTCGACAAAGTACCGGCCCATGCCATTGAATTTATCCTCCGAAGTTCCAATATTTTCAATAATCAAAGATTGGTTGAACCGCTTACCCAATTTATGAAGATCACTTATCGGCACCTGAACATCAATGTCTGTGTCCCATGGAAACGCAAGCCCGTTCCAATACCACGAGAGTAACGAGCCGTGTGAGATCCACGTAACGATCCCATGCTGACGAGCGAAACTGAGATACGACTTGACTAAATGGTGCAAGGAAAGCTTCTGGTCCTCGTTTCCTACTGTGAGCCCGTTGAAAAATCTCCAGTCGTAGTGGTCGCCCAACCATTTTTCAGGGTGCTTTTCCAAGAGTTTTGCTTCTCGGAAAAATTTGGGCGGATCTTCTTCATGGTGAGAATACTCGATGGATTTGCGGTAAGCGTCTTCCATGACATTGAGTTCCTTGCCCTTTAAGCCGTCGAGAACACTGTTCACATCCACGTCAAAAGCATCTCGAGGAATAGTGATTTTGGGATCGTTCATAACCTCGTCCCCATTGCGAGGTGGGTATGTCTTGACAAGGGTCTTGTATTCGTGTAAAACGTTGACTTTTTCAAGGTCTAGTACTTTGACAATACCGTTGTGAAGAAGACTGTGCTTCAAGTCATTGTTCGAGGGGTTTGCCACGTATACTTCGTAGGATCCCAAATTGTCGGTCAAGAATACCAACTTTACGGGCGAAGGTGCAGAAGTGTACAAGTAAGACTTACCCAAAATCTCATTGTTTGGGACCATTTGTGGTCCTGGGAATGCAAAAATATTGTACCCAAGGGGGTTTGTATCGTCTTCTCGACAATATGATTGTACCGGCTGCAATTCTGAATCTTGGACCAACTCGCCCTTATTCGATATGTCGAAGAAGCTGCATCGTATCTTGCCGTCTTTCTCGGGAAGAACGTACTTTTTGAGCTTTTCCATGTCGACCCAGTCACTCCAATGAAACGGTACGGGTGCCAGCCCTTGCTGTTTATTGAGGTATGAGAGATAAACTCCCAATGTGAACCGAGGATCAAACGGCTGGAAAATTGGTTTTCGCTGCTTGTCGTCGGTGAAGTATGAGGGCACCTTCAACTCGAGTGGGAGGTTGGAGGTGACTTTTTCGTCGAGATCCCAGAATTCCTGCGACCAGTCGTGGGCTAGTTTCTCTTCTTTCACTCTTTCCACGTGGCGCAAGAACAGCTCGTTCGATTCCAACTCGAGATCCGACGCCAAAATGTTCTGAAACCACGATTGGAACTTGAGCTTGACAGCGTGCTGGAATTGGAGCTGGGGCAGCTGGGCCAAATGCAAAGCATAGATCGTTTTGAGCACCCCGTACGTCACCACAAATAAGAGCACCACTTTCAAATATCGAAAGCGGACCCTCATGGTGCCCTGGCGACCGTTATTGGCGACTCTGATGTTGGCAGCGAGGACTCAGCCACAAATGCAAAGAATAATCACCACTGAAATTCGTGTAAAAGTGGTGGAAAATGGACCGGATCGCCAAATTAAGCCTCGGTCTATAGTTCTTACAATAAACGTAAGTGAGACGTTTCCTCGATCAAAGTTTGCTAGTCAAAGGAGGATCTAGCACAGCGGTAAAAAACGGCGGTCCAGTACAAATTGGCACACGACGTTGAATTGCGACAATAGAGGTTGCGGGCTACCTGCAGTCCAACAATGCGAGCGAGATGCCAGGGCACCCAAGGTGAAAAAAAAAAAAGGAGGTTAGAGTGCGTATGGCAGATATGGTTATGTAAAGTGGCGGTGGGGCCGAGTTTCGCGATATGCTGTTTCTCCATCTTGAAAGCTTACCCCTGCGTTATGCAGCGAACATGCTTCTCCCCACCTTTGTCTAAGTGGGGTCGGATTTACGACGAGAAAAATCGTTGTCGGACTGGGGGCGTGAATTGCGTGGTTCGTGGGTGGTTGATATAAGATAGCATTTTTCTCTGCTCTTTTCTCTTTTTCTCTTTTTCTCTTTTTCTCTTTTTCTCTTTTTCTCTTCTCCTTTTCTCTTCCTACTCTGTTGTCTCTGTCTCTGTCTCCACTTCCATCTCGAACACCCGCACTGCCGGCTGGTCGCAGGGAAGAGCACCGGCGAATTTCACCGGATTATGTGGGTTTCGTTTTCCCTCAAATGTAAATGCTGCTGAAGAACCGGCAAAAACAAGATTGTCTTCATGGCCCACTCGGTTGCATGTGACCACGGTCACGGGCCGTTCCAGGTCTACCAACGGGGAAAATCGCTGCACCCAGTACCCTACTGTGTCTGTCTCTGGTTGGTTGGGACGGTTGGTACCTCCCACTGCGGTGATGGAGAGCCATGCCATGGGGCAGAGAATGAGATTCACTCCATTGGCAAGACAAGAACGGGCCATTTCGAACGCTGTGAACGGCGCCTCGAACTTGTAAGGGTTCAAATCCATGCAAATGCCGGTGGCGGCGGTGATAGTGGGCGGTTCTTCATGGCCCGGTTTTTGGCCATGGTAGTAGTCTTTATCGGCCACAAATTTGAACAGCTCAAACTTGGGTCCCGGGCTCTCGGAGCAGCCCCACACCTCGTCTGTTTCGTACAAATGGCACTTGCGATAGTGGTGTAGCACATCACCGGCGGGAGAGGTGAAAACAGCAGCATTGTATGTGATCGATTTTTCTTTTTCTGGGTACCCGATCAATGTGAAGCAATTGTACTTTTTAGATAGCGACCGAGCAAATTCCGTCGACGTGCCAGCCGCCGTAGGTTCCAAGAACGGCTCGATTGCTCCCGGTGACTTGAAATTGTATCCTGTCAATGCCAATTCTGGAAGAAGAAGAATGTCTATCGGAGTGCGGATGGACAGGGCAATGAGTTTGGAGATGTTGGCCATGTTACTCTTGACCTGGCCGACCACCGCGGTGGTTTGCACGGCCGCAATACGGAGGTGCATGAAGGAAAAGAACAAGAAGACCGAAAGAGTTGCACGGTATACGATCAGTTGACAGGCGGTGTGTGCAGGTCTGATCGAAAATAGAAGAGGCAGAAACTTGAGACAGGGAAGAACTAGTAGGAGTAGATGATGGGTTATGTTTGCGGTTCTTGTTTAGGGGTAGGTGAGGAGAGTACGTGGGTGATACGGTTCTATTCAGGTGCAGATAGAAGTCACAAAAAGTAAATGTAGCATTTTGCAATTTTCCTAATATTTACATTGTGGTTGTAGTGAACATGGTTTGGTCCGGAGACTTGGCTGTAGTCAAATCGATGAGACGTCAAATGGGCTAATGCCAGAGAAGCTGCTGTTGGTGAAGAAAATATAAACTAAAAGTGCAAACTGCAAACTACTAAACTACAAAACTACAAAACTACAAACTACCAAACTAGTAAACTACTAACCACAAACTACAAACCACAAACCACAAACCACAAACCACCCTTGTTTCTCACGCCACGGCCAATGGCGCAAGCCGAATCTAATGGTGGCTTATCCGATCCCGGTGACGTAACTTCGCAACTGACGCAAGATATAACCGTCGACAGCCACCAATTGCGCCATAATAGCGCTTAGGTGAATTACGACGGGGACGCATCGAGGCGCTCGCCACAAGTTGCTCGTTCTAGTTCGGCCATGTAGCTGTTGCAATATGAAAACTAGTTTTTTGGTGCCTTATCGGCAATAGGCTAGCGTAGTGTGCGCCCAAAGAAGGCTTCGCGCCGGAGAAGAGGCGGTGTTTCAAGACTAAAACTGCGGTCAAAACACAGATCTGCATTGTTTAAAACCTTGGTCGAGGGCTCGTTTCTACTTTGAACAAAGGTTTTACCCAGTACTTTTATTTGGCCGTGGGTACTGCCTTGGGCGCTTTTCTTCGCACCGAACCGGGCCGACTTTTGTCGCATCTTCGTGGCTTTTTCTACCATTACCGTAACACATCCCTAGTTTGCCCCATGGGCCCTATTGGAGCTCCCCATCGTCTTGTCATCGCCTAAGCATCGCAAAACTTACACAATCATCCGCTGAAAACTCCAAATACTCGTTCCTGATCCGGAGTTTTTTGCAACTTTGAAAAATCTTGGCTCGCTTGCACTTATACCACATTGAGAAACCTGGCCCAATTTCCACCAATTTTGTCCATGATCGTCCATTTGCGAAGAAGACGTAACGTGGTGGCCGCAGTAGTTGCACTATGCCTTTGCTCCTTCATTTTCCTTCACCCATCGCTCCGGTCGCACATCAGTCCAAACTACTTTGACAGGTTGGTGGACCAACTTCCGTTCTCAGATCTGGTAGCTCACGCGATAGACTTCAGCGCCAAACCCAACTTCGACACTTTTGTGCTCCCGGAGTACTTGACCAGCAGAGACGGGCTGGAGGTAATGAAATATACCATGCCGTTTGACCCGCGGTTCACCATGGGGATGGTTCTCGACCATTTGGCCAACCAGATACAGCAGTCCAAGTCGGTTTACGAGGTGCATCTTCCCTACTTCCACTGGGCGGACTACTCCGACTTGTCGGACCTCAACAAGTACTACTTTGCTCCGGAAAAGGACAATTGCAAGAACCTTTTCGATGTCACCACCTCAAGCCATAGTCACAACAGAAAGCAGGAGCTCGTGGAAACCGAGCAGTATTGCCTCGACCAGTCCCAGCTTGAAGAGGCGGCGCTGGACCCAGCATTTGACGAACACCAGCAGAAGGCATTTCGGTTAGCGAAAACCAGACCCGTTTCTCCGGGTTGGTACATTTTCGACTACGGCGGCCGGTCCAAACAGTCGTTGAAAATCTTGCATGCCAAGTCGTACCTTGAGAGCTTCATGGCTCCTCCAAGCAACCTTGTACTCCTTATTCCCACAGAAAAGGGACCGGCTTCTATTACCGTTCCCGTCAACCAGGACATTTCTGGCCGGGAACGAATCTCCCAGAGCCCACTTCTTGAAACCTACTTGACGAGTTTCAGATTGAACTCGCCAGAGGCTCCGTCGGTGAGCGTGGCCAAGCAATTGCAAAGAGTCAGCGACTTGGTTCTGAAGTACGCCAAGGTGGCTCCGTTGCCTCTTACCAAGTCCTTGAAACACGAGGACTTCACGGCGGACTGCAGGGCCATTATCGACTCGCTAGGAGACACGCGGCTGCAATCGGTGCAATTGTACAAGCAGTCGTTGGAATATTCGCTTGCCGAAGCGAATCCACCCAAGTACTTCAAAGAGGCCAAGATTCTCAAAAAGGAAGCCAACTGGGCTCACGGGGGACACTATGACTGGCGGTTCTTCTCAGGGTTGATCAACTTCACCGACAGACAGCCGCCAGTGTTGCACGGCCTTTTGCAGGCGTATCTCAAGTTTACAAACGCAAATAATATCACCACCTGGGTGGCCCACGGATCGCTTTTATCGTGGTACTGGAACGGAGTTGCTTTCCCGTGGGACAACGATATCGATGTCCAGATGCCCATCCAGGACCTTCACCGTCTTTCGCAAGATTTCAACCAGAGTATGATTGTGGATCTTGGCGGGGAGTCTGGCCAGGAGGTAAGGTATGGCCGGTACTTTATCGACTGTGGGACATTCATCAGCCACCGCACCGCTGGAAACGGCAACAATAATATCGACGCTCGGTTCATCGACGTGGACACTGGGTTCTACATTGACATCACAGGGTTGGCTATCTCTGACGAAAAGGCTCCCACTCGCTACAACGACTTGCTTCCGCCCGAGCTCTCGCGGCAATCCGTAGATGCCACCATCACCGACCAGAGCCGCAACGAGTATCTCCAGGCCTACAACTGTCGGCACCATCATTTTGCCCGGCTCAGTGAGCTCAGTCCGTTGAGTTTGTCTGCGGTTGAGGGCCAGTATGCCTACGTTCCTGCCAACTATGAGCGGGTCCTCATGAACGAATATGGAGTCAAGGGAATCGTCCACGAAGTATTCAAAATCTTCACGTTCGTGCCCCGGTTCCAGCTCTGGATAGCCACGCGAGACCTCCGGCGGTTCACCAATAACCACGACATAAAGTGGTCCGACGACCAAACCTGGAAGAACTGGCGAGAACAAGACTATATTCAGTTTTTGTCCCAGAACGAAGAGTTGTTGACGGAATACGTGGCCACGAGGAAGATGACCCAGTTGCACAGCGAGGAAATGAAGTTGCGGAGGAAGCACAAAAACAGTGAAAAGTTTGTCGTTAGTCGTATTGACAAGGACCCGCTGTTGACCAAACTAAGACATGATTATTTTTCGTTTTTGGTATCCAACCACGACTACGACTTCCGCATTCGGGACGACAAGGTCAAGGCAGAGTATAAAGAGCTCGACCAGGCATTGGCCCAGCAAAGCCTCCCCGAGGTGGAAAAAACCACCACCACCATGGAGACCGAAGTGGCTGCGAATCCCGGAACCAACCCAGAACCCATAAATTCTCCTCCGCAGATACAATCTCCGGAGGAGCAAAACGACGCTACAATGAGAAGACCCGATCCCAACCACGCCGACCCAGACCAATCTTGGTAACTATGAACAAACTAGCATATGGAATAGACCCGTGTTGTCTGCAGGAGCATCGTAGCATTTGTAGCTCGCCAGCCTGTGTGCAGTCCGCCAATCATCGTTCGCGGTTCTCACGCCATAAACTTCATCCTTCAGCAAACCATCACGATGTTTAGAAGAGCCGGCCAACGCACCTTTGCCCGCTTCAACTCCTCTGGCCACGGTCATGTGTCCAAGTACATTTCCGAGTCCGCTTTTCCCCATGTGGACAAGAAGGCTGGTGAAGAATTCATCAAGAAACAGTCGGAAAAAGCTCACCATTCTGAAGGAATTACCAACACCTGGAAGAGATTGACTTACTTGGTTGCCTTCCCTGCCATTGCATTGACCGCTATTCCAGTTGTGAACATTGAAATGCATCACGCCGAGCACAGAAAGCACTTGAGAGAGCTCCCCGATGAGGAATGGCCCACCCAGTACGAGTACCAAAACATTAGACAAAAGAAGTTTTTCTGGGGTGACGGAGACAAGACTTTGTTCTGGAACTCTGATATCAACAGACACATTGAGTCTTAGTAGCAGATGAATAAATGCGAGCGAGAGAGAGAGAGTAGAGAGAGTAGAGAGGAGAAAGAAGAAGCAGGAGTAGAATGGAGAACTGTAGAAGAAGGTTAGAATGGAGAACCATAGAAAAAGGAGAGGATGGGGAACCATACAAGGATGGAATAGTAGAAGGACAACTATAGAAGAGCAAAGTAAGAGTAGATTTCGCTTCCCAGTCTCGTACGCTTAACACTTATTCCTTCGGCTTCTTCGCATCCTAGTACTTCTTCCTTCCCACTTCTTCCCTCCTACATCTTCCCTCCTACTTCTTACAGACAGTCATGTATTCTACAAGGTGGAAAAGATATACAAATTGTTGGTGGCAGCAATGGCCACGGAATCCTCCCGTGGATGCCACGATAAGTGGAGAATGCTCTTCTTGAAGTCAATGTTATCGAAATCATTTCCTCCACTTCCAACCCCACTCATTAATCTCCGTCTGGTACCGCTGTTTCCCATTTTCTTCGATTTGAATGCAGACTTATCCGCCTGCAAAATGATCTCTTCTTGTTCCTCATCGTCCATTTGTGACGATGGTGATTGAGGGTAAGCATCGGTTGGAAGTCCGGGAGATTCCACATCATTATCTTCGTCGTCATCGTCGTCGTCGAAAACATCTTCCTTTCTTCTGTTCAACTTCGTTTTAATTTCACTGCCCCCATTGACAATATTAGGATATATCATGAAGCTATTGTTGTATGATCCAGTCATAACCGACTTGCTATCGCCACTGAACTGAACTTCAAACTTGTCAAAGATGGCATCGTTCTCATAAGTGTCACACAATCTGTCCCGCAAGTGCTCATGTACATTGATCGTCTTGACGGGTTTCAGTTCCATAGCCAAGTCCCAAATTTTCACCGTCATATAGTCTCGAGATACAATGTATCTCCCGTCGTGGCTAAACTTGACGTCTGAAATGGACGACGTTATCTCGGTGAAAAAGTTGTGCGACGCAGGGTCCAAGTACTCTTCGAACACCTTAGCATGCGAATCACATAACGAATTGGATCTCATATCTGACAATTTGATGGTGCCCTTCGAGGAAGAGTACATTAATAAATTACAATGACTGGGATGGAATTCGGCACTGGTAATTACCTCGGTCAACTCTTCCATGTTGGCCGGTTTGATGTCCACGATGTTGAACGACTGGTCGGAGATTCCCAAGTTCCACAAATTGATTCGGAGGTCATCGGACGACAAGTAGGTTTCCTGGTCCGAATTGACCGATATCGAGTTTATATGGTAGGCGTGGGCGTTGGAATAGATCTTTTTCGGTTGTGCCAGAATCAACTTGTCGTGAACCGTCAACTTGGGCAAATGTAAATTCTCCATGTTGAATGACGTTGGAAGCTGGTCTGCACCCTTCAAGTTGTTTTCGCTCACGAGCTTCACCTGTCTTTCCGCCACTTTCCACAACTTGATCGTCTTGTCATTGGTGGAAAGGAGGTAAAGAGCATCGTTGGAGCTTCGGATCCATTTTATCTTGTTGATTTTTTCTTCGATTTCCAATGACTTCAAGTAGTCGAACTCGGCGTCGTGACTTTGGAACTCGGTGAAAAACTTGTACTCGCAACTGTGCTTCTTTTTCGAATGATTGCGTTCGAACAACACCACTCTACCGCCTTTATCTCCAGTTGCCAAGAAGTTTCCGTCGTAATTGAACTCCACCGTGGAAATGATATCGGCTTCCGTGACGTTTTCAATGTCTCCCTTGTCACCAAAGCATTGGGAGAACTTCCAACTATCTTCCATGGTCATATTGGAATAGTTCTATGAATGAAATTTCCGCCACTTTTTTCAAACCCAAAAAAACACAGGGTGGCCGGTACACTCGAAGCCGTCAGCAGGTGTGTGTCTGAAGGCTCAATGTTGCAAGAAAAAAAAACTTGATCTTTTCGAGCCGAACGGTGTGAATTTGTGTCGAAATTATCAAGTCGGCAGACGAGGTTATTAGACAGTAAACAAGTCAATCACCAAACTGGGGCCAGGGATACTCGAAATGGACGCAAAAAAACTCTCGAACACTACTTGGTATTGGTGTACAAACACAGTTGTATCTAGCAATGAAGTCCAACTCCTGATTAATGACGGGATGTGTACAGGACGGAGTGTGGGTGTCTGGGCCCGTCCGAAACTACACTATATTTAGCAGGGCAATTCTACAACCAGTATCAGATGTGTGTATTGCTATTAATACTTAGGCAGCCTTCTTGGCGGCATCAGCAGGGTTGACCTTTCTGTCAGTGTTGAATCTCTTCCTTTGGGGAGGAGTTCTGACTCTTCTGTCGGTTCTGGATCTGACTCTGACAATTCTGGCGTGGATGGCACAGGAGACACAGTAGTGCAACTTGTTGTACAACTTTGGCACGGCGTACTCAGAGTAGACCGAGGCCTCAGACAAATCTCTGACAGCAGCGGCTTCAACCATGTTTCTGATGGTGACTCTCTTGATGGCCTTATCCTTAGGAACACATCTGGCACAGTTCAAACATCTGACTGGCTTGACGTGACCTCTTCCCTTCTTGTTTCTACCGTTGGAAGCTCTCTTTTTTGGCATGCTGGGTTAGTGTTCATTCAAAGATAACTGCGTTGGGGTATGTCGAATTAGAATTTTTCACTTGATTTTTCATCGTCCATTCTCGGCTCAATCAGATCTGTTTACGGTCCCTGGTCGGTCTACGTCGTATTCTGTGGTTCTCGTTGTCCAATTCCCTTCACCAGCACAACGCCCGCAATATCTCGATACTTACTTGTTTAAACTGTTAAGAATAATCCACTGGAGTCGCAGTGAAAGTTTTGCGAGCGGTTGTGCGAGGCTCAAGTCACGAAAACGTGACGCGCGGGGCTCAGCCCTGGCGTGTCTATATGCCGGGTGGTGCGCTGGGTGCGATGTCGTTCCTGGCTTTGCATCCACCCACCCACGCTGGAGAGTCCCGCCAATCAACGACAGCCTTGTGCGCGCAGTGTTAGCTGATTTTCAAACCAGCTAAGACGACAGTGAAAGTATGTATACCATCAGAACCATAGAGAGTGGAAAGGTGTGAAGAAATATGGCGGACGGAAGCAGAGCGCTCGCCGGAACTGAACGCACCACCTATGCCCCGCATAGGACCGGAATTGGTCCATGATTCCATGCATATTATCACCGGTTTACAACACAACTTCCGGTTTACAACACAACTTCCGGTTTACAACACAATTTCCGGTTTAAAGCACAATATCCGGTGCGTCAGATATGTAGCGCGACGTTGACAGCCACCCCGCAGTTTTTTCACGTCCCACTTGAACTCCGTTCATTATACTAACTCAGATGCTTTCTCGTGCTCTTCGTGTCACTCGTAACACCAGACTCTTGTCTACTTCTAGAGTACTTGCTCTGGCTCCAGTTAATGTCAACCAAAAGACTGCCAGCAAATTGGCCGAAGTCACTGGTCCCGATGGATCGTTGATTGGTCCTGGTGCCAAGGAAGGTACCATTCCAACCGACTTGGACCAAGCTACCGGTTTGGAAAGATACGAAATCTTGGGTAAGAGAGAAGGTATTGATGTGTTCAACTTGGACAAGCCTATTTTCGAGGGTTCTGGTACCATGAAAGACCCATACTTGGTGCCAACTTATATTGGACATCGTTACGTAGGATGCAGAGGTAAGAGTGGTGAGGAACACAAACCATACTGGTTAGATGTCAAGGAAGGTGCCCCAGGTAGATGCTGGCAATGTGGTACTGTGTACGCAGCCAAGTACTTGGGTGAGCCTGGCCACCACCACCACTGATTATCACCCCTGATCATGAGCGATGATCATCGCATAGAACATCTTTGACCGGTAGGGCTAAGTATCAATTCTACATCACGTACAAGCTGTAATTGTGTAGGCTTTAATGTGACCATGCGGCACTACCCGCTTAGTGCGACAATATATAATAGCGGCCAAAATGCCAAACTCATTTTAAACTATGCTGAGGAAAAAAGTATTGTTTCTAGCTGAGCCCAACCAGAACTTACCGGAGTATCGTCACTTCCAGCACCTGTATGAGTGTATTCCGTACCAATTGACCACCGCTGAAAAACTCATTGAAGATTTCAAAACGTCCTTGAAAGACATCGAGGCCATATATGCCGCTTGGCTCGGATTCATTCCACTTGGAGGGTTTGCCAATGAAATCTTGGCCAACTGTCCTCCAAACTTGAAAATTATCGCCGTTTGTTCTGTTGGTTATGACGGTTTTGACGAAACGGCCATGGCCGAAAAGGGTGTTATTTTAACCAATGTTCCCTCATCGGGAGCTGCCGAACCAGTAGCCGATTTGGTGCTTTTCAATGCCTTGCAAGCGTTCAGAAACTTTAAATTTTGCACCCATATTTTCAACGGAGAGTTGAACAATTCTATGTATACCAGAAGGCGGTTGCAAGACGGGGAGTTCGATACAAGTTCCGGCAAGCTTCAATTGGGCAATGGAACCTCCCATGCCTTTGGAGAATCGTCAGCTGGAAGACCCAATATCAGCCCAGCGGGCCATACTGCGGTGATCGTTGGTTTTGGAAGAATTGGACAGACCATTGGCTCGAGGTTGCATGGCATTGGAATGAAAATCGCCTATGTTAAGCGCACCAAATTGACCACAGTCCACGAACAGCAATTGGGTTACCCAGTAAAATACTACAAGTCGCTTACTGAAGCCAAGGATGTGGCCGATTTGGTGGTAATTGCCTGTCCTGGAACCGCCGAAACCAGGCACTTGGTCAATGCCAATGTGATCAATGCCATTTCCAAGCCGTTCAGAATTATCAATGTGGGAAGAGGTACGGTTATTGACGAACAGGCATTGGTGGATGGTCTCAAGTCCGGCAAAGTTTTGTTTGCTGGACTTGACGTTTTTGAGTCGGAACCCAAAGTTCATCCTGAACTATATGGACGTCCAGACGTGGTGCTCACTCCGCACATCGGAGCCTCTACTATGGAGAATTTTGACCACACTGCCGAGGTGTCGTTGAAGAACATTGACCATGTTTTGAGCGGAAAAGAGCCGTTGACGAGAGTGAACTAGTTGCAAGAGGAGTATAGCGGTAAAGTTTAGCGGCTAAGTTGCAGAGAAGAAAGTTGAAAGAAGTTGAAAGAAGCTAAAAAAGCAAACGTTGAAAAAACGCAGAAGGTTTAAAAAAGCTGCAAGTCGAGAGTTGCAACGGTCTCGCCGTTTTCCAGCCATGTATTAGATATAGACATTAATGTAAAGTATTTCCATGGCTTATCTTTTCAATAGCACAGCAATAGTTGACACCAGACATTGCTACAAGTTCTCAACTGGACAAAGCTACAAATGCAACTACAACACTCAATCTTCTGCCAGTGCTAGCATTGACCAACCTCGTCAATTTTTCGACCGCCTACCTCCACTTATTCATCTTCCCTTCTCTTAATCTCCCCATACATTTGCAACCGGTCGTGCCCGCACCAGCGAATCGACATTTCCGTTCCACCTCCTTGGAAATCCAACAATGCTGTCGGTATATATCGGCGTGTACCGGGCAGTTTTCGAATATGCTGCCCAGACAGACGAGGAATTGAATTTGGCTGCCGGCGACATTCTATATCTTCTTGAGAAGTCCGATGTCGACGACTGGTGGACGGTCAAAAAACGAATTCTCCCCGTCGGCGATGAAGAAGTCGAAGAACCGGTGGGATTGGTGCCTTCCAACTACATTGAGGAAGCCCCCGTGGTTAAGACAGCGCGTGCGCTTTATGACTACGAAAAACAGACCGAAGAAGAGCTTTCGTTCCACGAGGGCGACCGGTTTGACGTTTATGATGTAAATGATCCAGACTGGATTTTGGTGACTGACGCTGCCCACGAGCATTTTGGCTTTGTACCGGCGAACTATATAGACATGTCGGCCCAGCTGGGCTCCGCGGGGGCCCCAGCAAACCCTCAAGTGTTTTCAATGCCTCCGAAACATCCGAGCCAAATTCAACGAGAGGCCGAGTTGGACCACTCTCCACACCAAGAAGCGGAACAGCCGCTAGACACCGCTGACCAGGACGATGAGGAGGCTCCCCCCAAGCCAGCGAGACCCACCAGCAACGAATTCGTCAGCCCATCTCGTACAGAAAATGAGCTCAATCTTGTGGACGACGAAGAAGACGCTCCTCCTATGCCGTCCCGACCTGGACCCAGTGCTGCCACTACACTGAGTTCGCTCAATAGAGAGCCTGCTGCAGCACAGCCCTCGCAGGACTATCCTAGGACAGAAGATGTCGGTGACCAGCAACACAGTTTTGACGGGGAGTTTTTCACCTGGTATATCGACGAGGTTGACGGGCGTAAAAAGAGACCTGTAGTGTTCTCCATCGGCAAGGGAATGATTATCACCAAGCCAAATACGCAGAACCCGAAGAAATTGAAACTTAAGTCTGCTTCCACTCTCGACCAAGTATGGAGAGTACGAGATTTGAAGGACTACAGTAACGAGAAAAAACATCTCTTCCTCGAGTTGACAAACCCAACCACCTCGCTCGAGCTCCATTGCGGCCTGAAGGACGTTGCTGAAGCCATTGTGTCCATCTTGGCCGACTTAAAGGGCGCAGAAGAAGCCAGAGGTTTGCGCGAAGTTGTACAGGCTTCCCAGACTTCAACTAGTGGAAAAAATCGTAAAATTGGTACCCTCATGTATGACTTTACGGCTCAAGGCCGCGACGAGCTTGATAGCAGAGAAGGTGACGAAGTGTACATCATTGACCAGTCAAAGTCCAAAGATTGGTGGATGTGTGAGAACGTCACCACCGGACGCCAAGGGGTTATTCCTGCTTCGTACATCGAGATTGTGGGCACTTCGAACCTCGACAAAATGACCGATGGTGTCCAGAGACGTAGATCGCAAAAGGCACCCAAAGGCAAGGTGGTTGATAAAAAGCATCAGCATCGTCGCCGTTCGAGAGATGAAAGGGAAAGGATTCGAGAAAGCGACCAACGTCATCGTGAACGTGAGCAGCCCAGCAATGGTCGCGATAGTGATGGAAAATCATTGCCCAACTACCATCGTCTTAGAACCTGGATTGACAGCACCGGATCCTTCAAGGTGGAGGCAGAATTCTTAGGGTTTGTCGACGGGAAAATTCATCTACACAAGACAAATGGTGTCAAGATTGCCGTCGCAGCTACAAAATTGTGCTTGGAAGACTTGGAATACGTAGAAAAGGTGAGCGGAACATCATTGGAGACCTACAAAGAGCAGGTCTCGAAGCAAACCCCCAAGAAAACCGAGGAAGGTCGTAGCAGGTCTGCAACAGCTGTCATCAACAGCGTATCTCCAACGAAGGAAAAGTCTCTGGGCTCAGGTACTATTCCTCCACAATCGGACCCGGAGTATGATTGGTTCGAGTTCTTTCTTCAGTGCGGTATCGATATTGGTAACTGCCAAAGATACACCATCAACTTCAACAGAGAGCAGATGGACGACAAGATTTTGGAAGATATCAATCCTTCACTTTTGCGTACTCTTGGCTTGAGAGAGGGAGATATTATCAGAGTGATGAAGTACTTGGATAACAAATTTGACCGGAAGAAAGAGGAACCAGTTCAGCAAACTGGCACAGGCGGGCTTTTTACCGAGCCTACCGGTGCTTTGAGAAATAACAGCTCGACAACTGAGGTTTCGAAGGTTGATGCCAAGGCGTTGCCATCACCAAGAAAATCAGAGACCCCAGTGGAAAATCCTCCTCCGGCGGTGAATAAACTAGAAGACGATGCATGGGCCATGAAACCAGCCGCTCGTTCTAGTGAAGATTTGCTGAGAGTGAAATCACAAACTCCACAGTACACTGGCTCCTTGCAAGACTTGGTGGATATAAAGCCCTTCAAGGTAAATGACAAACCAATGCCTGCTTTACCTGCTGAAGCCAAGCAAGAGCCCGCACCATCGGCTCCAGCTTTGAAGCCCGTTCAAACTGGGCCATCTGTACAACAGCAGTTTACCGCCAACAAAACCGGATCCACCTCTGTGGGCGGGTTGGGAGCTCAGACAACTGGAGGACTTGTTCCAGTACAAAGAACAGGCGGGTTGGTTCCGGTGCAGCGGACCGGTGGTTTACTTCCAATGCAACCGACCGGGTTCGTGCCTATAACCGCTCAACCCACGGGGTTCATTCCCATTCAAGCTACTGGCTTGCAACCGCAAATAACATTTGGAATTGTTCCTCTCCAAACAGGAACGGCAACGTTCACGGCTACTCCAACCGGTCCTCAAGCGACCATGCCCCAAACTACTTTTGGACAGCAGCAGCCACAATTACAGCCTTCGACTACTTTCGGAGGAATGAACAACGTGCCACTTCAAATGACGGGCGGCGCCATGCCTTCCACCTCGTTTGGGCAACCGATGTCAATGCAACAAACTGGACCATTGGTTCCCGTACAGCGCACCGGAGGCACTCCTTTTGGTCAACCGACGGGACCACTTGGAAACCAGCTCACTGGAGGACTTCCTCCACAAACCTCGTTTGGGGCGTTCCAGCCGACCGGACAGCAGTCTACTGGGGGCCCCATGTTCCAGCAGGGCCCACCGGCCAATTCTTTCGGACCGGGAAGCATATCATCTCCTCCTACATTTATGAGCCAGAATCCAGGACCCCAGCCAACATTCCCCACGGGCCAACAACCTTTCAATCTGTCGTTTCCAGGAAGCCAAACGGGTCAGGGACAATATGGCCAGTCCAACATGGATCTGTTGTCAAACATGTTCCAAAACACAAACATTTCGAGCAATGGCTACCAGCCTCCTACATCTTTTGGTCAACAGTCAGGCTTCCAGCCATCCTTTGGACAACAACCAACCTCCTTTGGACAGCCACCAACGTCTTTTGGACAGCCACCAACGTCTTTTGGACAGCCACCAACGTCTTTTGGACAGCCACCAACNTTTGGACAGCCACCAACGTCTTTTGGACAGCCACCAACGTCTTTTGGACAGCCACCAACGTCTTTTGGACAGCCACCAACATCTTTTGGTCAACCAGCTACTGGCCAACAGCCTCTGTTTGACGGATTTGGTTTTTCGCAGCCATTGCAATCACAGCCCACAGGTTCCGGTTTCGGCAATGCGCCAATGCAGCCCCAACAGACTGGCAGAAGAGCTAATCTACAAGCTGCCACCGCAGACAATCCATTCGGGTTTTAAAAGTTCTAAAAAGTTGCACTTAGATAAGCGTCATAATACACACCTGCAGCCATAATGTGGTAGATAGTGCGGCACAATTTGCAACCGCGACACATCATTTTCTTCAAAAATTATGATGAGTGTGAACATCAGTTTACTAGTAGACTTTTTGATCCAGAACACCGCTACGATCCTCCTGCCACCAGTAGATGGAAACCTTTTCTTGCTATTGAAGCTTTTTAACCTGTGGTTAGGCGACAAAATTTTGCCTGACATCAAGGTGTCACTTGACGAGTTGCACGAAATGATTGTCGAAATCAACTCGATATCGCCCAGATCTGTTCTTCTTGAAGAAGAGGGACATAGCGCTTTGTGCAGTGTGAACACCCCTAGAATAAATTGGGTTTTTGATGTTCGACTCCAGGCTCTTCGAGACCGCCTTGAAGGAAAACCGGCCAAGGAAGACCACTTTAAATTGAAATACAAAAGTAGACAGAAAGACCCATTGAGGCAGCTTCTGAAAATGTTGTCAGAAAAGAATACCGCGAAGAAAACCGACGAACAAGTAGGTGGCTTAACGATGGAGGTTTGCACCAGGTTCCTACAAGAACCAACGGCGATGATCAAGTTGGCCAGAGAAAAGGCTCGGTTGACAACACCATTCAAGCCAATTTTCAAAGTGTGCCAAAACGATAAACACAGCAAAGTACTTGCTAATATCTGCTTCAGTAAGAAGGATATAGTGAATGCCGTTGCCCGCAACATTCACATGTCCAGCACCAGCTTGCACAAGATTCTATTTCAATATCGGTCATTGATGTCTGCGGATGTCTATAGTTGTTCCCAAGAGAAAATCCACAATCTCCCCATCAAATTCTCGAATTCCGAGTCGTCTCCGGGAGATTGCTCCTACTTGGATACCTGCCACAAGATGAGAAGCTGCCGTTATCTCCACTACTATACTTTGACCCCAACCAAACAGCCAGAAAAGCCGCCATTGAACGATAAGGCAGATCTTTCCGAGTACACCATTGGCCAGAGCTACACAAGTGAATACAGAGAAGTGTCACCTCCGCAGTGGATCTCTTGTGATGTTAGGTATTTGAAGTTTCCTCTTCTCGGAAAATTCGCAGCCATTATTTCTGACCCTGCGTGGGACATACACATGTCTTTGCCTTACGGAACTTGCAAAGATTTGGAGCTTATGTCCCTACCAATAGACAAGCTCCAAGATGAGGGAATAATCATACTTTGGGTAACGGGGAGATCAATCGATGTCGGTCGTAAAGCATTGCACAAGTGGGGGTACAGAATGTCCAATGAAATGATATGGATTAAACTTAACCAGCTAAAGCGGACCATAGTCACAGGAAGAACCGGTCACTGGCTCAACCACTCCAAGGAGCATTTGCTTGTAGGCGTGAAGGGCAACCCGCCTTGGCTCAACCGGTTAATTGACGTTGACACTATAGTGAGCGGCACGAGAGAAACTCTGAGAAAGCCGGACGAAGTTTACGATATGGTGGAAAGAATAGTAGGCAAGCATGCTCGGAAGCTAGAGATCTTTGGGAGGGACCATAATGTCCGTTCAGGATGGCTCACCATAGGAAACCAGTTGACTGGCGTGTCGTTGCAAGAACCGATGTTACTCGAAGCTTACGATGAGCTTATTGAACGCAAGTGAAACATCATTCATTAAACCATAAGTTAGCTATTGTTGCATCTTTTAGCTATTCATTCTTGCTTTTTTGTCCTTTCTTTCATCCTATAGTTTCTGATCAACACCCCGGCTTCGTTGTCCATTTGCTTCTTCAACTGGGGTTTGTAACCGAGTGCGAAAGCGAGTTCAAAAACCACAAAAAATGGAGCCAAAACTATCGCTTGGAGCAAGTTGTCAAGCAAGGCTGGTGCCCTTTTCTCGTGTACTCCGTGGCCATAGAATTGAGCGAGCCAGGACATCACATGGGCGATAATCGCATAACGAGTGAACTCTTGAGGGGTGATCCAAGACGTAGGTTTCAAGTGCAAAAGGGTATACTTGAAAATATAGGCTGCAGAAGCCAAGAACGCAAACGTTGGTACACCCAATTGCCACTCAAGAAGAGTATAATATGTGCCATAAGTCCAAGCAAATATGGAACCCAAATTGATATATGGCAGAAATGAAGTCACCTCAACAGGTGACAAAAAGGCAATTACCGACAAAAGAATAACCGGAATACACGCTAGGTGTATAGCTACATTGACGTGGTTGAAATGATATGACCTGTAAAAGACCAAGTGGCCCTTCAAGTCGAATAATCCTGCCATATTGATTGGTCAGGTTTCCTTTTTTGCGGGGTAAAAGTGTGAAAATTTGACATCTATTGATATGCAGAACAGAAACCTAAATCTATAAGCCTATTCCTACAACTACTCTCTCAAGGAAAGTGTTGGCTTTTTGATGATCCGCTTCTTCTTGGAGCTCAGATCTCTGGTGTTTTCGAACTTGCTGGCGGCGTGGAGGTCTCTACCCACATTATCGAGATCTTTTACTTTGTAAAGTCTCACCATCCAATTTTGCGATGTGAAAGCTTCTTCTAAGACACTAAGCTCGGGTGCCATGTTGGCTGGTATGGTTTGGCCTCTCACGCGGTCGGTGGCATCTCTGCCATTGAATATCTCAGCAAATCTGTAGTATGACATTTTGTACATCAAGGAGTCTCTCATTGTCTGAGAAGCTCCCTCATCCACTCTGTACTCGCCTTTGGCAGAAAAGTAATCACGTTCAGTAACTTCATCGGGCCAGATCCCTTCGGAGATTCTGACCATCCACAAGAATTTATTGATGTCATCTCCCGAGTATCCCAATAGCCCTCCGAATACCACCAACACATAGTCGACGTCGTGCTTTTTCAAGATGTCATAAGCAACATCTTCGGAAGAACACATTGCCTTTCCGACGGTTGCAATATGGGTGTTGTTCCATGTGTTGTTGTCAACGAGAGTGGTACGGTCGGCCATGCCACCAATTTGGTAACCGTAATCCCACCATGCCATCACCTTGGCATCTTCGGGGGTGTTCATTCGCAACCAGTAGTATGCCTCTCTGTAATCGTCGATGATGTTTGGAGAGCCATCAGGGTTTCTCGATGACAATACAACAGAAGGAGAAGAGTAAGCGTTGGAAGTAACCCAGGTACAATGCAACACAAAGTACACAAGATAGGTAGCAAACGAGCCAACAACCAACAATTTGGATAAGACTTGGAATACTGGCCATGTTTTCGCTTTGGATCCCGCTTTTGCTTTCTTTACTTCTGGAGTCTTTGCTTTCTTTTCTTCGGTGGAAGTCTTTTCTGCTGGTGCTCTGAATATCTCCACAAAGTTTAAATATTCATCAAACAATTTTGACACTGCGAGGGCCGCAGAAACACAAATGATTGGAGTCAACGTCAACATGAGTCTCACCATGACACCAGCAAAGTAGGAGCACAAAACACTGTAGATGATGACGAATACATGTTCATTCCTCAATTCCTGGAAGCAAATGTAGACACCAGCAGGGAAGAGCCAGATCAACATTCCACTGTCGAAGAAAAACGAGGGCCAAGCAGTAGGTTGGTGCTCGGAAACAGAGGCGATAATGGGAATGTGGATCTTGGCGTAGTTGGTGTCCCACAATGAGTAGAAACGGCCAGTCCATGGGGCAATCAAGCCCAAGGCGGTTAAAGCGAACAAGGCCCCGATGCCGAGGAGGATTATAAGTGCCACGGAGATGGTCAAGAATGTCTTAAACTGTCTCCCCGAGACTCTCGATCTCACGTAGTCTCCCAAGGCGGTCAATTGCAATAAACCAAACACACCGAGAGCAGCCATGTGGTCATTGGATCTGATGGGCAAGAACCCCACAAAGGGAATTTGCATCGATGCCAACGTTCCCAAAGCGTACCAGGTGGTGTAAGCGGTGTAAAGCTTGTGGTTGTAGCGGCCCATCAAAATAAGCACAAAAATGTGCAATGGAATCAAGTTGGTGATGAAAACGTATCCACCCCATGCCGACACCATGTAAAAGTAAAACAACGCCGTCCATGTAGCGTAGTAGACGGAGCCATTCTTCAGCGCCTTGATCCAAAAGTAGAACGTGGCCATGAGTAAAGTGATGGCAATCGCCTCGTTATCGTAGGAACCGGCCACGGATCTGGAGATGTAGCCCGGAGCGATACCCATAAAAATCGCCGCCAACAACCCGGCATTGGAGTCCTTCAATTCCGCTGTGAAGTAGTAGGTGGCAATTGCAGTCAAGCCAGAGAACGCAGGCGCCAACATCACACACACATCTCTGATATTGACTGGTAGTTTGAACCAGTCTCTCAACGTGTGCCAGATGACTCCGGAAGTCACCATCAAGCCCGGGTACAAAGTTCCTCCGGTGACACGTCCCAAGGGGTACCAGGTTCTGTCGTCGAACCAATTCAAAAACTCGTAGAAAGAATGGCTCACCAAGTATTTGGTGGCTCTGAAATTGAACCAAGGATCGAATTCATGGATGATACTTTCGAACCGAATCACCGAGAACAACCGCGAAGATATGGCGGCACCGGCAATGGAGATGAAGATCACCACTTGGAGGAGCAACCTCACGGTTTCCACCTTGATGCCGCAAACCTTCAATTCCAGCTTCAGAGACATATGTTGGTGGTGGTTGTGTGGAATTTCCAGCGTGTTATGTAGATATGCAGGAGGTGCACCGGTGGGTATGATGATGTCTATTAGGTATACAGGAGAGAGAGACGGGACAGACACGGGACAGAGACACGACAGAGACGCCGTGCTCGCTCGCTCAGAAAGAGCTCCAGCTCCAGTTGGCGGGAACGCTTCCTGCCATTTGTTCGTTATTAGTGGTTTCTGTGAAGCCTCTTCTGCCAAGCTGATTTGCAGCCGCCGGCGTGGAGTCAATGGGACTTGTGGCCGAGGTGGCGGGGGTGCTGTGGTGGGGGTGGTGGACGTCCACGCCAAACTCGTGTTTCACAAACTCGTTATACTCCTCGATGCAATTGTCGCATACTTTGGAGAGGGTTCCGCGGCCGCCGGTGGTGAATTGGGCCAAGTGATTGATGTATAAATAGTGCATGGTGTGTTCCTTGCAGAAGATTCCTCCACAACGGCGGCAGTGGTGGCGCCTTTCAAAGAAATTGAACGTTTTGGGGCAGTCGGCAATGCCGCATTTCAGCACCGCTTCGTCTTTAACCCAGTGTTTTCTTGTCGGCGCCAACAGAAGCACATTATTGTAATTTCTGTGGGAAATATTGCGATAGGGGCTGATCAGCAGCGATGCAGATTCCACCAGAGCATTCGATTCGATCGACTTGATCGACGCCTGCGACGAAATCGACTTGAAGTGTTCGACAGGAACTTCGCACGCGTGCGTTGGGCGCATTTCCACCCCGTCGTGTTTGCGGTCTCTTCTTCCCATTTCGCCGTTCTCGTTCTGCGTGCGTCTCAACACAGCGGGTATATACATGGGACTGCGGAGTCCTTTGATCTGCTGAAGGTGTTTCGACTTTTGGGGAACCTCGTTGGTGGGCGACTTCAACGTCCCAGGATGGACATTTCGGGTCGTCATTAACGAGCTCGGCAACGATGTGGTTGCGTTGGAGCTTTGTGCGCCAGGAGCCCGGTTGGTGATAGCAGTTGGTTTCGGTACGTCGGCACGCTTGGGCGTGGGCATCACCGGAGAAATAGGGCTGTATTTCGTGGGCAGCTCGACTGCTTGCTTCTCAGGAGGCTGTATTGGTTCGGTGGTTTTGGCGGTAGTAGCATGGCTAGTGAGAGCTGAAGTCGGGGTGCTTTCTTGGGGAGTTTTCGAGAGATGCGACAGTTTGGGTTGTCTGGTCAAGCTGGCAAAGCTGGACAAGTCCACTTCTGCCGGCTGGTAGGGCTCGGTGAGGGTGGTGCTTTCATTTTCCTTGAATGAGACATTTCCAAGCTGGACCTCTTTGGGGTGGGAAGCAAGCATTGGTGACAAGCTGAGTTTCTTTAATGCGTTCAACGTCAACTTGTGTTGCTGCAAGACGGTGTCCTGGTCCTCCTGGGTTTCCTCCAGGTTCTGGGGCGTTTCGGTCTTGGAAGCAGGTTGCGGAGACTTGGGTTTCTCGTGGTGAAATGGCAATTGCTGGCCAATCTCCACCTCGTCGGGCTTGTAGCTGGAAATGCTCGAGAACACCGGCGCTTGTATGTAAGACTGGAAGTTCTTACTGTGGGCGTGGTTGAGATTGCCAGCTATGCTGTTTTGCCGAGAAGCGGTAGCGGTGGTATTGGCCTGGGAGTTGGCGTATTGCTGCTTCAACGACTTCAACGATGCGGTGGAAAGCACAGACTGAAACGACTGGGCCCGGGAGCTCCGCACGTCCTTCTTTTTGAACGAGAGCTCCGAAGAAGACTCCATCTTGTCATTCTGCACCGGCGGTTGGTGGTCATTGTCAGCTTCAGGCAGCAGTTCCTGAGGACCAGCCGGTGACGTTCTAGGTTCCTCCCTACGTTCAGGGCTAGGCGACGAGGGGATGGTGAAAGTGGTGGAAGATTCCATACTTTAGCGCGATGGATAATCTCAATGTGAAATCTGAACCTTCTTATCAGACGACAAAACGGTGCTGGTTGTAAACAATGGGAAAGCAAAAATGCAAAAAGATGAGGCAAATGGTGCTGTGTTACCGTGTGTGTAGGCAGATAGCGACAATATGCACCACTGGCTGTCGGTGCAACTTCAAACACAAAGCCTGGTGTAAGCTGGGACGAGTATTAGATTAGATTTTCAGCAATCCCGCCAAATCCAGTATGGACTGGTTATGTAAGCAGGGTGCGAAAGGTGCTGGTTGGTTGAGAGATACGACCAGAGACGGGGACGAGAAGGGGACGAGAAGGAGACATGAAGGAGAGCAGAAGAAGAATGTTGGTCTCGTTTTCATTGCATTTGTAGTGTGCTGACGCTTTCTAGTTTTTTTCTTTCTCTCTTTTTTTTCCTTTTCTCACCGGTTTCTCAAAATCGTTATCACAACGAGCACCAAGCATATGCGAAATACATAATCTAGCGTCTCTTGGAGTTGTGTTTGGTGGGTCTTTCCCGCCCATATATACCCGGCCACCAGGGCCAGTAGTATGCACGGCAATATATAGTGCATAAGTCCATGCATGAATCGTGCATGGATGGCTGCAAACCGCGACTGCACACCACCGTTGTCGTGGACGACAGAAGATGGTTCCGGCTGCAAAATCACCACTGTTTGTTTCGCTTCTTCTTTGATTTCACTGATTTGTTTCGTCTCTTTTCCGTGAAAAAGCGTCCCCACCAACGCTTCCAAGACGGGCTGTTTTGAAAGCATCAGCGACGCGGGAATTGGGCCAGGAAAGGCTGGGCCCAATTTTTTGGCTTCTTCCAGCTTCGTTTCGATACTCATTTTTCACCACAATGACCTCCTGCTATTCTGTGTTAATGTTGTTTCCTCCCGATATTAATTTGGGCGTGTTGGGTATCCTATTCTCCTGGTGTGGGGGAAATGTAAACAGGTTGACTGCAGGACGCGAGATGCAGGTGTTGCGGTTCCACGGCCCATGAGTTTGTACCCAACAGCCGCAAACTAAAAACAGCCAAAAACCCAATTGCCAGTCATGAATGCTCATTTCATATTGTCTCGTACTGCGTTCTTCAGAACAGGTGCCAGATCCTTCTCCCGGTCCATTTCCATGGCCCGCCCCACCCTTCGGTCGCTTCCATTGATGTTGGGTGCCGCCGGCTCGGTGGTGATGGTGAACACTTCCATGCTTAAAAAGTCGCCCATTCTTAACGACGCAGCTCAATTGAACCAGGGCTCCATCCGCTCGCAGTTAAACGACAATCTCGCCTTCAATGGCAAGGATATTGCTCCACAGCAATCATGGCTCCAGCAGCATGTGAACTACCAAGAACTTTGTATCGGTTCCATTACCGGACTCTTTTTGGGGATCATTGCAGGTAAACTTAGTTCTGCCATTGTGTTTTTGACCTTGGCGGGTTATTTCTTGACTCAATTCTTGGAAAGTAGAGGCATCGTCACCATCCCATGGAGAAAAGTGGTCAGTGTAGGCAAGGAACAAATTGATGTCAAGTCGTTGGTGTTGGAGCAATCCAGCTTCAAGGTGCCGTTTGTACTCACATTCTTGATAGCCGCCTACAACGTTTAAATATGCAATATAAATTTATGATACAAGTTCTAGTTTTGGTTCATTGGCCCATCTTGGCGAGCACATCAAATGATCCTGTTCCCACCTTGGAAAGTTTTCCCACGACAATCTGTGCCGATGGAGACTCCAAGTCCTCGGTGGTTCCGTCCAACACCGCCTTGGTCAAGAATTGACAGGTGGTCTCGTAAGACATCTTCATGAAAGCAGACGTAGAAGAGTCGATTCCTTGTCTGTTGAATGCTAGGTATGTTCCCTCTCGGGTCATCATGTCTCCGATCAAGTCCAAATGACGAGAAGAAACACTGATAGCATACCGGTCGAAAACATTGTTGATTTCATTGACAATGGTGTTTCTAGCGGCCTCCACACCATAGGTTTTCAACACCGCTGCGATGTCGTTGGAGGTGATTTTGTTGACATCAATAAAGTCGTCGTGCTCCCACATGGCGCCGAAATTGACTCCCTCGGTGGTCAATACTCTGGCCCCGCCGGCATCTGGTTGTGGTCTGACACACCGTCCAATTCGGGGCACTTCCCTCACCACCACCTTGCGGCACATGTCCTCGATGATGTTCACCATCAACAATTTCTGGGATTCGCCGTACAACCTCAAGTCAAACTCACACCATTCTCCGTTGGTGTCGTCGAAATTGTACTTCGTGACCATATTGTGTGAAGAGATAACGTCCATTTGACGGTCTCTGGCGGCCTTAGACAAAGGCTCCTGTTGGCTAGCGGAAGGCTTCGTTTCCTCCTCTTCGTCGTCGTCTTCTTCATCAGAGCTGGAAGACGTGTCGTCAGATGATTCGTCCATCTCGTCGTCCGAAGACTCCTCTGCTTTTCTCATGGTTTCGATTTCGTCGTCGTCGGGCTCTTCGTAGGAAACCGCTTGCTTCGAGTTGCGTTTTTCGCTCGACTCGTCGTCGTCTCCATCTTCCTCGAGGCTGGGCTTGGCAGCAGAGAAGTCGGTGTTCGACTTGGAAACCGCCTTTCCTACCGTTGGGAGACTTTCGGCTTTTCTGTGCTTTTTCACCTCCTTCGAGATTTGCGCTTCCAACGCATCAAGGAACACCGTAGACACAACATGCTCCAAGTGTTGCCTCGACACATCGTACTCCTCTTCGTACTCCAGGCAGTGGTAGAATCTCAACTTGACATTGTACGATCTGGAGTTTTCCTCTCCATCGCTTCCGGTAGTCTCAGTAACGACAACCCGATCCAAGAACTCGGACAATACCACCCTAGCCACAGACTTACAGAAGGCGTCGGCCTGGGCATCGTTGACATCGTCAAGAATTGGCAAGTTCATTTGCGGAGTTTTAATGGCGGCAGAAGCGGTCATAATAATTTCTCTCATACGAGGAATACCCAAGGTAACGTTGGCAGCACCGTGACCGGCGAAATGGAAGGTGTTCAATGTCATTTGCGTCGAAGGTTCACCAACCGACTGCGATGCAATAATTCCCACCGACTCTCCTGGGTTTATCAACGACCGCATGTACTTCAACTGCATCAATGCTCTGAACTTCTTCTCGCTGATGCCTGAAGATTTCTTGAACAAGTCGGCATTGTCGCTAACAAACGCCTCCAATCTCTCCTGGAACTTTTCGGAAACGGAACCCAAGTACTTGGCTGGGTTGTACACCGACAACACTGGGTCATACTTGTAGGCTTGTTCATAGTGGGGTAAGCCAGCCTGCTTCTTCTGGTTCTTTCTGACCTTCTTGGCATAGTGAAGTGCCTCGTCGGTGTTCAAGTGGTGGGTCAAATCTCCAGGGTTGTACTTGGTCAACAAAGCGTCATAGTTCTCCACACAGAATTTGAACTGGTTCATATGAGATTGCTTGGTGGTATCGATGGAGTCTCCTCCGTACAAGAATTGGATCAAGGTTCCATCACCGTCTCTCACCGAGTTATCGTAGGCAACATGGACTCCTTCCAACTGTTTGGTCAAACATCTTTGCAAGTATCCAGATCTGGACGTCTTGACAGCGGTATCAATCAAACCTTCACGGCCAGCCATACAATGGAAGTAATATTCCTGGGGTCTGATTCCAGAGTAGAATCGTCCCTTGATGTACCCACCTGCTCTGGCGTCGGTTTCGTAAGGCTTGAACGAAGGTAACGTCTTTCCAGAAACCATAACAGGTACTCTTCTACCTTCCAACGCCTGCTGTCCTAACAAACACATGATTTGCGACACATTGACATTGGAACCCTTGGCTCCAGACAACGCCATCGCTTGCATGGAATTGTAAGGGAACCGTTTCATGGTTCCTTCTGGAATACACTTGGAGACAACCTGCGACGTAATGGCATTGACCTTTGACTGTGTAACCGCATCCAAAATACCAGCGTTATTTTCGTCTCTTAAGATTCCTTCTAATCTCTTGATCAACTCCCTGTCAGTGCTTGGAGTAGTGGGGTCCAAATTGGTAACCTCGGCAGCAGCAACACGGCCAATGTCGACGGATTTTTTCAAGATGTCTTTCCTCCACTCGTTTCCTTCAGCGGTCAATCTCAAATCATCCATACCACAAGTGAAAGCCGTCATCATGATATAGTTGGTGAACAACCGTCCAAGCACAGAAAGTGCCTTTCCTGCAACATCAGGTCCATAGACCTCGTGTAACGAGTGAACGATACCGAATTGAGAAGCACCATACTGCGACTTGTCTAAAATACCACACAACAACTCACCGTTTCTGAACAAGACTTCATTTTCCTGCGAGCCCACTCCCCAGTACTCGTTCTTAATTTTGTTCTTTGATGTCAAGTTGACTCCAGGAACGTTCTTGGGTTTAATGTTCAACAAAATCGTGGTGATGACTTGCTTTCCTGTCCATAAAGGTTCAGGCTTGATGATGGTTGGTGGAACCGTCAAGATTCTGCTGTGCGATGTGTGGCCATCTTCGGGACGAATACAGCCGTAAATTAATTGCTGGTAGATTTCTCTGGTGAAGAACGAGTCCTTGTTCGTCAACCACACACCGGCGGAAATATGATCTTGAATCAACCCTCTCAAGGGAGAACCCGACGTTGGAGTCAAATACTGCGAATCGGTATTGGCCAAATTCAACGCTTCAGACTTGGCGTTTTCGTTTTGTGGGAAATGCATATTCATTTCATCTCCATCAAAATCGGCGTTGTAGGCACCAGTGTTGGCATAATGTAATCTCAACGTCTTTTCTCCAGGTAATACTCGTACCTTATGACCCATCATGGAAGCCTTGTGCAATGTCGGTTGACGGTTCATTATTACAACATCTTTGTTCTTAATGTGTCTGTACACCTTTTTGTTGATTACAGACACTCCGCCAGACGGAGTCAATAATTGGTTGGCAATGGCCTTTCTTTGCTCTAATGACATGCCCACCAACGACACCATAGTACCGTCTTCGTTTTGGACTTGGGTTGCACCAGGCCATTTTTCTGGCCCATTGATAACCGCTTGTCTTAACTGTGAAACATTGTAGGCGGTAACAGGTTCTGGGTATGTCAATTTCTTGGCGAAAACTGGAGGCACTCCGATCTCATTCGTCTCCAACATTGGATCGGGAGAAATGACCGATCTGGCTGCGTAGTTGACTCTCTTACCCATCATATGCTTTCTGAACAAACCCTCCTTCTTTTCTAAAGCTTGCTTGATACCAGGATTTGGAACCTTTCCAGCTGGAGCATTCTGGTTCTTTGTCGAGTCAATAAAGGCATTCACATCGTTCTGGATGGTGACAAAGGCGTTCATTAATCTGTTAAAGATGATCTTTCTCTCTTCCACGGAAAGTTTCCCCTTCTGCATCGTGGAGATCTGATCGTTCAAATCACGAATCAAAAGTGACGTCTTCAATACGTTGGAGAGCAACTCGTTCTGGGAGTTTTCATGGATTTCGTCTCCCAATTTGGAAGGCAATCTGAATCTGGTTGCCGGTACTATCAAAGCGTGCAAAAAGAAGATATCGGCAGTAACCTTTTCGGTTTGAAAGGGTCGAGAATGGAACATTTTTTGAATGATAGCCTGCTCTTTCTCAAACACCGCTCGCAAGATATTTCTGATTTCGGTAGACAAAACGTACTTGAATCCATCTTTGTGCTTGATATTGGGCATGCTTCCGTTGGAAGAAGCGGCTCCAACCTTGAACATATCTGGACGTACAAGTCCCTTAACCCTGTTGTTGGTGACCTGCTTGTCTCTCAAGGCGTTTTCAAAAATCTTGGTGAAACCATCTTTTCTGAACGTGGGCGAGTACATTCCACAGTTGTCACATTTAGGTCTGCTCAATAACCTTTTGGAAAGTTCGTGCAAAACGGCCTTACGTTCTTCTCCAACGGATGCTGTAACTACACCATTGTGGGAGCTGCGACCCTCGCTGATCGCTTTGGCAATGCAAGTGTCAACAAATGTCTCACGACGCTGGCGAAGTTCTCGTTTAAGCTTAGGATCGACCTGTTTGGAGGAGGCTACCTCTTCATCTTCATCGTCGTCATCGTCACTTTCTGCTTGCGACTTACCATTCACAAGCATATTGTCCAATTCCTCGCACTCGAGCAACAAGCCGTACTGGATTAACCTGAGTTTGCACTCGTAGCGGTGAACTTCCAAAGAATTGAGTCGAAAGTGATGACAGTAAAGACACAGCGACCGCAACAAAATATACATCTGGTTGAAAAATAAAGGATTATAAACAGGCGTGGGCAACTCTATGTGGCCCTGGTGCCCGGGACAGAACTTCTCATCAAGTCCACATGTGGCACACAAGTTACGGAGAAAAGCTCCTAATGCTAAATCGTAGAGACCGCCGTTTATAGGGTGACCCAAGTTGTCGAATACGGTAGGATTGCTGATCCTCTTTGCAGAAATACGTCGGATTTCATCTGCAGAGAGCACACCGAAATCCACAGACGTGATTTCGGACCCTACGGGTTTGGATATATCCATGGTTTGAGTATGCGGTGAGTGGAAATTTTCATCTCATCTCAAATTTTCTGATGAAGTATTAGGTGAGATTGGACTGTTGCTTATGTAACAGACACCCCAGGAACTTGGATAACACTATGACTATACGACATGATGTCCATTCATACATTTAGTATTGATACATGATTCACTCGGATTTTCCGAAATGCAATCCTTTCTTCAAAACCTTCACCCCTCCACCAAATCCTTTACCTACAGTGCCAACTCCTTTTCCGACTCCCTTTCCAACTCCTTTACCAACTCCCATTCCAACTTGGCCCACTCCACCGATTGCTCCTTGAAGATTGCTACTGCTGACGCTTCTGAGATTCAAAACGAATTCGGGCTTGAACTTGAATTTCAAGTAAGCGGTTCCTCCGTCTTCCTCGTCAAGTTTCAACTTGACTGGGACTTCTTCATCACTCTCCAAGTCAACGTCAGACATTTTAACGTAACCAACGCCCAATGGATCGTCAGCCTCGGGGCCAATGTCCCAATCGTTACACACCACCTTGATGACCGAATCATACATGTTGACCACTTCAACTTCTCCACTTTCATTCCAAGTAGGATCAAGAGTTTTCTTTATTTTCTTGGTCTTCATAAAGTGGTCTTTCTCTGTGTTCAAGTGCAACTTGATGTATGGATCCGATTTACCATTGCGGTCAGCGGAAAGCAAGTTCTCAGCTCTGACGACGGTGCATGTAAGAATACCAGAATTGTTGATGGAATCTTGTGGTGGGATTCCATGCTCGTAAATGACAGGAACCCAAGAACATCTTATACGGAACGAAGCATGGCCATCTCCCAGAAGCGTGATTTCCGTGGGTTCATTGAAACCATTTTTCAACAACTGCAATGTGGGGATGTTCAACTCGGAAACACACTTATCAATACGAGTATTGTCCGCCTTCTTCGCTAACCTGAAGCATGCCTTCGACCATTCAAGCTCCTTGATGATGGCATCTCCCGTGATTCCAACCTTGGGCTTTTTGTTTTCCAACCTCTGGGTAGCAAAATCACAGTATCCATGGTTGTCAAAGAACACTTGCAAGTAAGTATCATCCTTACTTATCTGGCCATCAATAATCTCGTAGATGATAACTCCACTCTTGTACTCAGTGAGCTGATCCAAAGACAACTGCAACTTGGTACTGTGTTCACTTTCATCATCTTCTTCAACAACTTCGTCTTCTTCTTCCTTACCTTTTTCTTCCTTTTCTGCTACGGCATGGTGTTGGGGCGACTGATCCAGCTTCTCCTTCTTCGAGTTCTTACCCTCGGCCTTGTTTTGTTCCTTTTGCTTTGCCTGCTTCTCTGCTTCCTTTTTCTCTTCTTCCTGCTCACGAATTTCCTCATGTGTCAACACGGGCAAAGTAGGATAGAAAGAAAGTGAATAGCTGACCGTTCCCTTGGGTCCCTTTTTGGTGATCAACTTGTTCTCTCTCTTCTCTTCATCCTCGTACTCAATGTAGTTACCCTTTTCATCCCTGTTGATAATTTCTTTCAACTTGAAATCAAACGAACCTAATGTACGGTCGGCAGAGTGTTTTTCAACGTCCATCACTTCTATGGTAAGTTTCTGGTTGGAAGAAGAGACGGTGAGATAATGGATCTCGTTCCAGGTAGGATTTAAAGTGGAGTCGGCAGCAACGGTTCGAGCACGTTCGAAACCATTGACGAGGAGTCTCGCATATGGATCGATGGTTCCAATTCTTTCCAAGTTCCGTAAATCCTCAGCTCTGTCAATACTGACTCTAACAACACCAATAGGAGGTGCATATCCACCGGCACCGCTAGCACCTTCGAGCTCGACGGGTTTCCAAGAGGTGTTGATTCTGACTTCTCCACCTTTAGCCAAAGGAAACCAGGTCTCTCCTACTTGCGTAGCGTCCACAAGATTGTTCAATGAAGTCTTGACAATGCCCAAAGTCTTGCCTCCCTTCAACTTGACGACAATCTTGGCCTTGGCCTTAGCTTTGTTACCTACAATCTTCTCATAGGAGGTGGCCCATCCTGGGTTATTTGTGTTGGCCTGGACTGCGCTTTCAGTCAATTTCTCATTGTTCAAGTAGATCTCAGCGTAAGTGGATGGTGGTTTCTCGCCAGACTTCAAATGTCTTCCTTCTGCTACCTCAATTCTGGCAATACCTGTGTTCAAATCAGGTGGAGGAATAATAGCACCATCGGCTTGTCTCTTCGCTTCAATGCTAGGCATGAAGTGTAATCCAAACAGGAGTTCACCAACTGGTTTATTGTTACGCATAACTGCAGTGGTCAAGTTTGGTTGTTTGGGATTTTCGAGCAAAGTTTCCAAATCGTACTGGACGGAGCCGACGGGTTTGTCCTTTCTCACGTCGTTGTAGTCCACCACAGTGATGTTCAATGGCTCGGTGTACGAGTTAATTGTAATGTAGACAGTTTCGTTCCACACGGGTCTGTTTGTATTGTCCTTGACGGAAGTTTTAGCAGAAACATCTCTCTGGAAACCAAACGTCAAATAAGGGTCCAAGGTGTTGCCCAAAGTTGTAAATCCCTTCAACCCGCGAGCGGATCTGGCAGTGATTGCCAAAACACCAATGGCTGAGTTGAGGGCATGGCCAGCGACCAATTGCTGGACATTCAACTGGTACGACAATGGAGAGAATAAAAGAGAGCCGGCGTATTTCTTCACCATTTCGTTGATGAACGGATAGAGTCCAGGGAATCCCAAGACTTCCCAGTTCAAAATCGAGTCGCCGAGGATTCTGGAATTGAAGTCAAAGTGAGGAGGCTCTAACAAGGAAACATTGACGGTTTCCACATGGGGAAAAGAAGACATCATTCTGAGTCTGATTCTTGCAATAGCACTGAAGCAAACGTCAGACACGGCCACCATGACTGGGAAGCCGAAAACCAGGGCCTTGACAATGACTTTTTGGTTGACCCTGTTCTTCATTTGCTTATTGTTGGAGTCTGCCAACGCATTGGGAGTGAAGGAAAACCGCCAGTCCATCACCACAATATCGTCGTTGGTGCCGAGCACGGTCTTGACCTTGTCTACTCTGAACGGCTTGGTACCAGCGGTGAAGCTATCGAGCCACAATTTCTTGATGAACGCAGGAGCAGGAGACGAAGCCAAAATGGGGTTGACTTGCTCGCACACAATCTGGGAGATCGAGGGCTCAAGGTAGTACCAGAACTTTTCGAGGAACACATTGAACCAGTCCATGGTTTCGTAATCGTCCTCAATGGTCTTGATGGAGAACTCTCTCTGGGCCTGGTGGCGAAGAACGGTTCTATACTTCCGGACAGACGAGCGGTACAACAACGCCGTGGCCACCATCACCACAAACAACGGGCCAGCCGAAAACCTAAACCAACCAATGATGAACGACAACAAGCCGCCAACAAACAAAAACCCCACATTATGGTACCAGTCTCCATATGCCGCAGCGGGAAGATACGTGTCCAAAAACGACGGTTTCGAGAGCAAATCCACCACTTCGTCATCCAACGTGAGCGCATCCTCATCCTCGTAGCCTCCCACCTCTTTCCAGCCCCTGTAGGTGGGTTCGACTGGCAACCTGGGAGGAGGTTTATCTGGAAATTCTGAAAGATCCAAGTCTTCGCTCGGCGTCAACTCGGTCGGCTCGCTCTTCTTTTTCCGTGCCATGGACACTGCGGCCGATTGCACTGTCGTCAGTTTGCTCAATGGCCCTCCGTTCAAAGGGGGTTCCCTTTGATCGACCTCGACCTGGTCGGGGGGGTCAATCAATTCATTTGGCTGGGTTAGTACAAGATGCTGTGGGTGAGGGTGGGGGCAATTGGTGCGGTTCTACTTACATCAGAGGACATTTTGCTGTATTTACAACGAAATTGAGTGCACTGTGGACGAACAATATTGCTGTTCCACAGATATTTCAGGTACGGTCGTGCGCGCTGACGGCCTGCACACAGCCGCGGAGGAGCCAATGGCTTACCGGGTGGGTTGCGGCTGAGTTTGCGCGGCGCAGATGCAAGTGAAGTGGAGGCAGGTACAGATCTGGGTGCAAAAAATATACATCTGTTCTTAAGTATTTCCTGGACGATAAGCTTTTACAATGAGAATTAGCTTATACTATTACCTCTACTGTCAGCTTGTACGATTACCTTGTTTATTTTATCATCACCTTGGACCTATTTTACCTAGTTCTCTACTATAGCCTTGTATTTCACATTTCTGTTATACTATTACCTTACCGTTATTAAATATCAGTCTTGACAAATGGCAAGCACTGCTTGGGCGTCATCACCACAGACTCGTACACCAAAAGTACCGTGAGGAGCGCCGTGACAATGCCCATTAGAACGGTGGTGTTGAGTTCGGCTAAGCTGAGGCAAACAATGATTATTCCTATCGGAACCCGGCAAAAGATACGCCAGAACCGCGGAACAACATGCATGTCGACGGGGTCTCGGCTGCGGTCGTACAGGCCAATCAACCACATACATATGAGAGCGACGCAGATTCCGCCGGTAAAGTAAAACGAAAGCCCATACATGTTGGGGACTTCTTCCTCGGACCGACGACGGAATCTTTCATGGGCACCACCCGCCGGCTCGGTTTCTGGCTCGAGGTGCTTTTTGGTGGAGGTGATGTCTAAAGAGCAGAGATCTCCGCCCGCATCGGCCGCCAACACCAACAGAGCCACCAACGGAAGATGGGTGTACATCCACCCAATGGCAGTCCACCCGCTGTGGCGCAAGGCATGGGTGGCCTTTTTGCAGCTCGACCCGTACTGGTAGATCCAGAACAAGTCGTAGGCGATAATGAGCAAGAACACTCCGCGAGCAAACTTGTCGGTGAGCCCGGTGCCCAACGGGCCTTCTGCCACCACCTTGTACAAAAACTCACCAATGGCAATGGTAACAAACACCCCGTACCGCTCCACCTCGTGCTCGATGTTCAATGCGGTGGACTCGGTCAACTTCATGTATTTCTTGGTAATCGGATGGTATGCGATCACTTGACTCATCGCCTCAAGAAACAAAATTGCAAACGACAATCCTATCTTGGCTCTGGTGGAGATGAAGATCACCGGGATCCACAAGCAGCAGGTCACAAAGATCATGCCGGCGTAAAGACGCATTTGAGGGCGATGTTGCGGGATGAAAAACGAGTAAACCACCAAGCTGATGGCCAAGGAAATTCGGCACAAAATGTAGGGAACCACTGTGAGGGCGGCACCTTTAACGTCTTCGAGCACGCGGTAGTGGTTGTTGGAGAAAAGTGTCAAAAGAACCAAAATCCACATGATATACAACTTCTGGGACAAGTCCTCGTTATAGTAATAGTTGGTGAAGTCTTTGATATCGGCCCACACCATCCATGCGGGAATAAAGAGTAGCACGTACTGGAGAAACGCGGCGCCAGTTGCCTCTTCGGCGGCGCTTCCCGCAAGATTGGCGATGATTCCCACATACATCAAATCAAGAAACAATTCGGTTTTGGACGAGGTTCTCTCTCCCTTGGTCCGGTACAACACTCCGTCCTTAAAGTAGTTCAAAGCATGGGGCCGAATAAACCACACCGCATCTTTGGGCCGCTTGATGTACTGGAAGTTGATATCTCCATATTTCCTCACAAACTCCTCTTCGTCCAGCGAGTCTGTAATTTGTATCTCACCGTCTATTTCCATTTCCTCATCTACAATTCCACTCGGACCCACTTCATTTTCCTGTGACTCCTCTTGGTTGTAGCTGTTGAAGCTGGTTCCAGAGAAATCGTGGGAGTTGTCTCCAGCTTTGCTCATCGTTAATGTTTGCAATCGAAGTGGGAGAAGAAATAGTGAAGATTGCGGAGTTTCGCACGGCTGAATGTGAAATTCGCAGCTCCGATAAAACCGAGACAGTAAGAAAAGAAGAGCATAAGGAAGACGAGAAAGGAAAAAATTTTGGGATTCGGGACGGTTCCAGCCTGTAAACGCTATAATGAGTCATTGATTCTATCCTGCATTGCTATGTTTAACGGCGGTTGGTACAACGTCGATTTGCAGTATATAGGTCCGCAGATAGACCGAAGAGCAGAGCTGTCGATGCCATGTAAATACACATAGAGATGGTCAGATTCAAGTGTAATTGTGCCGAGTTTTGGCTTCGGTTTGAATCTCGCAGCTTTAATAGAATTGTTTTTCACAGTGGAATTTTGCGTGTTTGCAAATTGCTGCAAAAAACCAAAATTTCCCCAAATGGTAAACAGCTCTCGAAACCTCTACCAACACTCTTCTTATGTCTTATTCGTATCGCCGGTTGGTCCTCTCTACCGTTCCATTCGTCGTCTTCGTCTCTTCTCTCTCTGCTTTCCACCTTCGCATCCTGCACAAACCCGCACTCCGCCAATAAAATTCAATCGAAACCACCTTGACCACAATGCACAATCCTTGGGCCAAGAGAGACGCGTGGAGATACGAGGGTCAGTTCAGCAGACTCAACAGATTCAGAAACGCATTTCCAGGATTTGGAATTGCCGTGGTCGCTTTTACGGCATATGTTGGTTACGAAAAATTGGTGTTGAAAGACCAACATGAAGAACATCACTAAGTACTTATAAGAATACATACAAGGATACAAAGTGTAGGCTGGGGAGAGATTTGAGGAGAGAGGTGAGAGCACAGTTTGGATAGCAAGGGATCGTCTAATGGTTAACTTAGACTCAAGGTTCGACTTCATCGACTCCAGTTCGACTTTCAATTCCATTCCACTTCGACTCCAATTCGAATCACTATTCTTACTCTCATTTCTCTTTGATATGGTTCTCCATCTAGCTGTCTAGCTTTCGAATAAATCTTCGAGTTCTTAAATTCCACTTCCTATGTCTAGTCCTTCTCTCATCTCTTCTCGGGTTCTCACCTGCTCTTCACGGTCTCTTTTCTACTACTATCGGGTTCTCTTCTCTTCTCTACTATATCGTCTTCTCTCCCTACTCTCTCCCTCCTTCATACTATTTACAGGCTCTCCTCCTCCACAAATTCAGTCTCCCATGCAGACGTCGTTTTCTCCACCACATCTTCAGCTCCCATCGACCCATTCGAGCTCTTTCCGTCCTTGCTGGCCGTCTTGACCTTGGTGGCATCTCCAGCAACCTTGGTCCAAACATCAATGTATTCTTGTTCCTGGTTGACTCCATGCTCAAGGTGAGGCGATGGGAATACTGCTCCATACATGGTCGATTCTTCGCGAGAAACCGCACTGCTCATTTCCTCCTCCATGCGCAAACGGTAGAACTCGAACCGGGCTTCATCGTACGCATCGAAAAGGGTAATGCTCTTACCGTCCATCTTGGACCGGTTCAATAACCACAACGTTCTTTGTACCACCGACTCTCCATCGAGCGGCTTGTTGAATTGGAGCATGTGTGACCAGTCACATTTGCTGTTATCGTCTCCCAGAGTCTCCACCAACACTTTGGGACGAGAAAATTCCCACGGATGCTGATGGTAAAATACGTCCCTCAATTGATCTTCCAAGAATTGTAATTTGGGCACTCTGGATACCAGGTTATTTTTCTGCTTTCTGTCTTCGACACTCGATCGCGTCTTGTACTCTCCATTAATCTTGGTGAAAATTGACTCTACAGGATCCGGTTTTTGTCCGCCAGTTTCAAAGAGCTTTGGTTTTTTCGTCAAGTTCGTCGAAGGTGGATGTGCTCCCACCACGTCAAACCAGGCGGGTTTGGTTCTCAACAAGCCTGCCTTGAGGTAGTGCGACGTGCGTTCAAGCACACCGGTGGCCCCCGTTTGTACTTTCATCTTGAGCTCCAAGTCAACGAAAAATTTTTGACCTGCATGTCGCGCGGAATCTTTGGTGAGCGGCACTGCACAGAGTCCAACCTAACCATCGTACTACAAGCATGCCATGGTGTTGATACGACGCTTCACGACAAGCGCCCGACTACGGAAACAAGAATTCGACATTGACAAGTGCGTGGAACGTATACTCAGAAACTTGAACTATAGAGCCGACCTTCCGTACCTTTTTGATGCATATAATACCATCATACAACGGCATCGCAGCTGGAATATCGGGCTAAATCCGGTGAAAAATACCACAATTTTCCTGGACGAGCTTGAACCAGACGAGACGAAACGCCAGCGTCGCAATATCATCAATTCCCTGAATTATAGAGCACCTGCAGCAACATATATCAATTTTCTCAAGACGCTATATCCATCAAAATTGCACACTTCTTTGCATTTGGGACAGCAGCCGTCGCCAGCAGGCCTCAGTCCCATAGAAAACATGCTAAAGTACCAAAATATCAACCACGACTTGCTTTATCAGCGATTTTGTTCGCTTCCTCGTCCGGCATTTCTTCACATGAGACCCCAGCACGCTGAAGATTTCCTATCCAAGTTTTTAACTCGGCGAGATTTCACCAAACCGAGCTTACTCTCGTCCTCCTCAACCCTCGGTCCCGTAGCCACCATCAGAGCATACCAGGAGCTGATCGAAAAACGCACCGAATACGTGGATATGTGCTCGCATGTATTTCAAGACTTACGAGACTCAGGTCTTCCCACGACTAGCAGCGAGAGAAACAAGCTTTTCTACTACCTCTATCACAAGGACAGACACGACGTTCTCAAATTGGTCGACAGAGCGGTTTCCGTGTGCAATTCCGATGTTCCATTGCTCAACTTTACTCCTCGCAAATTCGACTGGTCGGCGTACAAAACGTTTATAGACCAGTTTGAGCTCGACGAGGACACAGCTAATATGCTCCTATCGTTGGCATTTCGTCATAAGCAACCTGCAATCGTTTCAGATATTCTCGATAAAATAGGAATTGAGAGTGAACGAACCGCCAGCCTTGTATTGGATGCACAAATGAATCCTTACTGGTCCAAAAATCTCCCCCGGGCGACGATCCCAGCTCTCGAGTACTGCTCGCGCACCTTTATGGATATCAGCACCGTGAACAAAGTTATAAAGTATCTTGTTAACCGCGGGCACATCCGGTTGGTAGAGAAGATCATGAAGTATTTTAACCCAAAAGAGTCTTTGGCAGCCAACAAAGATCTCATAACTTACAAGCAGTTGACGCCGGAAGATATCCAGTTGTACGAGGCCACGCTCAAATCGTATGATGGATTTTTGGCGCTCAACGATCAATTGCGAGACTACCAACTATTCCCCACGGAAGACACCTTTCTTCCACTAATAGAGTTCTATTCGTCTCGGCTTCGTTTTGACGCTGCATTGAGACTCATGGATATCATGGAATTGGGATATGGGCTACCATTGACGACCAGAATATTTCGTGCTGTTATCGATAACTTTAGACATATTCCCATCGAACAAGGTTCAGACCATAGTGCCGAGCAATTTCGGTACTTGCTCGCTCGGTTGTTGTTGTGCCACAGCTACAGCTACAGAGTAGTGGACGATACGACTTACGGCAGCTTGACGTCGGATCTTATGGTCCCTCCGTCTTTGGAGCCTTTTTTGTCACCGTTTCTCAACAATGCTGAACCAGCGCTACCGTACAACAGAGGCACCTTCCTCAAGTTGAAGGACGACTTGATCTCGAGCATTTATCAGGCAGCAATCCATGTGATCAACGAGCCTTCGTTGGCTCATCAGATAGCGGAACTGCACATTCTACTCCAAAAAACAGTGGCCGATCTACGAAAGTCAAGCGACCGGCGTCCGGACTCCGTCAAAGCGGTGTACATAAATGACGGAGTCACCTACGCCAAAAGAGAGTCGTTGTTCGAACTCATGGAAATGATAGTTTAGTCTCTATTTGCTACTACACCATTTCCTTGGCCAGTTTGCCCAATGTCTGGCCCCGGTAGAATTGAGCCTGTTGCTCGGCCGCGGCACGGGTTCCTTCTTCACTTATGAGTTCATCAAGGTCATAATCGTAGTGGTTGGGGTCGGTATCGACATCGAGTTTTTCTTTTCGTTTGCGTAACGTTGGAGTTCCGTCATGCTTCAATGTCATTCTCACGGGCAAGTCGTCGGTGGTGACTTTTACCCTGTCTTTCAACGAGTCTTTGTGGGGTGCATTCGCCTGTTCTTGTCGAGCTAGTTCATCCGGGGGAACATACCCTATGGTTCCGGAGGAGACAGCTGAAGTATTATGCACCTGCTTTGTCGGTTTTCTCTTCTTTTGCTTCTCATACGTCGCAAGGCCAGACATGTACGGAAGCGCAATGGCCAAGACCACGAACACAAGCCCCACCAACAATACCGCAAGCATCTTAGTGTTAATGTGCTTCCGGAGATGCGATCGAGAACCGGTGCATCTCGCGAGACACATCCGTGCACCAACTAACCACCACAGTTCGGGTTCCAAAGCCTCACGTCATATTTCACAAATTATAGTGGTTACATTCACGTTTTTCTCCGTTTAAAATGTTTCGCCAGGCTATAAGACGATTTCACGGCATGGGCAGAGCCAACAGGCTAGCCCCCAGGCTTGTGCAAGTACCATGGGGGCGCCAATGGCGGCACATTACCAACAGCCCAAGTGTGATTGGCGGTCGATTTTACTCGATTAACACCGTAGGAGAGGACGTTTCCGACGCCATAGACAACATCAGCATCGGCGAGTACCACCGTGTGGCAGACGAGTACTTGGAAACACTTGCCGACGAACTTGAGACGCTTGCCGAGGAGTACCCGCAGGTGGATGCCGAGCTCAGCCACGGAGTTTTGACGCTTGTGCTTCCTCCCTACGGCACATATGTCATCAACAAGCAGCCCCCGAACCAGCAGATATGGCTCAGCAGCCCCGTGAGTGGTCCCAAGCGGTTTGACCTCATCAAGTCCCGGTGGATAACGTTGCGGGACAACTCTTCGTTGACGGAAACGCTTGAAACCGAGCTTTCGTCGGCACTAGGAAGCGAAACCAAGCTCGACGTGCAACAGTAATGTATATAGGCATCAAATAAACCGGGTATATTCAACTTGTAGGTGTCTTACATAACCGCACTTAACCAGGCGCATCGCTGCGAATTGGCATCGGTCGTCCGCCATGCCACCGAATATCCGGTTGAAAGGGCCCCTCATGAGTAGCAGCAGGGTGTCCATACACACAGAGTACCACATACGCAACAAGAAACGAGTGAAAAAACTAACCGTAGCCATAAAACTCGACCCGGAAAAGTTGCGCCAAGCGTTGGACATGAACATTAGTGATAGCGACAGCGATCTCTGGTCGCTCGACCAAGAGTTGAACAAGAACCTCCTAGAGCTGACCCAGGCACTGTCACAGGGCCCCAAATCCACCGAGCAAGAAAAGCTTTTCGAACCTGAATCTTCCGACTTGTATCGAACCATACCGCAAAACCTCATAACCACAATTAACCGGGAGCTAGGAGAGGACGGGGGGATGATAGAGAAAATGATCTTCACCCTAAAGGACCCCATCACAGCCACGAGAATCCGACTTCCTGTTCGTTCTACCGCATGTGCCCATTTCGAGTGCTTTGATTTCGACAATTTTTGCGAGTTTACCAAGATCCCCGCTGGCGTAAAGGCATTCATACGCAAGGACTTGGTCAAGCGCAGCTTCGAGTTGAAACAGTACGAAAAATTGATGCAAAAAAACGACGCTGGTCGTCGCAAACTCCCCCCTCCTCCGCAATGGCTCCAGCCCATTCGCCATGCATATTTACCCAACATCCCCACATACAAATGCCCCGTGTGCGATACCGCGTTCCCGCTCCACCAATTGTACATTAGCGACGTGTTCAACTTTTTCGTGAAGTTCACCCCAAGTTACGTCCATCGCATAGAAATCACCGACCGAATAAAGTACCGAATAATCGAAGACGAAAAAGAAATGTCCGCTTCTGCACACGAGGACATAGTGGTTTTGTCCGACGACGAAGCCGAGGTCAAAATCGAGCCCACCACAACCACCAAAACCACCAAAAGCAGCAGCCACAGCACCAGCCTGCCGTTCAGCGACGACGTCTTTGACGATGGACTCGATGAACAGTTGGCACTAATACCCCAGGAGCAGGGCTCTGGCAGCTGGAATGACCCTGTTACCGTGGACTAACAAATAATAATTTAACTACAATTCATATAGATACATCTACTGTACAGAGAATAAGTTGCAATTCCTCAGCTCTTCTTGCAGCCATTTTCCTGCACCCTGGCCGGCAATGGCCCATGCTTCTACGGCCGGACCAAGGTTCTTTCCTGCACACAGTCCGGCGCGGCCCGTCGTGGCCTTGGCGATGGTGTCGCAACCGATTTTTTGTTTCCCCTGGAGAGCTCAACTCATAAACTCAGCAACTTATTTTTGAAACCTTCCAGTTTTAAACCAGTTTTCCGTACGTGCCAACACGAGCAAGTGCTCTAAGGTCCCAACTCCTCACTAACTCAGAAACTATATGTCTATACCGAAACCGTCGCGAAGTAATCATGCCGTTTCTCTAACAAACGGCGCCATTTCGAGGTTATTTTTCCTCTTTTCCCAACTCCCCCGCTTGGTATATGCCCTCCCCGTATTCAACCGTGCCCACCACGAATCGCTACTGCACAATGATGTTGTAAACGCCACTGAAAAAATGACCCCCGAACAATTCTACAGCAACTTGGCAGTGTCTGCCGTGCTTGTTCTTCTTGGAGGTGTGTTTGCCGGCCTCACCTTGGGCTTGATGGGCCAGGACGAGGTGTACTTGAAAGTTATTTCCACCAGTGGTGATGCTTCTGAACGTAGACATGCCCGCAAGGTGCTTAGATTGATTGGACGTGGAAAGCACTGGGTATTAGTAACGTTGTTGCTTTCGAACGTGATCACCAACGAGACGTTGCCCATCGTTCTTGACCGCTGTTTGGGCGGTGGCTGGCCAGCAGTCGTCACCTCAACTGCTTCCATCGTCATTTTTGGAGAAATCATCCCGCAGTCTATTTGCGTTCGGTACGGCCTTCAGGTCGGTTCCATGTTCGCCCCCTTTGTGCTAGTGTTGATGTATATCATGTACCCGGTGGCCTATCCATGTGCTCTTTTGTTGGACCACATTTTGGGTGAGGACCATGGCACTGTGTACAAGAAGTCGGGGTTGAAGACCTTGGTTACCCTCCACAAAACTATGGGTGTGGAACGTTTGAACCAAGATGAAGTCACTATCATCAGTGCGGTTTTGGACTTGAAAGAAAAAGATGTGTCCACGATTATGACCCCCATCGACAGAGTGTTCACTATGAGCTCTGATATGATTTTAGATGAGAAAACAGTGGAGGAAATCTTCAACGCAGGGTTTTCTCGTATCCCTATCCACTTGCCTAACGATCCCATGAACTTTGTAGGTATGCTTTTGGTTCGTGTTTTGATCAGCTATGATCCAGAGGATGCGTTGCCCGTGGCAGCATTCCCATTAGCTACATTGCCAGAAACAAGTTCGGAAACTTCATGCTTGAACATTTTAAACTATTTCCAGGAGGGTAAGTCACACATGATTATTGTCAGCGAGACACCAGGTGAACCCACTGGGGCCATCGGTGTATTGACCCTTGAGGATGTGATTGAAGAATTGATTGGTGAGGAAATTGTCGATGAATCCGACGTTTACGTCGACATCAACAAGAACATCAAGCGTACCCAGCCGGGGCCATTATCGAAGCGTCACTTGACTTCGTATCTCCTGACTTTGTATCAGAGATCCAATTCCAACTCCAAGCGTAATTCTTTTGACGACTCGGCACGCCAGCCACTCAAAGAGGCAACCCCCGATGAAGGCCAGGTTGCCGGCAGTAAGACATGGAAGCCCATGAACCCTGCTGCCAACCCGTTGGAAACCAAGAAAAAGTTTGTCACCATCAAGAGACCAGACTACGACACCGTCAAGAGTCTTTCTGGCGTATCAAGAAGCCACCGCGAGCGCCAAGATGGCGCCCAGAGACAAAGACACCCCGTGCCTCAGTACGGTGCGGTGCATGCGACTGAGGAAGGGGCATTGAGAGATGCCAAGCGTCGAAGTAGCGAACATGACAAGGGCTCACGTCAACGGTTTTTGCTTCCCGAAGAACGAGAAACCGATGTTTCTGAAATCGTCAGCCATAACGGCCAGCACGATACCACCGCCGCACCGGCCACCACCAAACTAGATGATGTCAATGGATCTGGAGAGAATAGCATTCCCCTTGTTACGCAAGAACACAGTGAATCGCGATCTTATCGTACGGGAGGAATCGTGGAGTCGGTGGTTAATGTGGACGGAGTTCATAAAACGATCATTGAGAACGTCAGTGACGACGAGGACAACAATGAGCTTATAGCCACCCCGCACGGATCGATGCGGAAGAAGCAATTGGATGCAATTTTCAAAAACGGCGATGGCCGGTCGGAAGAGGTGGAGCAGCTTCTCGGCGATGACAATTCGTCCGAAAGCAGCAAGAGCCGCAAGCAGCTGATGTGGGACCGGTTCATAAATCCGTCCAGCGACGAGTAGCTCCAGTAGCTCGACTAGCTCGAGTAGCTCTTAAGTAGGTATTTCCATACTCTAAATTCGTATACCCCACGTCTGCGCTTCCGGTTATGTCATCATATCCGATTTGGCTCGCGGCAACTTTACGCACCAGCGGCTCGGGAATAAAACGTCAATTGGCGCGGAACGATTTAACAAATTGACCATTATATCCCTGAGATATCGCATTATTATACGACACCCACCGTGAAAAGGCGAGCCATAGTCACCGTTTGTGTCCATTCATTGCAATTCTCACCATAAATCTTATTTTCTCCCACGATGACCGGCGACAAATTGGCCTCTTCACATGGTAAAAATAAACGGAACTTTTCCGCCTCTTCGTCGTCGCTAAATCAGGATTCGCAACCCAGGGACAACGACGGCGCATTGTCTGGGTCCTCGCATCGATCTTTCTTGAAAAAAATGAATTCCAGAGGTTCTAGATCAATTTCTCCACAGACCAGTTCGAGCTCAATTAGTTCCTTTTTTAGGAGAAATCCAACACAGTCCGAAAGTGACACCTCCAAGGATCGGTTTCATTTCGAGCACGATGTGGGACTGCCGGTCAATCCCTACCAAGATTCACATTCCAGTCTCAACGAGGACACTGGGGCCCTGGAATCAGACCGGTCTCTGGTGAAAAAGTACGACGAAAAAGAGTCCGAAAAGCAAAAGAGCCACAGCCATCTCTCGTTACGCCGTTTCTTCAAGAAATTTAAGATTGAATCCGATTCCAAGAAGGCGAAAAAATACCACCAACACCATACTCACCACCTCCACAAATCCCACTCCGAGTTATTCAAAAAGTACGGCGAGGTTGGCAGGCTTTTGGGCACGGGTGCCAGTGGCTCAGTAAACATTTTGCGATCGAAAGACAATCCCAATAAAGTTTACGCAATCAAAAAATTCAGAGCAAGACTCCCAAGAGAAGCCGAGAGCGACTACAAAGCCAAAGTGAAAAACGAGTTCAAAATCGGCGAGATTTTGTACCATGAGAACCTCATACACACTATAGAGCTCATAAAGGATCATACCACGTTGATGGGAGATCCCGACTACTACATTGTCATGGACTATTGCCCTTATGATTTTTTCAATTTGGTGATGTCGGGCTTGATGAGCCAGGAAGAAGTGGCGTGCTACTTCAAGCAGATTGTCAACGGTGTGAACCACTTGCACCAGAATGGGTTGGCGCACCGTGATCTCAAGCTTGACAACTGTGTGGTGACCACCGACGGAATATTAAAGTTGATAGACTTTGGCTCGGCCGTCCAATTCCGGAAAGAATTGGTAGATGGAACTCACAAGATGGACATAATCGATGATAAATATCGGTTGGTGCGAGCAAGAGGGATCGTGGGATCGGACCCATACCTTGCGCCCGAGGTTTTTGAACCCAGTAACTTCGGCTACGATCCTCGACTCGTCGATGTGTGGTCTGTGGCGATCATATTTTGTTGTATGTCGCTCAAGCGGTTCCCTTGGAAGATACCCAAGTACCTGGACCCATCGTACCGTGCATTTGCCGAGGAACAGCAACCTGACGTTGTAGCCGGGGTTGAAAACCTCAATGTCAACGATGATCCGCACCATCACAAACGAAGCCCTTCGAAGCTCATGAAGCTCATTCCTGCCCAATCGGCGCTGTTGGTGAAGTCAATGCTCACAGTTGACCCTACAAAAAGAGCGTTTATTGAAGATGTCGTTGCTAGCGATTTTTACAAGTCCATCGCAGTGTGCCATGTTGAAGGTGACAAGGTAGTCAAAGCGAGAAACCACATCCACCATCTTATCACCGAGGAGGAATTGCAGCAGATTCAACAGGAAAAGGACAAGTCGAAGAAAAAGGCCAATGGGTCGACCCCGTAAATATGCTGCAACTGTGTTCCCATCTGGGACCCCACTCGTTAATATACAGGACCAATATGGTGAGATTGCGGTTATCGTTAACCAAAATAATTGTTAGTCGTATTAGCCACCAGAGATTTTTGATCCCTTACGTTCCGCAAAATGGGACAGCTCCCACAGTGGATCACCACCGTGTCCGGGTATTCGGCCATCGTTTCTTCTATGATCATTACCACCAGTATTATATTGCACCTTGCAAACTACCGGAAGCCATTCCAGCAACGGCTCATGATTCGAATTCATTTAATTATCCCCCTCTTTGCATTGTCCTGCTACTGCATGCTCACCATCCCCCAGTCCATCTTTGTGAAATACTTTATCGAACCGCTTCGAGAGGTGTATGAAGCATTTGTAATTTACACCTTCTTCTCACTCTTGACCGAGATGCTCGGCGGAGAACGACACATTATAATTTTCACCACGGGAAGGGAGCCGGTGCCGCATCCGGGGTTTATGCGTTACGTTCTACCGGATCTAGACATCTCGGATCTGTACACGTTCCTAAACATCAAACGAGGCATACTTCAATATGTGTGGCTCAAACCGGCAATATGCTTTGGCGTTCTCTTCTTTGAAGCAGTAGGTCTTTACGACGTGAACGACCTCGGCATCACCTCCATTTATCTCTGGCTCACTCTCTTGTATAATGCCAGTGTTTCCTTTTCACTTTACTGTCTTGCCATTTTCTGGAAAATATTGTGGAACGACTTGAAGCCCTACAAACCAGTGGGCAAGTTTTTGTGTGTTAAATTGATCATTTTTGCATCTTATTGGCAGGGAATTATCCTTGCTGTCTTGAGCGTTACCGGAGTGTTACCTCAGACTACTACGGAAAAGGATACCAACATTGGACAGGCCATTCAAAACTCCCTCTTATGTGTAGAGATGATACCGTTTGCTATTGGCCATTGGTTTTCCTTCTCTTATACCGCATTCACCGTGGCACACATTCCGAATGGTCGCCTCAAATTCATGTGCGCTGTTCGTGATATGTTTGGCATTCGCGATCTTGTCAACGACTTCAAACTCACCTTTTACGGCGACTACTACAAGAATTACAAACTGTTCGACTCCGTAGATGCCTCAGTCGCCCACCCAGACTCCAGGAGCCGAATGAGCAGGATCCAGCAAGGTCTTCGGTATCATGGAGATGGTCGGCAAAAGCACTGGATTCAAAAGCCTTCCCTCAGTTCCCAATCAGTGGACTATTCCGCCCTGTTGAAGCTGCCACTACTTCCTGCGAATCCTCGCTATTCACCTTCGTTCAAATCGATCGGCACTTCCACAAGAGGAATATATCCGCCATCTCCCAAATTGATACCTTCACCGCCCGATTCTCCCAGCTCATCACCACTCGATATCAATGATCTGATAGTGTCTATTAGTGAGGCTCTCACTGGAGATGGATTTTCTTACACCAAGGAACATCTCGACGAGGATGAGCTTTACTACAAGGGTGTGCGGTCGGTCATAAACAACTATAAACTCGACCAAAAAGCAGTCAAGAAAATGCTCAACTATCCCATTGTCGATAGCATGATTAGAAGTCACGAATATGGTTATAAAGTGAAAAAATTGAGAGAAGACCGAAACAAACGACAAATGTCAATCAAGTCGGGAACAACAAATACATCCTACGGAAGTATAGTTTAATTTATATGAATGTCATGAAAATTTGATGGTTGCCTATTTACATGGCCCTGTTCAGTCCTCTATCTTGAACAGGTATAAAGAGTCGAGCTCATCTTCACTCAACGTCTTTTTTGAGTTGTCACTTTGCTTCGTAGCTGAAGCCTTTTTTGATTTCTTGGTTTCCTTCTGTTCGGCCCCCTTGGGTTTAGTATCTCTTTCAACCGGTTGGCACGAAAATAATACTCTTGATTCCAAATCTCCACTGATTTCATATTGGCACGAACTGTCATCAAGCATGGTCTTGACGGTTTGAAATATACTGAGTCTCTTTCTTTCCTCGATGCTCATTCCAGCAAGGTCTTCCTCAGCTATCTCGCCTACACCAGGGGTGTCTTTGAGACCAAATGCGTTCTCCTTTCCTGCCAGTTGTCGAGCGCTGTAGAAACTCTTTTTTTCACCGAGATAGAGAAGAAAATGTTCGCCCTTGGAAATTCTCTTTTGGATTTCGGCCGCCTTCTGGTTGCACAAGTCACTACTGCTGATGCCCCAAGACACTGTCAGGACCTTTGTCGCTGACTTTTTCTTCTCTGCCCGGTCTCGCAGTCTCATTACTTTCTGAGCCACGATGCTTCCCTTTTGAAGGAGTTCCTGCTCCTTTTCGAGTGCAAGCTTGTCTGTGTAAGACTTGATCATCTCTTGTACCTTGTTGACCTTTATAATGGGCAAGCTTTTGTCGTCGATCGGAGGTACACAATAAATACCGTTTACCGCAAGGTCGAGGCTGTTGACTATGTCCACCAAATGCTTCTGTTCCAAACCACCTTTTCCAGAACCAACATAGTTGACCTTATACGACTTGGAATAGGAGTGGACATCGTTGATTACTGCCTTTAATGCATTCTGGGCTTGAACCGAGCCAGACTCAAACTGAAACCGAACAGCTTTTCTTGGATTTCTGTGCTTTTCTTGGCGCTTGGGATGATTGTTCTTCTTCTGCGTGCTCTTTTCAAACTTTTGAGCAAACCTATTCTCTTTAGCCGGCCTGGAAGTGGCTGAGTTTTCTGCGAATCGATTCATGGACTCAAAGTTGAACGGTTCACTTTGATTGTTGTTCGTCTTCAACAGGCCTAGGTCGAATGGTTTGAGCCGGGACAGCACACACGTGAACTGGCGGCTAGCACAGACCGCATATACGCCTATTGAGCGAGAGCCACGAAGCATAGTGGAATAAATAGGGCTTGTTATCTGATGAAATTATTTTAATTTTTCGCTTACGTGCAGGCCCACGCAACGGCAATCGCCGGCTATAAATGGATGATAAATACAGTATATACAGTATAATGCAGAGGGGTGCTACCATTTGGAGCCAACCAAGATGGCCGCCTGGTCTGTTGGCTGCTCGACTTCATGGAACCATGTTTTGAGCAATCTGGACTCCGGCACGTTGTAGCGTATGCAGAACTCACGACACCAGGCCATTAATTCTAATGTCAAGCTCGAGTCCGAAAGGTCAACCATGGGAATTGAGCCATAGCTGGTGAGCGTCTTCGACACCCAAAGCCTCTGGTCTTCATCCGTAGGCGGATTTATTTGACCTCCGCCATTTATACACCCATTGGGACATGCCATGATTTCAACGTAGTCGCACTTGGAAGCGTCTGCCTGCTGAACGTCTGGGGACTCGGATCTCTTGCTGGAGAGCCTTGCCTTGCGTCTGGCGACGAGCGGGTTGGTTTTCGGGGTGGTGGCGGAGGACGTTGGTTTGAGTTTTCTCACCAAATTTTGAATGTTCCGGAACCCATTCACGATGGCCGAGCTGGCAACTTGGGTGTCGTTGTACATGAGGCGCAACTCGTAGATGTCCTTGTTGCGGCCGGCCACCGACTCAAGGCGAAAGTTATGTGGCTGGTACTGCTGAGGGTCCCGTAAGCATAAATGCAGTTGCAAAAGCTGCAAGTAGTTGTAGCCGTAGCCTCCAGACAGCGAGCCGGAGTCGCTGGACCAAGCCAACTCGACGTAAGGCCAGTTCGCGGGAGCACAGCTTTGGTAGAGATCCGCAAGTGAGCCGGAGCAGCGAGACAAGCAATCGAAAGTTAACGAAAATTCGTCTTTGCATTCGTCAAGGAGAGTGACAAGTTCCTTGGGCGTCAACACACAGTCCACGTCGTTCAGCACCACCAGCGGATCCTGCTCCGGTCTCGCACTCTCCAACTTCTTATCGAAGCAGGGCATGATGGACAAGTGGTATATTTGGTCTCTTTCGACCTCGAGCTGGTGGGCCGCCAACGACTTGAGCAAGCAGCCAGTAATTTGTTGCGGCGACTTTGTATCGGATATTCGCAGAAGAACATGGGGGTGGGTCTTTTCGGCATACAACACCCACCCTGGGCATATCGACGACAATAGTGGTCCTTGGAATCCATGTTCTTTTTTATCAATAATGTTCTGCAGTTCGTTGATAAGTGAGAGTTTGCGGCCCAACCCGGTTCCGACGACGTAAGTGAACCCCATTTGGTTCACCAACAAGTCCACAAGAAGCCTGTCTATGTCCGCGACCCCCATGTCGTAGGCAGTAGCTAGCGAGGCCCTGGCCTGGTGTGATATGCTGGCTACAAATGTTTTGCGATTTGTCTTCTTGTCCTTGAGCGCCTTGATCAACTCGTTGTGTGAGTGCTGTGCCACCAAGATCTCCTCGGCCGACGTTATACATCCAGAGCACGCAAGACAGTCGGCAAGAGAAATCTGGGCGGGCGAAAGGTTCTTGGCGGCCCCATCTATCTTGGAAATCTCAAGCGGCTTGCCGTGCTCATCGATCTGGATCTCGACTTCTCCGTACTCCTGCGCTTCCTGGGACTTGCTTTCGGTGACTATCGGCTTGATACAGGCCACTCCAGGCGATATAAAGTCGTTTAGGTCGTCTGCAGACAATAGAGCACTCATGGGTGGAGGAGAGAACGAGCCAGTACGAGATTTTGCATCGTAAATGACTAATGAAACTGCAGATAAAAACCCTTGAGTATGTGCAGGATGTTGCAACCGATAAGAGCTCTTCAGAGTGTCTTCTATTTCTACTAATTTTCCGTTTCGCTCAAGTCTCCAAGCTCAAATTCCTCTTCGGGTACGGCACCGAACCCCCGCTGCAGCAATTCGCCGTCTTCGTTGTATCCGACTAGCCGCAAGTACAACGCAAGCAATGCCTGCATCCACAAGTAGATCAAGAAAGCAGCACTTGTAAGCAAGAGAATATACGAGGCGTGGTTCATGCCCAAACCCTCCACTAGCGTAAGCATCTCCTCGTTGGCTGCCATGAACATCAACCCGGCGAGAACAAGACAGAATGGAGGTAAGTGCTGGAAGGCTAGAACCTTACCATTGTCACTGCACCGCTTGTCTCCCAAGATGAACAGGATCTCAACAATTCTTGTTAGCCCAGCAGATGCCAATGCCATCCCAAAGAAAGTGTGCACTTTCACAGAAATTTCTTGATGTTGGCCATGCTCCTTCATAGCATAGGCGGTGAACATCAAGAGCAAAGAAGGTATCAATGTCCGTTTTCCTCCAGACCGAGTAATGAAGAGTGCGGCAGAAGCTCCGGCCCACCATATAAGCCCGAGAAAAGTGTGCAAGAAGTCACCGTGGCTCCATGGTTCCTTGCCCCATCTGTGCTCGGTGAAGGTGTTGACCAACCCCCACAACCACATCAAGCACGAGTCGTAGAAGTCCTGCGACTTGGCTTCGGGATCTGGATGGCATCTTATCCACGGAACGATGAGAACCAACGACAACACGAATCCATACATGATAAACGACGACCCCATAATTCCATGAGCAATACACTGCCCTGTATGTGAGTCGTAGCAGAAGCCAAAAAGAGCAATGGGGGCCACGCATACTCGAACCCAGCCGGTGGGAACAACTAGAAACGATGTGATTTTGTAGATCTTGTACGACACTCCATACTGGCTGATACCAGCCAGATTCGACGAAGACTTCCAATGGGGATAGAACTTGTTGATGACCAAGTTGGAGCCATTAATGAACGTCCCCACAAACACCACAATCCCAAATAGAATCGTAAGAAACCATCCGGTGCCCTTTGAAGTTCTGTTTTCGTGCCCACTGTCGTCAGGAAACGAAAGAAAAACCACATCGAAAACCAGATACCCCGTCAGAATGTACTGGAAAAACAACGACCAGTGCAACTTATCGGCAATGGCCAAAGCGGCCGCCACAGACGGAAGAAATAGCTCCAAAATCACCGTCAAGATGAAATGAATCGTTTTGGAAAAAGCATGCTGGTCGGCTTTTTCCGGTTCCAGACCATCGTCTGCCGCCGATGCGGCCACCACGAAGGCAGCAAGTAGAAGTCCAGCCTTTTTACTCCACATACGTATCGTTCCCAATTGCAATTTGACCAATCTGTACTGAACCACCGGAAGCGCGGCTCGCGTGAAATAAAGACCCTTCATGTCCAGATACTGCATACAAGCCGGGTTCACCTCGAGCAACAAAAGTGTGTTTCGGTGGCCCAATTGCAAGGAAATACCATATACAGTGCCATATTGGCACCTCTGCGTACCCGCGGTGCTTCCGTCTCCATGTCCGTACTGGGAAAGCGGAGGTGAAAAAATACCCGATTACATCAGCAGGATGCGCGAAAGTTTTACGTGGGGTGTTTCGAAGAACAGCGTACCGTGAATCAGAACATTGAGTTTTGAGCTTCGTGTCCGTTTTAGTGAACCTTGAGTTAGGGAAGTAGACGCGCGTGTCCCGAGAAACTGGATTCCAGCGCCCTTTCCCACATATTGGCCGTTTGTCATAGAGCTTATCCTGAATCACCACGACCACGTTCTTACCGGAGTCAGCTTTAACCACGAATTTTACTAGCAAAGCACCGCGATGCAGTTGGCCGCCCTCTTGAGAATTGTCGTGGCGTGCGCTGGGATCGCCATGGGGATGCAAGTTCCCAAAAAAGACCACGATGCCAAGCGGTATTTTGCCGTGGAGCTCGACACATCTACGTCTTCCAAACCGTTGGCAGACTTTATTACACAACACAAGCAGCTATTCCACTATGAGCATTCTGTTCGTGGTCTTGATGACCACTTTGTTTTCAGCATTGATAAGAAACATGATTTTGCAAGTGCTATAGGAAACTTCAACACCGACGATGAACAGTTGTTCAAACGGTCGTCAGGGTTCGAGGATGTCTACGACTCGATAATGAGCAACCCGCACTTGAAGTCGATCCAGATCCTTGAGCCCAAAAGGTTGGAGAAAAGGATGCCAGTGATGATCACCGACGACGACATGTATGGTCGTGATGATTCCCCCGGCGATTCGTCGCAGAAATTGTTGAACGAAGCAACGCAAAAACTAAGCATTAATGACCCCACCTTCAAGGAGCAATGGCACTTGATCAACACATTCAACCCCGGCCACGACGTCAACGTAACTGGACTCTGGTACGAGGGTATCACTGGAAAGGGCATCGTCTCGGCACTTGTAGATGATGGTCTTGACTACGAGAGCGAGGACCTCAAAGAAAACTTCAACCTGAAAGGTTCGTGGGACTTTAATGATAATAGAAACCTTCCTATGCCCACACTTTACGATGATTGGCATGGAACAAGATGCGCCGGAGAGATCGCGGCGGTGAAAAATGACGTTTGTGGGTTGGGTGTTGCCTACGACTCCAATGTGAGCGGCATTAGAATCTTGTCGGGGCCAATTACTGCCGAAGACGAAGCAGCGGCTATGATATTCGGATTGGATGTAAATGACATTTATTCATGTTCTTGGGGCCCCACGGACAACGGCAAGGTTGTGTCGGCACCTAATAAAATCGTCAAGAAGGCGATGATAAAGGGAATCCAGGATGGAAGAGACAAGAAGGGAGCAATTTATGTGTTTGCATCAGGCAATGGGGGAAGATTTGGCGATTCGTGCAACTTTGACGGATACACAAATTCTATCTATTCAATAACAGTGGGAGCGATTGACTACAAGGGAATGCACCCCATCTACTCCGAAGCATGTTCAGCCGTTATGGTTGTGACTTATTCATCTGGTTCGGGAGAACACATACACACCACTGACATCAAGAAAAAGTGTTCTGCTATTCACGGTGGCACTTCTGCGGCAGCGCCTTTAGCAGCGGGGATTTTTGCCTTGGTTTTGCAGTCGAACCCGGATTTGACTTGGAGGGATCTCCAGTATATCGCAGCATTAAGCTCAGTTCCAGTTAATGAGAACGATGGTAATTACCAGGACTCAGCATTGGGCAGGAAATACTCTCAGAGATATGGGTTTGGAAAGCTCGACGCTTACGGCATGGCTCACTTTGCCAAGGACTGGAAAAACGTCAAGCCACAGGCCTGGTACTATTCTGACTTGATCCAGGTGAACGATGCCATTGGGGCAACGGACGCCGACAAGGTGATCAAATCTGTCATTGATGTCACCGAGCAAGACATGAATGTCTCCAATGTTGAACGAGTCGAGCATGTTACCGTCACTGTGAACATCGAGGCTACGTTCAGGGGAAAGATTGGTGTTCGACTCATCAGTCCACGAGGAATGATCAGCGAATTGGCGACTGAGAGAAACGGAGACCGGTCTATGAGTGGCCTCAAGAACTGGACGTTTATGTCTGTGGCCAACTGGGGCGAGAAAGGAACTGGCAACTGGACCCTTGAGGTGTTTTCGTTTGACACAGAAGGCACAAAAAACGAGATCAAATTTGTCGACTGGTCGTTGCGAATTTTCGGCGAGAGTATAGACGCCGCCAAGGCAGAGACCTACGACCTAGATAAGGACTATGCTGCGGTGAGAAGAGACAGGCTTGCCGAGGACGAAAAGAAAAAAACCACCATTTCGCTGGTCCAGGTAACCACCAGCAAAGCTGCATCATCAAAGGCCACCTCCGCGACAAAAACCACCCAAGAACCGGAGACCACCACGACTTCTACGTCGCCCACATCGCTGGCTGCGCTGTCCGGTGATGTTGGCGAGGGAAAGACGGAGTACAAGAGCGATCACTTTGGTGCCTACTTTATGGCGGTAGCGTTAATCGGGTTTGTCATCGTGGTGTTGGTGATGAGATACCACCGCACACCTGGCGGCAGTCGTAGACGGAGAAGAAGAGACGAATATGAGTTCGACATAATCCCGGGAGAAGACTACAGTGACAGCGAGGAGGAAACCGACTCGTTGGATTTGGGAGAAAGAAACGACAGACCCCGAGGCAGTGAGGAAGCCAGAGACAGACTTTTCGACGAGCTCCATGCGGAAACACTACCAGACTACGAAGAGGAGATGTTTAGGATTGTGGACGATGACCACGAGGAGGGAGAAGGGGAGGGAAAAAAGCCCCAAAAGAGCAAAGACGAAACACAAACCGAGGATGCGGCCCCATCGTCATCGCAGTCGTAAATACGAGAATAGACAGAAGGGTTGGAGGAAAGAATGAGAGAGTGAGACTGGAGAGCGACTGGAGGGTGGATGGTGAGAGCCCGGAGAGAGACTGGAGAAGTAATTGAACTTGAGTAATTCGCTCGAGATAACGGTCCTAGAAAGTCGCGAGCGAGACCAGACTCCGCTACTTCGCGCGGACCGGCTCCACATGCCGTGGCGTGCGCGGGCACATTTAGTCAGCACGGCCTATGTATGTCCGACACCGGAGCTTTGTCAGCAGGGCAAGACTAATCAAGGAGGGTCTAGAGGTATAAATTTAGTAGAGTTCAACATTTCTGTAATCCCCGCTGGTTCCTATAGGTAGTCAGCATCTAGTTTCTCCGTTTTTGTTCCGACGAATTTTGCCCCACTATTTGGCCGGCATCGTTACCCTCTCTCGCCCGCAATCGAAATTATTTCGCAATCCCACTCGGAACTTGAGGATATAAAGTTGACGCTTGCCACTCTGAGCGAAACTCTATTTGACACTCGAGGTTTCGTCAGCAGCTACAATTGATCGATAAGCTTATCGGCACAAACTATCGACATAAACTATCGACGTCAACCAATCGACACAAACCTATTCCTGCCATATATCATGTCGGCTCCATTCGGCGACCATGTGTCCATCGTAGTTTTCGGGGCTTCCGGAGACTTGGCCAAGAAGAAAACGTTCCCAGCGTTGTTTGGCTTGTTCCGCCAGGGCCAATTGCCCGCCTCGGTGAAGATTTTCGGGTACGCCCGTTCCAAATTGTCCCAACAAGAATTCAGAGAAAGGGTCGAGCCCAACTTCAAGACCAAGAGTGACAAGGACAAAGAAAAGGTCAAGGAGTTCTTGGAGTTGTGCACATACCATTCTGGTCAGTACGACACCGACGAGGGCTACAAGGAGTTGCTCCAACAGATCACTGCTTTTGAAAAATCTGGCAACGTTTCCAAGCCAGAGCGTTTGTTCTACTTGGCGTTGCCCCCCTCCACATTCACGGTGGTGGCTCTGCAATTGAAGAAGCTCGTGTACCCTGAAAACGGCGCTGTCAGATTGATCGTGGAAAAGCCTTTCGGCCATGACTTGGAGTCTGCCCGTAGGTTGCAAAAGGACTTGGCTCCCTTGTTCTCCGAGGAGGAATTGTACAGAATTGACCACTACTTGGGTAAGGAAATGGTGAAGAACTTGTTGGTGTTGCGTTTCGGCAACCAAATGTTGAACGCTGCCTGGAACAAGGAGCACATCCAGTCGATCCAGATCTCGTTCAAGGAAGCGTTTGGCACCGAGGGCAGAGGCGGATACTTTGACGAAATCGGCATCGTGAGAGATGTGATGCAAAACCACATTTTGCAGGTGTTGACGTTGTTGACCATGGAGCGCCCAGTTTCGTTTGACCCGGAATCTATTCGTGATGAAAAAGTCAAGGTTTTGAAAGCCTTTGCGCCGTTGGACAAGAATGACATTCTCTTGGGCCAGTACTCTAAGTCCGAGGACGGCAAGAAGCCCGGCTATTTGGACGACGAAACCGTCAAGAAGGACTCAAAGTGTGTTACTTACGCCGCAATTGGCGCCAAGATTAACAACGAGAGATGGGAGAATGTCCCAATTGTCATGAGAGCAGGTAAAGCATTAGACGAGTCGAAGGTGGAGATCAGAATCCAATTCAAGCCTGTTCCTAAAGGCATGTTCGAACTGATTCAAAGTAACGAATTGGTTATCAGGATCCAGCCCGACGAAGCGGTTTACATGAAGATCAACACCAAGATTCCTGGTATTTCCACCGAGACGGCGTTGACCGATTTGGACTTGACTTACTCCAAGAGATACTCGAAGGACTTCTGGATCCCCGAGGCCTACGAGACGTTGATCCGAGACTGTCTTCTTGGAAACCACTCCAACTTTGTCAGAGACGACGAGTTGGACGTGTCGTGGCAATTGTTCACACCATTGTTGAACTACATCGAGTCTGACGAGGCTCCAGTTCCCGAGAAATATCCATACGGATCCAAGGGACCTAAGGAATTGAGAGACTTCTTGGGCAAGCACAACTACGTCTTTACCGACGAAGGAACTTATCAATGGCCTTTGACAAGACCAGACGTTAAGGGCAAGATATAGGTAATAAAACTTCAGCGGATCAGTGTAGAGAATCAAGCTACAGGCAATGAGCGCGTACGTATCAGACATCCATGGAAGGTCATTGGGCGGTCACTGGCATACTAAGATGGGTTCTGCGTATGCTACCGAGGAAACTGCGAATGTTTATGGAATCTTTCATCATATACGTGCACTCAATTGCTATGTCGGCGGGTCTCGCTGCCACATGCTTAAGCACTTTTCTATTTGTAGTTTGTATGAATCAGAATCGCTCAATACTGGCAAGTATAAGCCTCGACAACACCTCCTGCAAGAGAGGCTTGACGCTGTCAAAGCGGTTTTCAACCCTGTCGTCATAGTCGAATCGGACTGGGAAAGAAGAAACTTAACTTCATCACCTTCACCTATGTAATAGAAAAATACCTAAGCCTATGGCAAAAAGACCTGCCAACGACGAAGGACCTCGTGTCAAGTTAATGATCGAAGTGAAGAAAAAGTCGCACTTGCAGCGCCTTTTATACCCGCGCGATGAGATGGGCCGCGGTTACCCGGCGCAAGAACACCAGAGAAGGGCAGTCACTATTGGGCCAAAAAACAATCTGTTTGCTCAAAAGTTGTGGCAATGGGTTGCCAGCACCTACATCTTCAAACGGGCGTACCCGGACACCCCGAGCTGTTCAATTGCCCTGGCCACTACTGTTCCGTCTCCAGCCTCATCGCATCGACTGTATGCACGCACGCATCTTGCGCAGCGTAGTTACTGCCTACCATTTATACTGTCCATTCCCATGAGGTTAATAGTAACGTGTGACGATTCGGGGTCGGCCAAGGAGGTGGTGTGCACTCCAGGTACAGACACCTCGAAGCAGGACAAGCCTCAGCCCATTTCCATAACACAGGTGTTTGTTGAACCCAAGGCATCTCCAGCATCGAGAATCGTGTATTCTACACTTTACCAACAAAGGTATGCAGTGTGCTGTCGCTTAGACGCTTCAATCTCCGTCTACGACTTGGAGGATGACGAAAAGAAGCTCGTGTGTCACAGGGAGTACGCCGAACTCAAGGGGAGTAAGCCTGTTTCTTTGCATGTATTTGCTGGTTTTGATGCTTTGGTTATGGGTTTGGATACTGGCAAAGCTGCGTTGGTCATGTTCCACAAGAATGCCTTAGAGGAGGAGTGCAAGGTCGTGGAGCTTCCAGGCGGGAAACCAATCGATGCGTTGGAAGCATGTCCTTCCCAACCTGGTGTATTTGCCTATGGAGGAAAAGAAAACGATTTACGCATAGTGAAAGTGTTTGAAGCGGGCAAGAAAATCAAGCTTCTCAAGTCTGTCGAAGTGCTTTTCGCCGCCAAGAACGTCAAAAACGACCATTTGGACTTGCGTGTTCCCATTTGGATCACCAAAATACGATTTCTTCCTGCGAAGGATTCGTTCAAATTGATAACCGCAACCAGATATGGTCAATTGCGCATCTACGACACGAACCACGGCAGAAAGCCGGCCCACGACTACCAAGTATGCACCAACCCCATCATTACCCTCAATTTTGCTGGCACCAATTTCGACGAGGTGATCATATCTGATAACAAGAATATGGTCGCGAGACACTCGTTGGTATCGATTGACAAAAAGGCATTTAAAACCAATTCCGCTACCGCTGGAGACATAGTCAAGCCGGTCCCGAGACTGTTGGGAAAGTATCAAGAAGGCGGCAACACTGGTGCCATTTTTGGTGTTCTGTGCTTCAAAGACACCTTTGTCGCGACCGGTGGACTCGACCGGTACTTGAGGGTGTATAACCTCGAAAGTAGAGAATTGGTTTCCAAAGTGTATGTGGGGTCGCAGATAGCCGACATCTTGTTTTTGGAAGGAGAGGAGGAAGAAGAATCAGAAGACGAGGTCGACGAGGAGGAAGAGAACAATGCATTGTGGGACGAATTGGAATCCAGTCGCCCGGCGAAAAAGCAAAAGCAAACGTAATGTTAATATTAATGTACGTATCTACGACTCTTGTTTGACGCCGGCATTGCTGCTTATGATGCTCATACACTTCCACTCGTTCAAGTAGTTGGACTTCCACAACCGCACCTTCCCGTCATCGCCAGCGGAACTGAGGATGGTGCCAGTCACATTCCATGTCACTCGCCACACCTCCAGCTGGTGATCTCGCAACTTGGCAATGGTGTCGATCTTGAGATCGCCATTAACGGCTTCTATGGCTTTGAATATTCTCACATAGCCATCTTTACAGGCGGTGGCTATGAGGTGAAAATTTCGACCCATCGACGGAGCCCAGCTCACAGACCGGATGAGACCATTGTGTTCTGGGAGACTACACACCCTGACGTACTTGTTCTCGGAGTTGATGCCGCCGTCTCCCGAAGCCATGTCGAAATCATTATTTGTGCCCGAATTATCACCATTTCCCGCGACGCTGGCGCCGTAGACGAAGGCCTGGTCGAGAGCCACCACCACAAATTTCTCGGTGTTTGCAAACTTCGAAGGACACCACTCGATGCCAAACGTGCTCTGCAAGCTCTTGGTGGGCAATTGCAGGCTCAACACGGCGATTTCTGCTGTAAGGCTCCAGTATGTCAAGTTGGAAGGATCGACCGATTCGTAGATCCGCAAGATTCCCTCGCTGCCAATGCACGCCAACTTGAGCCCGAGGTGGCTCGGGGCAAACTTGACGTCGTAGATGGGTCCAAAAGACTCGGTGGCTAGCGTGGCTAATTTGACCCATCGTCTGCCAGACCCATGCATTTCTTGCGGCTGTTCCTGCCACACTTTCACGGTCCGATCGTACGAACACGAAGCTATGATGCTCAGGCTGCTGAATTGAGGGTGTGCCCACGTCACCTTGACCACCAGCGAGTCGTGGGCCTTCCACGAGTCGTTCAAAACCCACGACGAGGTGGCTGCGTCCAAGTCGAAAACCTTGATATGCTGGTCGGACGAAACCGTGGCTATGTGCTTGCCATAGAAGTCGTACTGGACGTCGTGGACGAGCTCCTCGTGGCCCGTGACGAACAGTTTCATAACGAAGGAATTAGAATAAATGAGTGAAGTACTTCTTGAGCGCGACTCTCACTTCAGACTCTCAACAGAGTGCGACTCTCGGTGCGACTCACTGTACAGGATTGTCGCGAAGCTATAGCGACCGTGGTGAGTGAAGCTGTTCGTCTGCGCCATGTTTTGCGTGTCCACATTCGTAAACTGGTCCATAGTGGCCGTGGCAATTGCATTGGTCCAGCCAAACAACCCGCTACAAACGCTGGTGGCTTTTGGTGCTTTGGGGTATGTGGTGACTCAAGCGCTAGTTCCACGATTACAGCACAGTTTCATCAAAATCGGCCTCAAGGGCAAGGATATGTCCAAGCGTGGCGACCCAATTGAGATCGCAGAGTCTATGGGAGTCATCCCGGCGGTGACATACATGATGTTGATGTTTCTATTGATCCCATTTATCTTTTTCAAGTACCTCGTTTCGTTCTCGTCGCTATCCAACGACTCGCAAATCACGTCCAATTACAGCGACCAGTACCTGGCGGTCGTCAACAACCGGTTGTTTCCCCACAACAAGCTTTCCGAGTTTTTGAGTGGACTTTTGAGCTTGCAGAGCATCACCTTGTTGGGGCTCTTTGACGACTTGTTTGATATCAGATGGAGACACAAGTTTTTCATGCCTGCCATCGCATGTGTTCCGTTGTTGATCGTGTACTATGTGGACTTCAGTGTCACTTCGGTGGTGGTCCCCACGTTCATACAACATAAAGTCTGGTACGGTCCCCAGATGATATCCATTTTGAACTGGACTATTCGCCAGGGAAACCATGTGGTGACGTACCTCACCGGGTTATCGTTCAGTACTTTGGTCACCGACTACTCGGTAACCACGTCAGACCCGTTGCTCTTGGATCTTGGGATATTCTACTATGCGTACATGGCGTCAATTTCGATTTTTTCACCAAACGCAATCAACATTCTAGCTGGAATCAATGGCCTCGAAGTCGGCCAGTCGGTGGTGCTTGGGGTGATCTTTCTCGTCAACGATTTGTGCTATTTGTTCCTGCTGTCCGTGTCGCAGGCAGCATACGATCTGCACCTACTTTCGGCGATTTTCGTGATCCCGTTCATCGGGGTGTCGCTTGGGCTTCTCAAGTACAACTGGTACCCTGCCCGGGTATTCGTGGGCGACACATACTGCTATTTCAGCGGCATGGTGTTTGCCGTGGTGGGTATTCTTGGCCATTTTTCCAAGACGTTGTTGATCTTTTTGTTGCCGCAAATCATCAACTTTGTCTACTCTGCTCCGCAAATCTTTGGCCTAGTGCCGTGCCCTCGACACAGGCTTCCTCGGTTTGACCCCGAGTCGAACCTCATGCATCCCAGCTACGCCACGTTCAAGCCCCGATCCTGGCAAGCCATTGCGCTACAAGTCCTTGAAAAACTACACCTAATCAGCATCAAGCGCGAAAACCACACCATTGTGGGTTTCTCCAATATGACATTGATCAACTTGTTCCTCGTGTGGTTTGGGCCCATGAAAGAAAACCACCTCTGCACCCTTCTCCTAGCTACCCAATTCGCCACGGGGCTCGCCATGCTATGCGTGCGCCACACTGTGGGCCCGTGGATCTTCGGCTACGACAACTTGTCGTGGGGTGTTAAATAGTAAATAAAGTACTCATATTTGCAATCATATAGCCGCACTGGAGCAGCACTGGAGCCCCTCCCGCACCCGTACACCCACAAATCCATATACCTCGCACCGTTGTTCCTCAACATTATCATGGCCGGTCCACCTCCGCCACCGCCTCCACCGCCGCCAGCTCCTGCGTTGGGCGGCGGCGCCCTGTCGTCTGTACCACTGCCTGCAATTGCTCCGGGCCGAGATGCCTTACTTGGAGATATAAGAAAGGGGGCACGTTTGAAGGCCACCGTCACTGTCGATAAATCGAAGCCATTATTGGCCGGAAATGCTTCTCCTAGCGTATCTGCGGGTGGAGGTAATGCAGGGCCATCTGCACCAGCGGCACCTTCATTTCCTCCATCAGGAGCGCCTCAATTGGGTGACATATTTGCGGGCGGAATTCCCAAGCTCAAGTCCGTCAGCAAGACCGACAACCGATCTGGAATTGTTCCGCCGTCTGCACCCCAGATTCCCACAATGGGACTGAACCCCAAAGCGCTGGCACCCAAGGCACCTTCCAGACCGAGCCATAGACCGGCGGCACCGGCGGCACCGTCGGCACCGTCGCCATCAGCACCTCCAGCACCGCCTCCACCAACCAGTGCTCCAACATTTTCAGCACCTCCAGCGCCCGCCGCTCCTTCTGCGCCCCCGCCTCTTCCAAACCAGGCTCCATCTCTTCCAAAGCAGGCGCCGCCTCTTCCAAATCAGGCTCCACCACTCCCAAACCAAGCGCCACCTCTTCCAAACCTGGCTCCTCCGCTCCCCAATATGGCCCCGCCAGTGCCGTCGTCAGGCTCCAGCTCGCTCAAACCACCGCCCAAAATGCCGCCGTCGCGGCCCAAGAAAGCCAGCCATTTGAAGAACAGCAGTATTAGTTCTATGAGCTCGTTCGAAGACAGAGCACCGTCGCCGCTGCCACCGTCGCCAGCACCGCCCGTTCCGTCGGCTCCTCCTCCAGTGCCCGGAGCACCACCCCCGCTCCCTAAATCCACGGCCCCACCTCCCAAAGCTCCACCAGCTCCACCAGCCACAGCACCATCGGCTCCTCCACCACCACCAGCCCCTCCAGCACCAGCAATGTCCCTGGCGCCCCCACCCCCGGCACCTCCAGCACCTCCAATGGCTCTGAAGTCTTCCAGTGCAAGGGCCTCCGCTCCTGCTCCCACTCCCGCTCTCGGAGCACTCCCATTCTTGGCGGAGATCAACTCCAAGAGAGACGAAACCCATGTGGTGGATTCTGTGCCCACCTCGGGCTCGGCGCCAAAACCACGCATATCTCTTCCTTCCAGAGACCCTCCGCCCCAGAAACCCTCCGCTCCAAGAACTACCGCTCCTCCTGCTCCTCCACCACCACCAGCTCCAACCAGTGCACCACCGGCGAGAGAAACCAAGGCTCCCGAACCTCCCATGGCACAAGAGGCACCTAAACCTCCAGTCCCCGGCGGCCTTCCTTTCCTTTCCGAGATCAATGCTCGTAGATCAGACACAGGACCATCTCCGGCCACCCCCAAGGCCTCCAGACAAGAACCAGCACCCCAGCCTCCACTGGCACCCCTGGCACCACCGGCCCAGCCGCCACTGGCATCTTCTGCTCCACTGGCACCACCTGCGCCTCCTATTCCTCTGGCTCCGCCAGCACCACCGGCTGTTCCCCTGGCACCTCCCATGTCTCTGCCACCACCAGCACCTCCCTCGGCACCACCAACACCTAGAGCCCCATCTTCATCAGCTCCTCTGGCTCCACCGGCGCCTCCTTCATCGGTGCCGGCACCCCCACAACCACTGTCTCCACCTCCTATAGCCCCGTCCGACCCTGCTCCAAGCCCTCATCGTAATCCGTACAAAAAGCTGGCACCACCCCCACCGCCTCCAGCCATCGACCAGCAGCAGACGGCAGGGCTGTCGTTGCGTAAAATCTCAGCCCTGGCTTATACGATTACCCCGGGACATTCTACAAAGAGCGAGTCTGCAAAAACTGTGATTGAAGATACTCAAAAGAGGTTCAAATTCGTCAATGCCAATGCGCTTCCGCACCCCAGACGGTTTGGCGACGACGCCAAAGAAAAGTTGTATCCTAGCGGCCGCGGGCTGTCGGTTCCGTTGGACTTGAGTTTATATACTTAGCATTTCATGGCCTCCACACCTGAATAACCTTGTCGTAGAAAGAACATGTGGAAACATAGTCTCTTTTGGACCAGTCTCCTCCGTAGCATATGCTTTCATGGCCTTCCACAAACGTAGAAGAAACAGCCCAGCTACCACCACCAGTCTTGACAATCCTGGCTCCATCGTACATGCAACACACCAATAGCTGCGAATCTGGTCCAGGGCAAAGCCGCCATACTCCCCCGCCCAAGTTTTCCTGAGCGAGAAGTGAAGGAGGGATTCCTGGAACTAGCAGCGGGTTTGCTCTATTCATCAAACGAAGGTCAAATAAACGGAGATTGTCGTCGTACGAACCGGTGAATAAATGGTGCGGATTCGCTGAGTTCCATTGAGGTCCCAGAGATAAAATTGACACTACTCCAGCATCATGGTGCCTTCTCGAAGTGGTCCATATAGAAGACTTGGTCCGTGTATCATGGCAGATCACCTTGGCGTCGTCTCCACCCGTGAACACAACGTTCGAAAGATCTCCAACTTCGCCAAACGATCCGGTCCAGCATTCCAATTCGTGCGTCTGATCCAAAATGTCCATTGAAGAAGTTTCCAAGTCTACAAGCGCAGCCTCTCCGCTCGTTAGCGTGGCAAGAACCTTTCCTCGGCGCATTGGGTCGAAAAATACCGAAGTGACCAAGTTATCTTCATCGAAAAGTTGGAGGTTCTGAACCTGTTCTAGCCGATCACCGGTACTCTTCCACACTGTCAAACAGCCGGTCGAATGAGCCGTGACGAGCCTGCACGAGCCAAAGGGGTCGAACTTGAGATCTAGCACGGCGCTGGCTGTTTTATAGCTATTCTGAAGCGCCAATTGACCATCGTTCTCGAACCGGAAAATGTCTACGCTTCCATGGCGAGAACCCGACTCTTCCAATTTATATGTACCAACCAAAATCAACCCGTCGTCGTCCGGGTGTATTCTCAAGCAACAGGGCGGTAGCTCAGACTTTGTTATGGCCAACCTGGTCCCATTGGCGGTACCCATTCCAATGGCTACTTACACATCTCATCTCGCCTGCATGTAGACCAGATAGTGTGAGAGTCTCAAACTGAAAATTGAACCGGTTATCATGGGCCTCTGGTCGAAATGGAATAGCTTGCCTGTAAAAGCACGTTACTATATTGGTGGCTCGACCTTTGTGTTTGCGTTGATAGGCGACTATGTGACCGGCAGGGTGAACGACGAGGTGGTTGCACGAGAAAAAACCATGAAGGAACTCAGCAATGAATCGAGAGAATGAAGACGAAGATGAATATGGAGTCTGGAATGAAAAGCATAGGAACGAAGTATGAGTAGATGAAAGAAGAGCAGAAGAATGAAGTAACGATATAACACAATATACACTGTAAATAGTCTCGATCAAAATCATTACCATTATCTATAACATTCTATTCAATTAAGTATTCCTTTTTTAACAAACTCTCTTCTGGTGGATGAGATAAATTCCAAGAACTTGGCAGGGTTGGAGTCAATGCCTCTGGTGTACACAAACCGCGACGCCAAGTGGGTTGCAAAAAGTGCCCGCAAGTAAGCCTCAGGAACACGCAGAACAATCTTCTCAATTCCAACTGCCTTAAGAAGCAAAGGAGGCAACGAGTCAACCAACACAGCGTTTCTGAACTCGACATCGTCGTTCCACAATTCTTTGGAGTTGGCCAATTCGTCAGCAAGCTTGTTAATTGCCAACGATAACTGGTCGGAAAGCACCGTAATTGGCGTACCCGTCTCCTTCTTCAATGCCCACAATACTTCAAACTCAGCCTGTGCATTAGCGACAATCTTGTCTTGGACATCCTTGACATAATCCTCGTAAAACTGGGGCTTGGCTCCAGACGAACCCACACACATGTTCTCCAAAAACTCATTGTCTTCAAGAGATAAAGCTGCCAAAACTTCCAACGACGAGGATGTCACACCTCCCTTGTTGGTTGAAGCATCTTTGAAGATTATGCAACCCGCAGCCTCCAAAATGAGCTTGGCCGATTGGGTGATAAACAAGTTGGCACCTTCAACAAAGTAAGGAACAACTGACTTGCCAGTCTTCTCATCGATCAATTCATGGATGTTGTTGGTGTCAATAGCTGCTGGACGACCGCCACAAGGAACGAACAAGTCAACACCACTAAGTCCATACATTTCCTTGATTTTCAAGTGGAATGTGTTTCTGAACGTGGTTCCATTTCCAACCGTTATTCCGTTTGGCAACTTGACGTCAACATCATCAACCAACACAACGTAACCTTCAGGTGAAAGTTTCGATCTGTCGTAATTGTCAATCATCTTTCTTTCCTTTGCAAGTCTCAAAAGTTCAGCTTTGTCAAGACCATTTGGATCACCAAGCACACCAGAACCATCAACAATTCCAACGTACTTTTCATCTCTGGAAAGCAAGATCTCATTACTTCCCAAGTCACCATCAGGGCCTCCCGTCTGAATCTTGCGCACTGTAGCATTGTCAATGTTGAGCTTCTCATATATCTTGTTCACGTACGCTCTGACTGAAAGGGTGGTCATACCGTACTCATCGTGTGGAATACCTCCCAATTGGGGACTCTTACCAGTAAGGAAAGACCTCCACCATGGAGCACCTCTTTCACGAGCATGCTGAGTGGCCCAATCCACGTAATGGGCGGTACCTTCATCAGGACCCAAGAACAAGATTTCGGGCTTGTTGTACAAATCAACATAACCATCTTTAACGTCTGGAATATTCTGCTTCAACAACAAGTCGATCAAGGCATCAATATACTTCTCGAAACATGCTCTGGGCCTATCCTGAGCAGCGCCGTGATCTAACAAGATGACACCCTTCGATCCACCTTCAGGAATATCCTTATTTTTCTTTTGCTGAGTACTTGCCAAGTTGTAGTTTTCATCAAAGAGACTTCTGCAGTTGACATGGTAAGCATCTTCTGAACGAGAACGAACAATTCTGATACCTCCTCTAGCAATGTCTCTGAATCTAATGTGGAAACCACGGAAGTCGCTTCCAACCACAAAGAACATACCATAAGGCTTATCAGGGTATTCAGAAGCGGGCAAGAAAGCAGGGTCTAATCTGAATGAAAGGGCAACCTTGGTAGAAGTGTAAAAGTTGGTCTTCAAAATGGACTTGTTGAACATGTGCAAAGCTCTCAACACAAGCACATGGTGTTCATTCTGAGAACATTCCCTGTTTAAAAGCTGTTCGAATTCTTCATCTGAGCCGACTGGAGTAATTTGAGACAATCTTTGGTACGACAAGGTTTTCTCCATGGACGAGCGAATGTAGTGAACGTCGGCGAACAGGCGGTACAACTTTCTAACAATATCACGTCTGACATCAAAAACCTCTTGAATGTAGTTCTGAGTGTAGGTCTCGGATCTCAAACGCTTCTTCAAGCTGCTCAAGACTTCGGCGTGTTGGGTCGATTTGGAAGGGTCGAGAAGCGAAGTAAGCTTCGAGTATTCGGGGCCCAATCTATTCAAGAAATGAGTGACAAAAATCACACCCGACTGAGCATAGATACTCTCCTGCAACGACAATTCACCCTTGGTAAATCTGTCGTGGAAAAAATTGTGAGGAATACAGTACAACAAAGATGCCTCCTTGATGACCTGGTAGATGGACAAATCAGCAGGCGATTTCTTGAACTTGGAGGTCACATACATGGAGATGATGGTGACTCCGTTGGCAAACTGTTCCACGTACTTACGAGTAGTTTGCAACTTGTAGTAGTTGGCCAAATCACTCAAAGCTGAATTGTATCTGGCTGAGGTTTTTTGTTTGTAACCAATCACCACTCTGAACTCGTCGGAGTCTTCGAGAGGGTAGTGCTTGATCACTGGACCGGTGGTAACCACCACCTTTTTGATGATATCCGAGTAGATTTGCTTAGTGTTAGGAGACGCAATTTGCAAAAAAGTAGTATCACCAATTTTGTTGATATCGGTTTCGTCGGGAGAAACCTCCTTGTGCTTGTAATTGTTCTTGTACACAAAGTAACATCTGAAAAGTTGGTCCTTCATCTTTTGATTTTGGGATTTTTCAAACACGCCCGACAAAATGGCATCGGCCGAGTAATTGAGAGGAGCAGTGAAATATTCGGCTCTGTAACTGGTGTCGGACAACTTGTAGGAAGGGTCGATGTACTTGTCATCAACTTTTTCCTCAAAGCGATTCCGCTTGTAGGAGGCATTCAGAAGCGCAGTGGTATCAAAGAACACCGCATGATCGTCACCCTCCCTCTTGTAATGGATGAGCGACTCCTCAGAAACGTCCGATGCGTAAGCCTGGACCTTACACGAGTACAAGGCGTGGATGTGGCCGGCGATTTCTTCTGCCGATTCTCTGGCGAAAAATACATCATCGATGCCCAAATGGTCGTAGAACCAGCGAGCTTCCGACTCGATCAAAGATTCCGGAATGAACCCGGTGTTGTCCAAGATGTCCAAAACCTGATCATACTGGGCTTTCTTGCCAGAAAACGGACTATTGATGTAGCCCCGCTTCAAACTCAAGACGGAAGACGAATTGGAAGTGGTCCTGTTCAAGGACAAGTTCTGGATGTCAACGTCAGCCATTGGTGAAGAATTGTTTAGATGTAATCGAATTCGATTCTATACGAAGAGTGTGCGTGTGGATTCAAAACGGCGGTTTTCGTATGGCAAAACCAGCGGCACCCCTGCTCTATATATACGCAGCTGCAGACCCCAACAAAGATGACGCCCGGTAGTCTGCGGCGCTGAGGAAATCATAGGGGGGACGAGTGCGACTTCCGAGGGTGGAGCATTTTGCGATTCCGAGGGCGGCGACGAGGGTCATTTTCTGCGACCCGCCAGTAGCCGAAGGGCTCGGGATGCGCTCGGGGGTGCAGTTCCGGGGCTGGCTGCGGCAGCCTACGACGCCAGAAGTGGCCAGAAGTGGAGAGAACGGGGCGCTATTACTGTCTATTGGGTGTGGCGAAGTGAGGTTCTACACAATTCTCCCGGAAGTTCTCGGCCTCGTAACCTTGCGGTGCACGGCAATAGCACCTCATCACGCGCGTCGTCCCGAAAAGGTAGTTTTTGTGGGGGATGTGCGAGAGGGGCACCCCGCTGTGGCCTTCCCTGAGCGGCATCGTGAAAAATTATACGCACGCTCGATTCTCATGATGCAGGTCGCTCGAATGCGGGAAGTCGTAGCCGTTACTCCACATTCGTGGCACCCTCGTGGCGCTGTGGCTGTTTACCATCCGTGGTCAAACAACATGGACACGGATTCTCCGTTGTGGATTCTGCGAATGGCCTCGGCGAGCACCCGCGACACATCGATCACCACGAGCTTGTCCCCCAACATCTCGGAGTGAGTGGTTTGTGGGGTAGAGTTGGTGGTGATCAACTTGTCGATGGACGACTTGGCGATTCTGTTGATGGCGTCTCCGCTGAAAACGCCGTGCGTCACCAAGGCGTACACATACAGCGCACCTTGGTCTTTGAGAAGCTTGGCTGCGCGAGTAATGGTGTACGAGGTGTCGACAAGATCATCGACCAACACACACACCCGGTCTCGAACGTCGCCCACGAGCATGGTGGTGGCCACCAACTGCTGTCCGTTGGGGTTGTTGACGGAACTGGTGCTGGAAAACCCACCGGCACTTCTGGTGCCCAATGGGCCGGGTGCGGACGGCGGGGCCGACGGCGGGGCCGACGGCGGGGCCGACGGGGTGGCTTTGGCTCTTCTTTCTTTGTGAATCAAGGCAAACAGACACCCAATGGCATCGGCAATCGAGGTAGCACGCTTGGCGCCTCCACTGTCGGGCGACACGATCACACACTGCTGGTAGTTGGGTATATAGTCGATGATATAGTGCTTGAGAAGTGGCTTGGCGTACAAGTTGTCCACGGGAATATTGAAAAATCCCTGGAATTGCGGGTCATGAAGGTCCATGGTAACACACCGGTCTGCGCCGGCTGTCATTAGAAGATTGGCTATTAACGTGCCGTTCTGCGATATCCATTTTTTGTAGCCGCTATTGTTGGGCTTGGCCAAATCGCACGATTTTTCACCTTTCACCGCCAGTCTTTCTGTCGGTCTTTCCGTCGATCTTTCCGTCGACCTTTCGCTGATTCGCTCGCTCGCCCGTTCTGCTGCCCGCTCGCCAGACCGCTCCACCGGTTTGTCTTGCTTGGCTCGGAGAGATTTGGGAAGGATGTGTCCCACGGCTCCCATTCCACTCGCCGAATTGACCCCGAGATTAAACGGCGGAGGAGTCCCGAAATCAAACCCACTTTTCGTCCATGGACGCGGAGTGCTGGGAGCACTCTCGTACGTATAAGTGTCTTTCTTGGTGGTTATAGAAGGGGCTCCAGTGGCCACGGCTGCGTGGGGCACATCTGGCTGCCGGGAGTATGGAAACAAGGGAAGAACCGCAGTGACTCTACGGGCGCTTGCCGTCTTGCAAGCAGCGATCATAATGAGGAGCTGGACAAAGTTATCGTTGATATGGCCGCTTCCACTTTGAATTATAAAAACATCCTTATCACGAACCGACCCTTGAATTTCGATGCTGGTTTCACCATTGGAAAATCTACTAATATCCACGTCGGATTCTTCAGTGGTGAGGATCCTACAGATGCTTTTTGTAAGGTCGGGATGGGACGTGCCGCCCAAAACCACCAAGTTCCTCATGGCTGGAGAGGAAGAAGTTTTTGTAATTTGAGAATGATAACGCAGTGTGCAGGACTCCGGACCAATGGCTGCAAATACTGAGAGAGCGGAGCGGCCATAGAGGTCTAAAAGTAATTGTAAAGCTTGAAGCGAGGAAGTTAAAGAGTACGGAAGGTTTTGAAGAGCACGGTGGCTGGTTGTTTGTATTGTCTAAGATCTCATTGGAACTTTTGCCTGAGGTAGTTACTGAGCTCCAAACGGTCAATCTTCCATTCATCTCTGCTCATAAGTGAGATTGACTTGCTGAAACTCGCTCAAATAATCGCTGCTTGGGGTGGTAATAAGTCATTTTACCTTTATCTATGCAATTGACTATTCGTGCAACCAGGCACGACAGGCACGACAGAAATAGCACAATCATGAACAAGACTGTCACAATCTAACCTTCGTCACTGTCAGAAACGAACATTGTAGTTACCGGCCATGCACTTGTAGTTGACCCATTTGATCGTTCGGTAGTTGGACTTATCGTGAACCTTCAAAAACTTGACTGTGAGTCCCGAGCACGCATACATATCAAGATGAAAGTCGATTTTTATCGGTGGCCGCTGCCATTTGAGAACATTATCTTCGTCCTCATAATCGGTGGACTCGTTCCAGCCGACTTCGGCAGTTAACGTATGCTGCTGGTCGCCGAAGAGCTTGTTGAACTTCCAAAGAATGGCAGATTCTTCAGGGTGGAATTTGGCCTTGCCTTGGCTTGGCGATGCATAGTTTCTGACTATTCCCTGAGGAGTTGGGACTCGTATCACCACGCCAGTAGCAGCGATTTTGGAAGGGAAAAGAGACCGGATTTTGATTTTGTATACGATTTTGTGGCCCAGCTGGTGTATTTCTGGAACGATATCGAACGGGAGATTGATGTTCGACAGGCAATGGTACGACATCAACTGGAACTCTCCATCTGGAGGAATAAACTGGATCTCCCGGTTGGAGTCGAACCGCGAGAGGTCCACGGAATGGTGAAGTTTTGTGTTTTCCAAAACCACTCCGGAATGTGTATCTGAGACGTCCAGCGACGCCGAGCTGAGGAAAACGCAGTCGTCGCCCAACCCAAATCGGCACTCGGGCATTCCCGATAAATGCGTTCGCATGCTAATGATACCATCGACAGAAGACCGAAGTACCAGGCCACCTTCTGGGCTTATGAGCGCAGAAACCTTTTCTTCGATATTTACAAACACCTCGTTCCGGCGGTATTTTATGCCTGGTTGCCGCCACGATACACCCGAGTCGTGGTCAGCAGTGCCGTCGAGCGAAACCGAAGAAGAATTGCCGATTTTGGGGAGCCCAAGAGTAGCAATTGTGCCAGAAGAGCGCTTCTTCGCCAAACCTTTGGGCCGTTTTAAGAATGAACTCAGCAGTTCTGACGAGCCATGGACCAGAAAGTACGATGGGTTGGTGTCAATTGGGTAGCCAAAGTTGGCCGCTTCGTCCACAATGTCGTAGACGGTGGAAAAATGGTTGACAATTGCCTCAGACGTCAACAAGTGTTTTTCACCCACCGCCAGCTTGAGCAAAGTTTCCAACCGGAAAAGGAACGCCATGATAGTAGCACAGTCCTGGTTTGACCTGGCCACGGCACAGAGCCACAACTGGCCGGAACGGATGTAAATGAACGAAGTGGACCCGAGGGTTAGCACCGGTGAACGGATTGCGGATCGGTTGGAAGCGGCCGAAATAACATGGATCCGGAACACGTCGGAGATGTTTCTTCCTATGCCGCTTCGGTATAGTTTGGAGATAAGCACGTCTCCTTTGGAGTCGAATATGTAGAGTCCACTGATCATAGTTGCGAACTGAGATCGAGAATTGAGAATTGAGTGAGTTGAGAATTGAGTGAGAGTTGAGATCGAGAATGAATTTGAGAGTACAGATTTGAGAAAGTTTTTTTTGAGAGAGTAAACAAGGAATATAGCAAATGGATATTAGAGGTGAAGACGAGACGACAGAAAAATAAGTGTGGTAGAATGGAAGAAAGAGATCACATCCAATGGGCAGTAATGCGATCCACGTAGATTAGTGTACCTATGAGTAACTTGCTGACTGCGTCACTGCATCCCCACAAGAGCACCTTGGGTCTTTTTGTCGTGCCGACTCTTCCTACTATGGTTTGCTCGGGAAGACTTGTGTGCTTCATTGCGTTTTTGGGCCCGCTGGATCTGCTCTTTACTCTTTGGTTTGGAATTCGGTACCTCTTTGGTCTCCTTTTCTTTGGTTTCCGTTTTAGCTTCCTTTTCCGTTTCCTTCGGTTGTTCCTTACCGTTTCTTCGGTTCGGGTTTCCCCCGTAAAAGTAATCTTCCTCGAGGATCTTGAATCTCCGAGGAGACTTTAGGAGCAACCGGAACCAGCCCTCGATCTGCTCGTCCGTCATGCCTGTTGCCTTCTTCAACGCCTGTCTTTCGGCGCTTTTGCGGGCCGCACGAGTCAAGGCTTCATTGTTGAGTTTGAACGCCAGGAAAAGGTAGCGGCTATTGGCGTCGATGGCTTGTCGAGTTTCGAGGCCCTTTTCTCTCTCTTGTCGAACGTCTTTCTCGGAGCCCGTGGTGGTGGTCTCTTGGTCATCGTAGGTGTCGTCAGGCTCATCTTCATCGCTTTCATACATAAGTCGTATAGCAGCCGAGAGCGTCTTTTTTTGTAATTCTTCGGTAGACACCACAGGGTCCTTTCTCCTCACTGGGGTGTCTCCCTTGACACTGTTGGTAAACCTAGCAACACTGGAAGCTGCTGGCTGGACGGTTTCGTCGAGTTCCTTGAACTCTTTGATGGATTCGATTATGTCTGGCAGCTCAAGTAGAATGTTCGTTGCACGTTCAACGTTGTGGTCGTTATCGAGAAGAAGCGTTTTGGCTTGGCCTCTGGTCATTTGAGGGAAGAGATCAAGAAGAGTATCGATATCGTTGTCGTTGACCGATGCGGAGGGCAGTGGAGAGACCTCGCTTGAGAACTTCAAAGAGTTCAAGAACGGCAATTTTTCTCGAATTCCCGGACTCAAGTTCAGCAAAGAGTCCGATATCAAGATAGCGCTGAACAAGGGGTACAATTTGAGGCCCTCGGGGCTATTTATACCCATTCCTGTAACGAGCTTGGCGAGCTTTGCTGGAGAGAGAGAAACCATGGAAATCACCATGACATGCTCGATGGTGGAGGCATTGACACTCGAGCCGCCGGCGTAGAGAGACTCGAGAAGCTCTATCCATGCTCCGTTGACGAATTTTTCAGCAAATTGCGTGGAGTTGGACTTGGCATTGACCTTCTTGCGGTCGCCCCGGCCGGCGCCCGTGATGTTGAAGACTTGTGCCCTGGCCGCTGCGATGCTCTGGCCCAAGAGATGCGAGAGAGCCTCGAGATCATGGTGGGTAAACTTGCCAGAAGTGATAATAGTCTGAAGGTGAGTGTGGACCAGGGGAATCGAGCTGATGTTACCGGACTTTTTGTTGTCGTTGAGCTTGGACTTGAAAGTGCCGTCCACAAGAGACCGCACGGTGGTGCTGTTCCCGGGTGCGTAGATGCAAATGAAGTGCCAGACCGCCTCGCCGGTGAGATTGAGCTTGACTATGCTGTATGCTTTCACGAGCTGAAAAACGAGCGCCCGTAAAGATGCTGTGTTTGCCTTGATATCAGGATTAATGGCGCCCAACGAGAAGATCCGCGTGCCCTCCTGGGAGGTTTCGGAGAGGAACACCTTCACAAAGTACTGAAGCTGCTGCTGGGTCCGAACAGACAACTTGAAAAATTCCGGAGGGTCCACGAGAAGCTGGAGAAGCTGGTTGTATGCGTGGAGAAGATGCACCCATATGACCGGATCCTTGTCTATGAGCGAAGACCGGAGCTCAAAGGGAGGGTACTGCGGGATGGGAAGATGGATATCGTCGGAGCTCATTGGCATGAGCGAGATCGAGTAGAGTGGTATAGAGGACGGTGTGCAGGACAAGACTGGGGCACGGTGCAGGAAACCAATCTCCCGTGTGCAGGCCCGCGATGGAGCCCACGTTGGTGCGAACGATAAAGCACTGCAATGGTGGCCCAGAAATCCGTGGATCTCAACGAGCCGTTGAGCCCCGACGCCAAGCCCACGTTGGCCAAGTCCAGCTTGACCCCAGACTACGCCGAAGCCTCGCTTACTCTTCACGGGGACTATTATCGGCAGCTTCAAGGAGCATGTAACCGGTACATTTTTTGGCACCCAGTTTCCATGGCACTTTGGGCCATTGGTTTGATCGTTGGTGCCTCGTATCTTCTTCACGACTACTACGCCGTGTCCGACGGATTCCCCGATTTTTTTGCCCAGCTCTGGGCTCGCTCCGATATGAAGTTTGAGTTGATCTACCTCTTGCCCTGTACGGTTTTGATCTTTGCGTCCATTGGCTTGAGTGCCCATCTCTTGTCGGACGACTTGCGCGACATTGCCGACCAGCTCGACCAACCCGACCGCCTCGAAGAGTTGTACGGGTTCGATTTGAGAAAATTTGCCAAAGTGGACCCCAGCCTGAAATTGACCCCCAAGCAGAAAGCCCTCGTCCAAAATGGTGAGAATACCCACTTGATTGTGTACAAAAACTCCCCCATTGCTGTGATCACGTTGAAGCCGTTGTTGGACAACTCCACCGAGGCCAATTACTTTGTCCGAATCACCGGCCTTAACGTCAGAAAGGTGTTCGCCAAGGCCGATTTCCACTCGCTTTTGATCGACTGGGCCCTCTTGAGATCCAGAGAACTTTTCCACGAGTACCTGAAGAAGAAGCTGGACGTGGACTCGTGCAAGATCAACATCTTGGTCGATGCCTACTCGTTTGACAAGACGTATATCAAGTTTCTCCAGTCTCGGTCATTTGGCCGGGTTTCCTCGTCCACTTTGTTGGACAAATCCAAACAGGGTTCCAACTTGATCCAGGCAATCAACAAGCTTCTTGGAATCACCAGAGATACGTATGGTGTGACCATCATCGCCAAGAACGGCGACGAGGACCCGTTGTTGAATGCAATCAAGACTGTACCATACTATAAGTCTTCTCAACCTAGCCAGGTGAGAAAGCGTAAATAATTATGTACATAACTTTTAATGCTAATCCAAGAGACCGGCGTGCTTTTTTCCTCTCTTGCCTGCTTTTCGGGACCGATAGGCAAGCGAAGCCACCCAAACGACGCCCACAAAAGCGACGGTGTAGAGGCATAGCTTCAAGCCAAAGACCACTTTCCTCACCAACCGGTAGAAAAGAGTGGCGTTTTCGTCGCCGTACATTTCTTTGCGCTGCTGCCGCTCCCGCTCCTTGATTCTCTTTTCGGCGTTTTTCAATCTCTTGAGCGTCCGTCTCTTGGTTGTAGATTTTTCCTTTTTAAGAACCCGGTGCCGGCCACCGCTGGTTTCTTCCCTGGCCGCCTCGTCGTTGGAGATTTGCTGGAGCTCCTCAATAGAGTCTATAAACCCCCCGTTGCCATTGTACAACGCAAACATTCTGTTTTCCATCAAATCGACATTTTCAGACAAGTCGCCGGTTTCGGCACTGAACCCCAAGTACTTGATTGCAGGCAATTTGACATCAGAAAGTGTCACACAGTTGGACCACTCGTCAGCAACATTGTTGTAGTTGAAGTCCAACGAAAAATAGCCATTTTTGGTGTAGACAATCCGGGCTTTGGTCACCTCACTTCTGGGGTTGAGAACCGACCGGGCGGTACACCCTGCCAATCTCGTTTCGTACCCGTCAGTGTCCTTGTTGTACGGCGTAGCACCATTGCCCATCATCAAGTTGACAAACGGAAACTGGCCCCTTTTGCCATTTTTGTAGGTATCGACAAAGATACCTAAACCATTGAAGTTGTTCTGGCAACCAAACACATCACCAGTGGGCAATTTCCTGTCGGTAAACCATATAGCAAAGCCGTCCGCCACCAATTCTCGGGCCTTGCTATGGATGTGGAACGTCAATTCCATTTCAAACGACTCGGCTTGGATGGGAAGTTTCAGAAAGATGCTCCCGGCTTGGTGAGGATTGTCGGATGTCAACCTCATGAACTCATTGTTGCGGACTATGGTCGTTCCCAGAACATCCCAGTTCTTGGGCTTCAATGTGTTCGGATCCAAGTAGGGAGGAGCCAAGCCGTGGGCGGTCAATTCCACTTTTTTGATGCCAGCAAGATCTTCGTCTTTATTCTGGAACATCGAGTTGATTTCTTCCGGAGACAAAGAGTCGTCGGAACCACTCGGGAAAATCAACACATAGAGAACTATGAATACGACGAGGGTCAATGCCGCCTTGAAGGTCTTGGATCTTAGGATCGAAGCCGTGGACATGATAGTTGCACGTGGAGAGTTGCGTGGAGAAGCGGTGCGAAAGTGGGTGCAAATGGTGAAGGGGTGCCGGGGGTGGGGGAGGAGAGAGATGAGAAGGCGTGGGGGAGCGGAGAGAGAGATGAGAAGGAGTGGGGGAGAGGAGAGAGAGATGAGAGGACGCCGACCAATTGAACCAATTGGACAGGCAAACTGACAACTGAAAGTTGAACCAATTTCTTAAAGTTTACTGCATTTGGTACGGTCGATCTACTTCCATTCAGTTCCTCATCTATATACACTTCCACACTGCCCACTACTGGCCAAATACCACCGTTCGTATGGCCGTCCAAAACGTCTCCTTTTTTTCACCTTTGATTTCGCTCATGATCCGCTCATAGTAACGGGGATTTCCCTTGGGTTTCAAGAGCTTGTCGTCCAACTTGTAGTACCTCTTATATTTGTCGTTCACCAAATTGCGCAAAGCCATATATTGTAATCTCATGTCGTGGTCCAGGATGGCGGAGGTGATTTCCTTGTTGGAGAACCGGTCTATTTGGGTATCTTTAAACGAAGCATAATGCTTTATTCTGTCCTTGGGAAGCGTCTTGAGAAGCGAGAGGATCTGCTGGACCGTGGGGGTAGACTTGGCAGACATGGTATCGATGAAGAAGTGCATTTTGAGGTGGGCGCCGATGACAGCGTCTGGTGCACTGGGTGTACAGCCCGGATCTTCTAGGTGAAATTTCGGATAAGGTTTTCCATAACTATGGTTGCGCCGGTGCCACGAGTAATTGTCATTAGACATGGCCAAACCGAGTGGTCCAAGTCTGGACAGCACACCTCCATCACCGACCTTCCATTGACAGATTTTGGTGTGATGCAGATGCGCAACACCGGAAAACAGCTTATTGGATCCACGCCTTTCCAGCTTATTTCTCCGGAAGACTTGAAGTATGTGTTCATTTCGCCCCGGAAGAGAGCCAAGCAGACGGCAGACCTCTTGTTGGAGGGTTTGGACGACGAAGCTCGGCAAAACATCCAGGTTGTCGAAGACGACAATGTTCGAGAATGGGAATACGGAGACTACGAGGGCAAGTTGAAAGAGGAAATCGTGCAACTGAGAAGAGAACGGGGCATTGACGACCCTTCCCACACATGGGACATCTGGAGCGATGGCTGCGAAAATGGTGAGAACCACCAGCAGGTTGCAGACCGGCTCGACAAAGCCATTGCTAGAATCAGGGACATCCACCGCAAAGCGTTGGACGAGAAGAAGGCGTGTGACGTGATTGTGGTTGCTCACGGACACAGTCTTCGTTGTTTTGTAGCAAGATGGGTGGGCCGTCCACTCAGCAAGAACCCGCAATTGATGTTGGACGCTGGCGGCGTGGGGGTGCTCAGTTACCAGCACCACAACATCGACGAGCCGGCGATTTATCTTGCGGGGGCGTTTGTAGTTCCGGTTGAGGAGGAGGGAAAGAGTTTGTGAGAGCACTGACAACCGATAGATTACAACATGATAGATTACTGTAGATGTCAATTGCATTTGATTCGCAGCAAGCGACTTGCTGGTCTGTTCTGGTGGTTGGTTCTTGTTGGCTTCGTTCTTTGCTCTTGTTCTTGTTCTATATTGCCTCTTTGTTCCTTCTCGCTTCTGTCAACGCACGGCTTGGCGCGATGCAGGAGTGCACATAGGACGGCATCGGTGGAGTCGGCATCGCTTCTCCACGTTGGTGCCGCACACTCTTTTCTATTTTTTCGTATAAATAGTCGGAAATAACTTCCACAAATCAGTTTCGAAAGCATGACCGTGCCGCAGATTCCAGTATGGTTGGATTGTGATCCTGGTAACGACGACGCTTTTGCAATTCTACTTGCAGCATTTCATCCACAATTCAGGTTGGTGGGTATATCCACCGTTCACGGCAATGCCCCGTTGTCCATGACCACCCACAACACTTTGGGGCTCCTTGATGTGCTAGGACTCGAACAAAACCAAGTCAGGGTATATGCCGGAGCCGAAGTTCCACTCGTGAAGAAGCCCCGGTATGCCCTCGATGTCCATGGCAAGTCGGGCATTGGCGGAGCCCGGTTGCCAGAAAACCCTCGTATTGCGGTATCGGAAGATAAGGACTACTTGACGGCAATGAAGGACGCAATTGAGGCCTATAATGGTCAACTTTGCATTGTTGCAACTGGCACATTGACCAACTTGGCCCATCTTTTCCAGAAATGGCCCCAGCTTAAAAGTTCAGTTAAACTCATTTCCATCATGGGAGGAGCGTTTGACCTTGGCAATGCCACAAAGTATGCCGAGTTTAACTTCTACGCCGACCCGCACGCGGCACAGTTGATTGTTGAAGACCCTCAACTTGCGCACAAAATTGTGCTTGCACCTTTGAACTACACACACAAAAGCATAGCCAATCTGGCAACAAGACGCAAATTGTACAACCCAGAGGACCCCGAGCTCAATTCGGACCTCAGACTGACATTTTACAAAATTCTCATGTTCTATTATTCATCGTACATTAAGAACCCAGCATTTATCGACGGTCCTCCGGTACATGACCCTCTAGCATTATTTCTGGTGATTAAGATGCTTGCACTTGTCAACGGAGAGACACCATCCAAGTTTGAGTACCATAGAGTGGATATCAAGGTGGTTGTGGACGGAGAACATCAAGGTGAATCCGTGGCCTGCGGCAACAGCGACCTGGGAGTTGTGGTAGGTGACAGCACTGACTTTGGTGAGTTCTGGAACTACATGGAAACAGCGCTTCGGAATGCTGACCACCATGTGCAAGGCCACACATAAGAACTAGGACACTTGCTTTTCCTGTCCGGCGGTTTCTTGTTCATCAGTGGTTGCTTGCTCGAGGCGGCGTACCGTATCCACAATAACCTTTGCTATTCTCGGCTGCAAATCCGCGGCCCAAACCACATCTAAATGGGAATAATCGACGAGCTCGACCACCCTCAAGTTGTCACTCGTGTATGATGGCTCAAAATTTTTCATGTGGCTGGCCAACCGTTTCCCATCAACCAAAAAATCCTGGCCGCCTATAAAAGCCACCATCGGCACAATACACAGAACTTCATCAAACCATGATTCTTTGTAGGGAAAGTAGGTTTTAGAGTCGTCTTTTTGCAACTTTTCATCCGTGAGTGCGGTAGAGAAATGAGCGTCTGTCTTGTAAGCCTTTGCCGGCTGCAACTCGTTAGCAAAAGACTGCGGTAACCACTCTGCTAGCCACCAAGACATGAGTTTAGTGGAGACAAACGTCACGTTAAAAATGAAGTGAATGTGCCAAAGTTTCCGGCTCGGGTTCCATTTTCTTCCGCTCCAGTGAAACAAAAACGAAAACATGACATACGACATGTAGCTGAAGAACCGGGTGGAGTAGAGGTTGTTTCTCGCCAACGTGATAATACGAAGAAACGAGTACCGACCAAAGATCCACCTAAAAGAAGTTTGGCTTCTATGGCGCATGAACCTCAAAAAACCACGGCTGTGGAACAACCGTCCGGGGTAAATTGCCGGCGCCAATGGGAAAAAGTATCGTACCTTACGATGCCATGCATCAAGGTCTGGGTTTCGTAACATCAAAAAGTTTTGGGTACATCCCTGCAGATGTCCCACTAAAAAGAGAGTTTCATGGTGAGGTTTGTGGCTCAACACATTGTCTATCAAACAAGGCATGTCGTAGTAAGCCAACTCACGCACATCCCAATCCCAAAACTCCTCATTGTACATCAAGTTTCCCTCGATGGTAGCATGGCGAGGTTCGAACCAGCACCGGTTATTTCCTAGCCAAACGTCGTGGCCCGCCTTATGGAAATAGTACGCCAACGATTGGTATCCGCCGCTGAGGAAAGCGCCCGAGCAAGAGAGTAGTCCATGTTGCAACAAGAACGGTTCACGTTTATCTTTATCTTCGGTAGACTCTTTCGGGTCGAATAAATTATGTAGGATCAAAATATAGCCATCTTTTGTCTGGACTCGGTATTCGTGCAAGTCAAGACCCAATTGCAACGCATAGTACCGAAGGTCTTTCGTTGCCTTCAATTTCTTGAAATCTCGATAAGGACCTTGATCATCTACGATGGACAGAGGGTCCAGTTTTTCGTTGCCTTTCAAGGTTTGGTAGTAGTGGTACACCACGCCACCCACGGTGAGCACAAGGACAAAGATACAAGAGAAAAAGTACGACACAAACAGTTCAAGATATCGCAGCCATGTGTAACCGATGGGGGTTTTTGGAGGAGGATTTAGGTTGACTTTTGTAGTTTTCATCTAGCATGGGTAAACGATATGGAACAGTATTGGCGGAAATGATAAACAAGGATTTAATGACAGTAGTAAAATTGTAGAATTAAAAAGTAAATATGGGAAAGTAACGTAAATAAATGGACTGCCGGAAGCAGGAATAGCGTAGTTGAGAGCGGGCCAGGACTTTCCTGCCTAGAATCGATGCCCTGGCGCACCGGTTCCGACTTCTCTCGCCCCGTGTCGCATTTACCCGCTTACACAGACGGCCTCGCGCCGCCGGTTCAAACCAGCGCGGGTGGGAAATTCGGTGGTTCTCCCCGTCCACGGAGGCAGGAATGCCTTCGCACCAAATGCTCCTGAGAGCGTCCTGGCGCGAAAGCGCCGGGCAGGGCCATCAGAAATCAGCCGAGTTTACTTGGCATGGGAGGCTCTGCGGATGGTTGGTCATGTGTGTGAACATGGCTATTGAGTGCAATATGCGAACCTGTAAAGGCACCCGATACCGATCATCGTGGTGAGAGCGGTTTTTTGCAATGGCGAGCAATGGTGAGCGAAGCGAGCCATAGCGAGACAAAATAGTGAGACAAAATAGCGAGAGAAACGAAAATAGTGAAAAATGGTGAGAGAAAACGATACCGACAGAATAGAGACGCTCTTGCGCTAGCGACTACCGCGTGCCCTGCTTTACGCCGCGTGCTCACATTTACCACCGCGCTCAATCTCACCTTCTCACTCACTCCTCTCGCTGAGACTCCCTCTTCATGATCTTTGCCAGCATACGACGAATCTTTGCCTCATTCCGCACCGAGGAAGAAGAGCGCATGTACTCGCGCAAGGCCTTCTTCAACCTCCTCGGCTTCTTGAGCTCGTGTGTTCTTTTTTCATTTGTAGCCCAAAAGCTCTCGCAGCATCCTGGCGAAATCGCCAGAATCGCCCGGGCCAATGCCCTCCAATCCAGTCCGTAGACGTTTTTTCAGGCCATATATACAAGCAATACATATCTACTGTACAAGTTCACCGCAACAACACCTCCTTGGCCATTTCGTAGGCGGTCCACGAAATCGCCGTGGACGGCACGTTGAAAATGATTCTGGGCTTGAGCCCGCGGGTGAACGCCCTGATGCCGCTCTGCTTGTACATGGCGCCCACGGCGCTGGAGAAGCCGGTGATGTTTCGCAACGCCGAGTTGGTGGAAATGCCCTTGGTTTGGAGGGCGGTCTTGATGCAATCGAACGGATTGGTCAACGCAGCAGCGATGCCGCCGGCCACCCCGCCCGACACACAGTGGAGGTAGGGGTTGTAGGTGTTGGTGGGGTTCAACAACGACGACGAGTACTCGTAGAAACCAAAGTTCAACGCGGCAAACGGAATGTTGGTGAGAAGCGTGGTTGGGTACGAGATGTAGAAGGCGGAAAACCCTTCTTTCTTATATATGTCGCTGGCGTACAGCAAGAGCCGGGCCAGCGACAGCTTGCCCGAGTTGGTGGCTGCCTGCATTCTCTGCTTGAGCACGTCGAACGGCGTCATCAAGGCGTCCGATGCAATTGTTGCAGCAATTCCCGCCCCGCTGGCGATCAACGGGTGGGTTTCGTCGGTGACGATCTTCAGGGTCTGCGGCGAGTTGGTCAAGCGGTTGACCAAGAGGGTTTTGGTGGCCTCGAACACTGAAAAGTACACGGCGTGGGCCGGGCCTGCTCCCAACACCACCGACGACACTCCGTGCCAGAGAGCATAGGCGCCCTCTGCCGACGAGATCTTGGAAATCAGCGAGATAACGCTCTTGGAAATGGCGGTGGACGACGAAGCTATCTGCATTCTCGTCTTGATGGAGTCGATGGGGAACATCACGGTGTGCTCCATTATGCCAGCAAAAGCGCCCGCCGTCAAGTGGGCGGCAAGCGAGGCGTCGTCCGGGAGCGCCTCGTAGTCGATCTCGATGGTGTCGTGGCCGGGGATCACGGACATGGAGGACATGGAGGAAATTAGTGGCCACCAAAGTGGATGGTTGCTCGGCGAGAAGTGGACGAGCGACGAAGGACGGAAGGACCTGAGGCGGTTTTTGGGGCCAATGTTTGGGCCAATGTTTGGGCCAACGTTGGGGGACTGCTGTGGAGGGTGGCACAGGGGATGCAGATGCACGGGGTACACGGAGAGGTCACGGAGGGTGACGGTTACGGCGTTTGGACTAGGGCCGAGAATCGATGCCGAAGCGGTAATGAAAAATTCGCGCGCGCAAGATGAAATATGCAGAGACAGAGAGGGTATACGGCAATGGTCAAGACTCAATCTGATTAATGATAAACTCGTTCAGACTCATTTGAGTCAGTGTGTTCGATTCTAGTAGACTCGGGTGAAGGCTCATTCGACAGACTCAATTCATCTGACACTCAATTTGGTGCTCATTCGACAGACTCAATTCATCTGACACTCAATTTGGTGCTGATTCGACAGGCTCAATTCATTGTGACACTCAATTTGGTACTTTTTCTGACAGACTCAATTCATCTGACACTCAATTTGGTGCTCATTCGACAGACTGAATTCATCTGACACTCAATTTGGTGCTCATTCGACAGACTCAATTCATCTGACTCAATTCATCCGACACTCTCAATTCATCCGACTCCCATTATGGCCCTTCACACTAGTCTAGCTCCTTCAGAAAATAGCCTTTTGCTCCGGCACCAACGTAATCACCTTGCCCGACGCCATGCACAGCTCAATATTTTCCACCACAAACTCCTCCATCTCCTTTATACTCTCGTAGGTGTGGGTGCCCATATGCGGCAATGCCACCACATTGGGCAACAGAAGCAACTCGCTGGGAACCTCCGGCTCGTGCTCAAACACATCCGACCCAAACGCCCCCACCTTGCCCGACTTGAGATGCGGCACAAGCTCGGCCTCGTCGATGATGGGGCCGCGCGCAGTGTTCACGATAACCACGCCGTCTTTCATGGACGAAATCACCTTGCCGTTGATCAAATGACGAGTGTGGGCGTTCAATGGCACACTAATCAAAATCACATCGCTCTGCTGCACCAATTCGTCAAACGAAACATACTCACTCAGCTTTTCCAACTCGGGACTCAATCTCGACCGGTTGTAGTAGACTGTCCTTTTGAACCCAAACGGCACCAACCGGTCCCGAATAGCACGGCCAATGCCCCCCATGCCCAAAATACCAACGGTTTTTCCCACGGGATCGTGGCCCAAACTGGCCCCAGCGCACTTTCCTCCACTGGGCCATTTGCCTTCAAGAGTCAACGAAATTCCCTGCTGGAAGTTCCGCATGGCCGCAAGCACCAAGAACACCGCCGTGTCGGCCGTGGGTGCTTCCACCGGAGTGGTGACGTTGGAAATTTGGATCTTGCGTTCACTGAACGGACCAACATCGATCTGGTCGTACCCGGCTCCACAATGAGCTATGCATTTTACCAGCAGCGGTAAGTTGGCCGCCAATTCGGCATCGAAGCGTCCAGTCTGGGCCACACTAGCAAACGTTCTCGTAATGTGGGTGATATCGGAGTACTTTCCTTTCAAGTCTTCGAAGAACTGTTGTCTGTCCTTGGAGGTGCATTCGACCACTTGGGCCTTCTGGGCCAATTGTGCCCACTTGTCATGTGCAAACTCGACCTTTCCCAATCTCAATACCTTTGCCATCGCTGATGAAAATTTCAACATGGGAGCCCACCGGTTTATAAATGGGTGGTTGCGACCGTGCGCGCGCCCCCACGCCCGTAAAGGGTGGGGGATCCGGTGACTCGGACTGCGCGGAGGACGGGTGGTGGGTGCAAATTGGGAAAACGGAACCGGGGTCGGGTAAGTAAAATAGATCAGTGGTTCATTCAGATTAATAGATCAGACACATCAGATTTGTAAAATAGATCAGTGGTTCATTCAGATTAATAGATCAGACACATCAGATTTGTAAAATAGATCAGTGGTTCATTCAGATTGTCTAGATTGTCTTCTGAATTCTTATACTATCTTCTATATCATCTTCTGAATTATCTCTAGATTCTTCTAAGTTACCCTCTAAATCTGCTATATTGTCTTTTTCATCTTTTATCGTCTAAATTAAACTCTTTAGGTGCCTGGTCAACTGCATGTTAAACCTCAACTTATAGCCAGGCCAATTGGCTACTAATAATTTTGTATCTATTGTTCTCTAGTCTATCATCTGCTCTTTCTAGTCTAATCCTCCGCTGTATTATCTTTCTTGTTTATATCAATTTCATTTTCTGGTAACCGGGTCAACTACATGCCAAAGTCCCACCAGGCCAATTGGCTACCAAATATCTTCTTGTATATATCGTCCTCTAGTCTACCCTCTAGTCTACCCTCTAGTCGAGTTCTCCATCAAATCATCTCTTATTCACATTAAAGAGATTTTATTCTTTTGGCAACTTGGTCTGCTTGTTCCATTTGTTAAACTATGCGTAGTCTACTGCTTTCATGGTATCTATTGTCCTAGTCTACTCTCTCTAGTGTAGTCTACTTCCTCTTCTCCTCCTACACTACGAGGTTCGAGCCACGGTACTTCATGCTGACACCCGCTTTGGCGACACCCGCTGTGGCTGCCGTCTCGTTGAGCGGCACTCTCTTTGGAAAGCCCTCGAAACTCTTCGCATAGGTGGCTACCGAATGGGCAATAAGCTTGGTGTTCAACAACCACACCGCATGGTCTGGGTTCGACAAGTCGTCGCATGCTTGGTGGTAGCATGGATCAAGCCATTTTTTCACCTCTCCTCCATACTTGGCTTGCTCTTCGGGGGTCTTGTACTCGTCGGCTCCAGTTGCAATGCCTCCCGAAGGTATGCCGGTTTCGAGAAACCCAACATAGTCGGACCTGCCGTCGAACGGCGTCAACGAGTAGTTCAATCCGTGGCCCACGTAGTAGTCGATGTACAATTGCTTCAAGTCGCCAGATCCAGCAGGATGGTCCTCGTTGTTGGCATTGTACACCTGGAGCTCGTAGTTGGGCGAAGCCATCATGTCGTAGTCCATGAACACCCGCAACTTCTGGTTCTCTTCAGGCGACAAGCTGGCTGCGTAGTAGTTGGACCCAAGAAGGCCTTCTTCCTCAGCGGCCCACCACGCAAACCGAACCGCATTGTTCACCTTAAACTTGGTCAATTGCTTGGCAACCTCAAGCAACGAAATGGTGCCCGAGCCGTCGTCGTTAATGCCTGGACCAGCACCCACCGAGTCCGAGTGTGCTCCCAACGCCACCACGTTATCGTGGTCTCCATCAACGGTTTCTGCTACAACGTTCAAAGTGTGCACGGTTTCCACTTTGGCATCAACGTACAACGTCACCTCGATTTCTGCCTCGGGGTCCGCTTCCAACTTGTCAAGGTACGGCTGGGCCTCCTTCTCGGTGATGGAAACCGTAGCCACTTCTTGGCCGGTGTGGTCTCCCAATGTACCCGCAAGTGGACTGGCATCATAGATGATGGCGCCCAACGCACCAGCGTTTCCAGCGTTGATGGACTTGGCTCCAAACGCACACTCGCCTCTCTTGATGATGACAATGTTGTTGACAGAACCAGCAGGAAAGTCCAGGGCAGAACATCCATAGTTGGCCACGGCCGCCAACTTGCCATGAACCGGTTTTTCTGCCCGCGTTGGCGGAGTAAGGTCAAACGCCTTGACGCTCTTGGCACTAATTCCATCGATCAAGAGTGAATAGTCGTTGATTTTGCCAAAAAGGGCCGGGAACTTTTGCGTGGTAACACGGTAAAAGCCCCTCAATTTCTTGAGCTCGGTCAAAATGTACCCAATGGTGCTCCAATGTCCCTTCGACCCAATGACCCGCGTAGGGTGCCCATACTGCTTAATTGACTTCTTGGAAATGTTATAGAGCTTTTCTGCGTGGAGAGTGATGGCTTCGTCGGTAATCAACTGCTGGAGCTGTTCGGAGTCGACCTCGGGTTTCTCGGCCAATTGCATCGCCTCGACATCGCCGTCGATGTCAAACACCTTCTGGGTCACGGGGACGGCGGCGCTGGTGCTCAAGGCCACGGAAATTGCTAGAACCGTGGAAAACTTCATGGTGGTGGTGAAGAAATGTGGCTCGCATTTTTCGAGACCGGCTTATCTGCTGGTGTGCGCACGAGACTTGGCGCGGAGCAGATAAGCTGTGCGGAGCTGCAAACCAGCTGGAATCACCACTACAAATACCACTGCAAATATCACTGTCTTTGTCAATATTCTTTCCTCTTTGTTCAATTGAGGCGAGGGTGACATGGTTAAGCCTAACTGACTTGCATAAGACTATTGAATTGTTCAGTTAGAGGGATTCGCAATGAAGTTACTGCGAACTCCATTTAGAACCTCTAAAATCGCTTTATATATGGCAATGCCTATAAAAGCATAATAAATTCAGTAAAGCTCTTGCACGAATAATCTTCCACTTGCACCTCAGGCCAAATTTATTCCCGAACTCAATATCAGAGCTGTTTCATATACTGTCAGTGCTAATGAAATCTCTTACAATATCCATAAAGGTGAAAAACATCGAAATTAGAACCTCGTGCCTTACGGTGAATTTTTAGGCCATCATGAGAACAAAGTACCATAATAGGCATGTATTCCGCTGTCAAACATGTACACACCGCGAGCCGCACGAGAGAACGTTCTGATAGGTGTGCTCGTAACCCCTACATGAAGACCGTTAAATCGTCTATATATCGAATATATCTAGTTAACAAGTGAAATTGTTGTCACTTGTGCTTTTTTGTAGTCACTTTTGGCTTTGAAATAAATCAGAAAGTGGATGCTAACCATGAGGGATATCGCATAGGTTTGGAGGTATATGGCATATTCATGAGCCAGTACGGAAAGCTCAGAAAGTCCTCCCTGGTGCCGTATTTTCTGAAATCTGAGCCAGATACGAACAAGTAAATGGAGCTGCATAACCCACTGAAGCTCTTTTTGCCTCCCCTTTCGCTGCTCTTTTGCTGTCTTTTTAATTCTTCTTCTTCCGCTTCACCTTCACCTTCTGCTGGCCCCCAAATCCCCCAAAATTGAAATGTGCTCCCCCACCTCCTTGGTTCATAAACTGGCTGAAAAAGTCGCCGTTGAATTGAAATCCGGGTCCTCCTTGTCCCCCATGTGGAAAACCTCCCCCTCCTCCACCGGCTCCCCGGGGATCATTGGGATCGTCTCCTCTGTCGTAGCGTTCTTTCAACTCCTTGTCTGACAAAACTTCATAGGCTTGATTGACTTCTTGCATCTTGGCCTCCATCTCTTCCGGGGTTAAACCACTTCCTTTTTGCTTATCCGGATGATATTTGAGCGTCTTTGCACGGTAAGCTTTGCGAATGGTTTTTTCGTCGGCATCTCGGCCGATATCTAGAATTTTGTAGTAGTCTTTCTTGACATCATAATTGTGTCTTTGCTGCTGCTGCTGTTGCTGCTGCTGTTGGCGCTGTTGTTGTTGGCGGTGGAATTGTCTTTGCTGTTGCTGCTGTCTCGCATGAACTTTTCTTTGGTATTCTTCTATAATAGCAGCTCTCTTTTGAAACTGACTGGTGTGTTTGACTTGGTTATTAAACAGTTCCAACATGTTGTGTGCCTCTTGGTATTTCTTGCTGGCCAACAAGGTGTCGATTTCTTTGAGGTACTTGGGAAGAAACTTGTTCTCTGGTACATCGTGCACCTTTTTGCAAAACGAATCTGCCTCTTTTTGTCTGTTTGTTGAAACGAGAGCTTCACATCCAAGTCTGTCAAGATCTTGAACAAATTGAATATCGCCTTTGAATTTAGAACCCAAATGCTTTTTGACAAATCCTTGTTGCTTGTGCACCAAGTAGTCGTAATTTGTCTTCACAGAGTATGGGAGTTTTTTCGATTCTAGTTTGGTCACCTTGAGATCATCGTTAAACAAAAAGTTGGCAACTTTCTCAAAGTCTACCTCTGGATCGCCCACCGCCTTGGTAGAGCCCTGGTCTGCCACTGAGTACAAGTGACCAAGTAGGATCGAGTAGGCTTCCAATTGCTTGAGAAAGTCGCCGTATTTGGAAAAGAACTTGGATTCTCCAGTGCAGTCTTTGAACTCGTTATCCACCTTGATGCACTGTTTGATATAGCTTTTTGCCTGGTCAAACTGGCCCGTGAAATAGAGCAAGAACCCAGCTATCTCCTCGTACCACGAAAGATTCGATGACTTTTGATGTTTTATCATGTGAGCAAGGTCCCGGATGATAAGTCTATAAGTATCAGAAGACAATTCGCCAAGTTTAGAACACTCTAGGTGCAACTGGTACGGTGCAAATCCAAGCGGAGCAAGCTCAATCGCTCCCTGGGCGTGTTCCATGCACTTTGCGTAGTCTTTTTTCGATTTGCACTTTTCTGCCTCTTCCATCTGGTGGTTGTATGCGGCTATTTTCTCCTTCACGACCGACTCTTCAGACTCGTCTAGCACATTGGTGATTGCCATGAGCCCATTGACGTCTCCCCGCTCCATCATCAATTCCACTATCTTTGTTCGGGCCGGAACCATCGATGGGTCCAATTCAAGCACCCGTTTGAGATCGTCAATGGCACGTATTTCTCGGTTCAAACTGAGTTCTATCAACGCCTTCTTGAAATACAACTGTGGCAACTGCGAGATCACCTTCAAGTCGGTGCCAGTGTAAGATTCAACATCTTGGACCATGGAATCGTAGTGGTTCAACACATCAAAAGTGGGACCTTTTGTGGATAAAAGCGAGTGCGTTTTGTCGATGCGTTCTAGAATGTTATCGTGGGTGGAGCTGGCGGCAGTGAGAGCCGTCAACGCCAATAACAACGCAGGGGCGAAGCAAACCATTTGATGAGGTGTCAATGCGAGCGCTAAATTCGGTAGATGGTTCGCATTTGTGCGGTTGCGGTCGCGCATGGAAAATTGGCAGCGGCTATAGACGGAGTATGTATTCTACTTGAATAATTTGGCAAGCGACACGGCACCCTCGTCGTTCTTGGACATCACCTTGGCCACCGCCAACTCAAAGTCTTCCTGGGTAACGTGGATCCTTCTTTCTCTCAACGCGTACATGCCTGCTTCCGTGCACACACCTTTGACATCGGCACCGGAGCATCCGTTCATCTTCTCTGCGATTTTTCTCAAGTTGATGCCTCTAGTCAAGTTCATGGACCGCGAGTGGATCTTGAGAATGTCGGTTCTGGCGCTGACGGTGGGCGCAGGAAACTCGATTTTACGGTCGATTCTTCCGGGACGAAGCAAGGCCGGATCAAGAATATCCAATCTGTTGGTGGCCATGATGATCTTGATGTCCTTGGAGCTCTCGAACCCGTCCAACTGGTTCAAAAGCTCCAACATGGTTCTCTGGACCTCGGAGTCTCCGCCGGACGAGCCCTCCACTCGGCTCGACCCAATGGAGTCTATTTCGTCCATGAAGATGATGGAGGGGGCGTGCTCGCGGGCCATCACGAACAACTCACGCACCATCCGCGACCCTTCACCGATGTACTTTTGCACCAATTCCGACCCCAGCACCCGGATGAACTTGCACTCGGTGTGGTAGGCCACCGACCGGGCCAAAAGCGTTTTCCCCGTGCCCGGGGGGCCGTACAAAATGACGCCCTTGGGCTGGGCAATGCCAAGACTCTCAAAGAGTTCCGGGTGTTTGACTGGGAGCTCGATCACCTCTCTGATTTCCTTGATCTGTTTGTCGAGTCCGCCCACCATGTCGTATGTCGAGTCGGGAACCTTTTCCACCATCATCAACGACACCAACGGGTCCACCTTGTTGGGGAGAATCTTGTGGAGGTCGTAGGAGTCTGCCTTCAAGCAAACTCGCAACGACGGGGTCAACTTTTTGATATCGATATCCTTGGAAATGTTGACAATGTACTTTCCTTCCGGGTGGATCTTGACCAACACCTTTTTGAGGCCCATGACCTTGACCACCTCGCCCACATACGAGCCTGGTTCTTGTAAAAGTCGCAATTCGTCTCTCAATTGTCTGACTTTGTTGTTGAGTTTGTTACGTTGTGCTTCAAGACGACGCAAGTTTTGGGTTGTGGTTTGGATCTTTATCTCTGCGTCCTGGATCTGTTGTTCGAAGAACGGCTTGATGCCGCCCTGGTGGACATAGCGGTTGGATACTTCTGCGGTCATTGTGGAAGAAGTGGTTGCCTCCGAAGTTGAGAAGTGGCGGCACGTGAGCGAGGTGTGCGAGCGTGTGCGAGCGTGTGCGAGCGCTCGTGGACTGTGTAGAGCGTGTGCGACAGCGAGCGCCAGCGAGCGTCGGTGTGAGCGCTCGCCGCGCTCGCGCTCGTCAGCCTGCGTAGTGAGCGCGCGCCCCGCACTCGGCGGACTGGTGTAGCGAGCACTCGTGCGTGAGCGCTTCGGCTGCGTATTTGCGAGAGCTTTCTCAGCGAGCGCTCGCTATTGAGCATCAATCCTAGAGAAATGTTCAAGTAATACAATTGAACAGTGACACCGCTATTACTGCTCATCAGACAAACTCTCATTTCCGCCATCTCTCCATCTCTTCGCTATGGCGCCACCAGCAGTCATCTAATGACTGACATGGCCATCCCCCAAATCTCTACATTTACCCTTTAAGCGCAAATCCGCGCCATTTTTCCCCTTCCACCTCACTGTCTAGTTTCCGAGTCAACTCGTGGTTTCGTGGTTCTTGCAGTCGTCAGCACTGTATATAACTTCTCCGCGTCTCGCTCGTGACGGTCGTGACTGGCCAAGGAAATGTGAACCAACTCCATGAAGGTATCAGCACTTTTATGGGTGGTTCCGGCCATGGCGTATACGCAATACTGCAAGTGTGCGTGCACCGACAAGCCGTCTTTGGTTCGTGTGGTCGAACAGTGTTTGGATTGCACGTTAAAGATGTGCCAGCAGGCGTGTAAAGAGGAGGTTGCGGATATAGGTGTGAGTTGTTTCCAGCGAGAGTCGTTGAAGGAGCAGCTTGTGGTGTACATTTTCGCGGTAATGGTGGTGGGTTTGGTCGGTGTAGGGATGGTGAGAGCGCGGGCCAAATAGAGAGAAGAGTGAGAAGACGAGAGCGAAGAGAGAAGAAAGATAATAGAAGCAAGAAGCATAGAAAATCTATAAACTGGGACTTGTATAATTATAAATAATTCATAGCCTCTTGAATAATCTGATAAATTTGATAAATCTAATAAATCTGATACAATTGCTTTGCGGTGCACGTACACTTTTCTGCTCTTATCGTGTTCTACTTGGCTGCGAATGAACCGGAACACAAGCCAAATCAACCAAAGTCCCAAAATCAAATTAACCAGCCAAACCCATCAGTCCAATCTCCTCAATTCTCCATTTCCTCCATTATCCCCATTTTCTCCATTTCTCCATTTTCTCCATTCGCCTCTTCTCCTCGATACCTCTCACTGCTCTCGCAGCTCGCTCCTCCACCGTATCTCCGCCCGTCTGGCTCGTCCACTCTTGGCCGCGCACGACAGCATAGTGAAATTTTTTTTCTGTACACCGTGATTCCACCACTCGTCACCCAATTACTGAGTGACCCCTGGCTGATACGAAGGCCGATTGCTAGTGGAATCGGCTCTGGAAACCGCGCTGAATAGACTGCATTGTCTTTCTCCCAAAGAAGTCTCGCTGATATCGAATTGAACCGCGATCAATTCATCCGTCGCAGACTACCCCTCGTCTTTGACCCATTAATAGTGGCTTCACCATGAGCGACGAACAAGGCAAAGACCACCCGGCTCCGCCGCAAGACCACCACACCAACGGCGGACCCAAAAAATACAGAAACAACTCCAACAATCACCACAATCCCCACCATGTGCCGCAAACCCACCAGCTGAATCACCACCAAAACTCCCCCAACTCTCGCCCCTACCGCAAGGGAAGCTACAACAAGGTGAACCAGTACTACAACTACCCGCCCAACATGTACTACGGCTACTATCCTTACGGATACCCGCAAATGGTGCCGGGAATGCAACCCATGCAGTACCAGCAATTGCCTCCCGGAGCTCCACCTTCGTCGGCTGGCACCCCTGGCACTCCTGGGACTCCTGGGACTCCCGCATCCGTCCCTGGATCTGCTCCAGGCTCTCATCCGGGCTCTGTTCCTGGTTCTCACCCGGGATCGGTGCCTCCAACTGCTCCTGTAATTGCTCCAGTTCCGGGCACTGGAAGTATGTCTCCGTATGGAAACAAGGTGAAAATCACCACCAAGGACGGCAAACAAGTTGATTTGGAGAAGAAAGTGGGTTCCGCAGCCTCGTCGGCTTCGGTGACTCCGGTTGCGTCTCCAGCACCATCGACGGCCAGTGTGCACAAACCCGCTCCCGTCGTTTCCACGCCTGCTGGCTCGACTTCTGCCACTCCTCCGGCTTCGGCTCTGTCGGCGCCGGCCCCAGCATCTGCTGCTTCGTCTCCTGCCAAACTGACGATTGCCGAGGAGTTTAGGCGCAAGATTCTCGAGCGTGCGAAGGCGGCTCAGAAGGAGAAGGAGTTGAAGGAGAAGAAGGAAAAGGGCGAAGAACAGGCTGAGGAAAAGGCTGGGGAAAAGGCAGAGGCCACTAATACACCAGTTGAAACTAAGGAGCCGGAGCCAAAGGAAGAGGAAGCCAAAGTGAAAGAAGAGCCGAAAGAAGAACCTAAGGAAGAAGTTAAGGAAGTCCAGGAAGACAAGGCAGTCAAGGAAGATGCCGCTGAATCAGCTGAACCTTCCACAGAAGTGCCCGAAGCTGCTCCTGTTTCCCAAGTTGAGGAACCTGAACAAGTTCAGCAAATTTCAGAGCAAGCTGTGGAAGAGGCTGCTGAGCCTACTCCGGCCGTGCCTGTTCCTGCAGCTCTGAAAGAGAATGTGAACGAGGACGTTGCTCCAATCGCTCCAGCAGTGGAAAAGCAAGAGGAACAAGCCCCAGGAACTCCAGAAACTGCACCAGAAACTGCTCCAACTACCACATCCGCTCCAGAAACCGCTACCGAAACTGAAACCAAGGAAGAAAAAGAAGAGGTCGACGCCAGCAACGACGAAGGTGCTGACGACGACGAAGAAGAAGGTGAGGGTGAAGAAGAGGAAGATGGTCTTGACCTTTCCCAATTCTTCCAGCGTTTGCAGGAAGTCAAACCTATTGAGGACCCATACTCCATGACCTATCCAGAACCATTTACTGGGGTTGATCCAAAGTGGAAGAGCGAGAAGGCATTCAGATACGATCCTCAATTTTTGATTCAGTTCAAAGACGTGGTTCAATTCCCCATAGATGAAGAGTTCAAAAACAAGTTGGAAAGTTTGGGCATCACTGCTGGCAGAAAGGCACCCCAGGGTGGTCGTGGTGGGCTGAATCGGTTCGGTGCTGGCGGAGCACGCTTCGGACCTGGAATGGGTAACAGAGGTCAATTCTCTGACCCTAGACAGAACTCCAGAAACGGCTCCCGTAGAAGAGGAGGAAGCAGTGGTGGCCCATCCAGAGATAAGTCGACCAGAAGAGGTGCACCTTCCAGAAGAGGTGGTCGTGACCACAAGGATGATGGAATCACCATTCCTCCAGAAGAGATCAAGCCATTGGAGAAGAGTTCTAATAGATGGGTTCCTAAGCCAAGAGGAGCCAAGACTGAGGTCAAGCTTGCTCCTGATGGCACAGAAATTTATTCCGAGGAGGATATTGAAAGAAAGGTCAAGTCGCAATTGAACAAGTTGACGCTTGAAATGTTTGAGCCTATTTCCGACGCCATTCTCAAGTTGGGCAACCAGTCCAAGTGGGAAGACGATGCTAAAACTGTCAGACAGATCATATCGCTCACGTTTGCTAAGGCTTGTGACGAGCCTTACTGGTCGTCTATGTACGCTCAATTCTGTGCCAAGATGTGCACTCAAATGAGCGATGAAATAAAGGATGTCAATATTCGCCTTAAGAATGGTGATTGTGCCAGAGGCGGAGACTTGGCAAGAAGAATTTTGTTGACCACTTGTCAGACCGAGTATGAGAAGGGATGGAGTGACAAGTTGCCCACGAACGAGGACGGTACCCCGATTGAGCCTGAGATGATGTCTGACGAATATTACGCCATGGCTGCTGCCAAGAGAAGAGGTCTTGGATTGGTCAAGTTCATTGGTCATTTGTACATCTTGAACATGTTGAACGATCAAGTTATCTTGCTTTGTTTGAGAGACCAATCGAGTAACGTCAAGGATCCTTCGGAAGACAGCTTGGAGAACTTGGCGCAATTGGTCACCACCGTCGGTGCTCGATTGGAAACCACCGAGAAGAACAGAGCCGTGCTCAACATTGTGTTCGACAACATTCAGACCATCTTGGACAACTGCAAATTGTCGTCCAGAATCAAGTTCAAGTTGATGGACTTGCAAGACTTGAGGGCTTCTAAGTGGAAATCTGCCAAGGCCGACGCGGGACCAAAGACCATTCAGGAAATCCACGAAGATGCCGAAATCAAGAAGTTGGAGGATGAAAGGGCTGCGATTGAGAGAAGGCGAAAGAACAAAACGGAGTCTCGTTCCAACTCGAGTAAAATCGGATCTTCTTGGGGCAGTTCTCCTGCTCTCAAAAAGGATCCTCGGGCGCCCAAGGACTCTCGAGGGTTTACTGCGGTTCAACCTCGTTCTCAGTCGTCTAGACAAAATCTTGCATCACCAGTGGACAGTGCCAATACCTCCGGCAACACGGTTTCTCCTCGGGAGAACTCCAAGCGTAGTGAGTCGATTCAAAGCGCTGCAAATATGTTTGCTGCTTTGGGAGGAGAGGAAGATGACTAGGTACTCGGCGGTTTTTCTGTATTATAGCACTTCATAGGCATCACATATTTGATTAACATAACTAACTTATCCACTTTTCGGGTGCCATTTATGTCTGTGGAACCACTTTTTTTCTCGAGACTTGTCCTCTTCGGTGAGCTCGTTGGTATTCTCGTTCAATGGGCTAGCTGCCTCGACGGGGTGGTAGCTCATCTCGGTGTCTATTTCGTGCGACTGGGACTCGATGGAAGTGTTGGCAGCTTCTCGCAAATGATTTGATCTTTCGCCGACTTGTTCAATGCCTCGAGCAAGAGCAAGGTTGACTCTTATCCACACTTTGAGTCCCAGAAGTATGAGCATCAAGAAAGACTTGTTGGACCAGGAAATCACACAGTGAATCTCGTAGAGTACCAAGTTGAGTAGTCGCAACAAAATGAGGGTAATACGAGCTTCGTAAGAAAGGGTTTCAAGTACCATCTCTATGCCTATGCCAAGGTGAGCCTGTAACAACTGGCCAAGGCTGGACGTGCCAGGATTATTTCGTTGTATCATTTCAAAAATTTGTGTTTGTGGTCGTGCCAACAGTGTACATATCGCTCAACTGATCTGCGTCTGTGACGGGAAACAATTGGTTGGTACTATCAGTACTTATTTGTGGTTGTCGGAGGAGCGACTCAACCAATTCTGAGTTATATTCTACCGGGTAGAGCTGCTCTTGCAGTGGCTGAGTACTCGACTTGTGTCCTGTCGACCTTGCAAAAAATTGCAACCTTCTCTTGTAGGATAAATAGGGATCATTTCTTCGGGTTATAAAGCGCTTGGGATACTCCACGAGTCTTTCGACACAGTCCGAGAGAACATGGACCACATCTGAAACCTCAAAAGCTTTTACAGCGGCGAGAGTTTGGCGGAGGAGAGCGTAGTCGCAATCGGTGTAGAGCATTGCAAAGATGACCAATTGCTTGGCAATGAACACCGGAGACTCCTCTCTGTGCAAAAGTTGCAACAAGATTTTAACCGCTTTCACCTTTAAATATTCTGTCTTGGTGGGGGCATCCGAGCAATACACGGACATTTCAGGCGCTTGGTATTCGTCATCCGAGTACTCCATTCGTTCACGAAACGTTCTTTTGGCTTTCGAGTCGTCCACTATTACTTTTTGTTTGTGGGTTTTTGGTTTACACTCATTGATGGTGTTGAAGAGGTGAACGAAAAGACCAACGTTTTCGGCACGATTTAGCCCACCGTTCTGGCGGTGCAATTCCTTCAAAAATGTGTCTACCAGCTCCGGTGTAACCACAATAGGGTCGTAGGAGCCGGTGTATTTGTTAGTGTCGCCTGACAAGTTGATACTGACCATTTCGATCATATTGACGGCCGAGCGAGCGTCGCCTTTGCAAGTGTTGATAATGTGGTTAAGCACTTCAGACGAGAACGAAAGAAACTGGAGCCCGTAGGCTGCTCTGCGGCGAACATTCTCGTACAAGGCAGCCTTTTTAAGAACACTTTTCACTTCGTCTTTCGTGAGTTCGTTGAGCTTGAACAACTGGCACCGGGACCGAATAGCCGGGCGCAATTTTGTGGCCGGGTTGAAAGTGGTGGCACCCACAAACACAAACAACCCTTCTTCCACAAACGGGAGAAGAAAGTCTTGTTGAACTTTGGAAAACCGGTGTATTTCGTCGATGAAAACGCACACCCGCAAATGTGGGGTACCGAGATGGGTTCGTTTTCGATTTTCGTCCCTGATTTCGTTCAGCAATCGTCGTACTGTGGACACAGTGGCATCTGTGGCCGACAATTCCACCATAACGTAGCCTGCTTCCTTTGCGATAATCGAGGCCAAGGTTGTCTTGCCGACTCCTGGAGGGCCGTGGAGGATCATGGAGGGTAAATAACCAAGACGAATAAAGTTGGAAATTGCACCATTGTGGTGGTTTATGAGGTGTTTCTGGCCAATATACTGGTGGAGAGAGGGTGGGCGCACTAGTTCTGTTAGAGGTCTGTTGAGATCATCGTCCATGAGATGAGGACCAAGGAAGTGCGCGAAGATGCGAAGAGGGAGATAGTGCGAATGGGTGCAAAAAGGTGAGATGAAAAATAGGTCAAAAGGATAGTAAGCGATGAAGGGCAGATTGGAGTGGATTGAATTTGGTGAGTTCGATTAGAAGGCAATGAGTACAATGAGCTGAAAGGCATTGAGTCGATGTAAGATCAGATGTTGGGTGCAAATATGAGATGAAAGTGAGCAGTGCAACTGAGATCTGAGAGTGCAATTATATCAGTGAATAAGATTACGGGCAATTGAGTACAATGAGCAGATTTTAATGAACTGAGTCAATTGTAGGATTAGTGGGATTAGACCCGTGGTAAAATCAAACCAATCGAACGCGTGAACGGATCAATTAAATTGAGTTAATGAATATATGTATAGAATGGAAGAAACCGTGAGCAGATTAATACAACTGGATCAATGAAACTAGCGCAATTCAGTAAGATCAGCGCGATTGAGCCGGTGAATACGGTGATTAGTGCATTCTATTCAATGCGCCATGAATAAATTAGAGCTACCGCTGAACCTGGCTACGTCCGTCCGCCCTTGGGCGAGTCGGAGTCGGACGCATTCCTCTGGTTTGCAGCCGGCACGAAAAGATGGAGGGCTTTTTGCGGCGACGTGATGTGGTTTGCCGACGCAAAGCTCATGAGAAGCCGAAGTTGGGCCATGGTGTCGCCGATCTGGGCCACCCGCACGGCGTTCTCGGGCAACCCTGCGGTTTCCACCGCTGCTGGGGCCGAAAACTGGCCCAACTGGGGCTGGCCCAGCTGGGTTTGGCCCGCAAGCGACTCGGCCGCTTTCATGGTCAAGGTGGCCGAGTGCGAGAGCAACGAGGTGTCGATCCACTCGATGCGGAACTCCCGGCTCATGGTGAGCTTGGTGGTGCCCTCGATGGTCAACACCGAGCCGTCGCTGTAGTGGTACACCATGGTCAACCGGGACACCATCCAGATGGAGCCCAGGGCGAGCACTTGAAACTTGAGGCCGGGAATGGCCAACGAGAATTTTTCGATTGCCGGCGACTTTCCCATGCGGCTGGCATGGGCAGCTTCGAGAAAGCACGCCGACAAGAACCGGGGCACCACTGGCGAGGCGAGCTCGACTCCGCGGCCGAGCTGGCGGAGCATGGTCATGGGGCCCGTAGCGTCGGACTTGGAGTTGGTGGAGGAGGAGAAGGTGGGGGCCACTCCGATGCGCACCACCGCGGTGGGGGCCATGTGGGTCTGCACCACCTGGAGCCAGAACCCCGGGGTGGCCAAGTGGGCGATGGGCTCGTTCAGCACAAACTCCACCAAGTCAAGGAGGCGGACGGCGGCGGCGTTGCCGAGATGGCGCCGGAAGATTTTGGCATTGAGGTCGGCCTGGGCCGCCTGGGCCGCTTGCATCGCTGGTGGAGGAGGAGGGGCCGGGGCCGGTGCCTCGGGGTGGGGGGACAGACTGTGGTTCTGGGGCGTGGGGGGCGCCCGGCCGGTCTGTGGAGTGGGCTGCTGTTGCGGCGCCATGACGGGGGTTATGGTGGGGACTTTGTAGGGCGGCTGCGGTTGCGCTGCTAGTTGCGGCGTGTGGCCGTGCGAGTTGCTGGTGGAGGAGCGGGTTCCGGACGGAAACGTCATTCTGGTGGCACTCAGCGGCGTGGCGGCCAGCGTGGAGGTGGCTCGTTGCATGGCCGGCCGTTGGTAGTAGATGCCCGGCATCTGGCCAGACATTTGGCCGGACATTTGGCCAGAAATCTGGCCAGAAACCTGCCCCGGTACTTGGGGAACTTGGCCAGGAATTTGCGCCGGAGCCTGTCCAGCCTGGCCGGAAAGTTGGGCAGCCTGGCCCGGAAGCTGGCCAGATATTTGTGGGGAATTGGCGCCGTTGGCTCCGAGGTGGGGGTGGGGGCCGGGAATCTGGCCGGGAACAGATGCCATGCTGGAAGTTGCCATGGAATTTGGCATTTGATTTGGCATTTGGTTTGTTTGCATGGAATTCGTCTGCATGGAACTGGACGGCGCCATGGCCATCGTGCCCATTTGGAGAGATTGGTTGTACATTTGGTTGTATACGTCGGACGGCACCTGGCCCATCATTTGGTTCATGGTGGCATTGTTCATCAAGTTGGGGTGATGCGTGTTAGGCTACGTGGCTGCGGAGTGTTTGGTGAATTTGGAGTGGCAAAGTGGCAAATTCTGGTAGTTTTGTAAAGTTTGTGCAAGGCGGTTAGGCGGAATTGGTGGTAGATGGTTGTTTCTGCACCCTGAGTTGTGAAGAATTTGGCGCGCGCGGTGTGCAGGATTGCAAGTGCGAGATTGTGAGAAGCGCAAAGAGGTAGAAAAAGTGCTGTAGAAAAAGTGCTGTAGTTTAAAGGCTGTAGTGCTGTCTGGGTCGTAGGTGCTCTTATAGTGCCTATGAGCATGTTGACTGTGGACGCTGACTATGGCCTTGCTAACTTGGTTGGTTCTTGTCTAGACTCGTCTCTTCTAACTAGCTTGGCGTATCTTGACGACTTTGTTGTGAGAAAAACTTGGTTCGTCTAACTTGGATGTAGTTCAACGACTGCCTTTCTCTTGCCTATTTAGCCTTTTGATTAGAGGTGGCTTATTTTCACATAAACTAATCTTATGTCTCAAGTCAATAAATTGGCTACGCTTGAACAACTTCGTTCTCTTGATCGACTAGTCCATCTTGGCTTGAACTCGGTTATCTTGAATAATTTAGTTGTTCTTTAAAAACCTAGTTTTCTTGGTTTAGTTCTCTTTGCTTAAACTAATCGTCATGAATAAACTTCATCTATCTTGACATGAATCTTGTTGTTCAGCAGCTGGTTTTTCTTGACTCGAACTTTGTTTATCTTGATCTACCTTGATCTTATGTCTTCCATAACTTAGTCCATCTTGTGTGAAACTTGCTTTTCTTGAACAATCTAATACTTCTTGAATAACCTCTTGTTCTTCAATACCATGTTTTTGATCGACAACTTCGATCTTCTCGAATAACGTATTCTATCTCGTATCCCGACTTCTTTACTCTGGATTCTACGGCATCTCGCTGCCTCCTTCACTTTTCTCCCTCACTCTTTCTCCTATTCCTTCTACTATTCCTTCTCCTTATTCCTTCTCCTATTCCTTCTCCTTATTCCTTCTTCTCACACCCCGATCCCCAACACCTCGCCGTCCTTCCTGCTCACCCACCGGTCCATCGCCGCATGGCTGATCGTGGGCCGTCTCGGACGCAGGCTCACCACCTCTTCGTGGTCCTCCTTGGTGTCGCTACTTCTCGTTTTTGTGGCTCGCCGTTTAAGAAGCTTATTGACGGTATCTTGTTTCTCCTCCTCCAATTGCTTGTTTTTCAAATGCTGTCGCCTCCGGGCATTTTCCGCCTTGCGCAACACCGTCTCCTGCTCGGTCTCCTGCTTGCGCTTGGTGTTTTTCTTGTCGAGATCCTCAAGCTCCAAAAACAGCTCCGACCCACTGTTGCCGTTTTCCTCGTCAAGAAACCGCCGCCGCTGTCTCTCGGTCATTTTCGAAACATCCGGGTTGTTGTGTGGGTCGTACTCGGCCTCCTCGTCCGTCAAAATGAGATCCTCGTCCAAATTGTTCACTCGTTGTCTTTTGGCCCGTGCTGGTGGTGGAGTCTCGGTGCCGTCTGTGCTCTCTTCTTCTTCGTTGTAAAGCGTAAGTGTGCGTTTTTTCACGGGTGCCCGGGGCCTGGCAGGTGCTCTAGTCGCCGCCCCTCTTCGTGGTTTGGGCGGGTCATCTTCGTCGGCATCCAAATCCAGATCTTCGTCGCCGTCTTCTCCGTTGTACTTGGTGTCGTCACTGGGCAGATTTTCGTCGTCTTCCGGGTCTTCTTCTGGTTCGTCTTCTATTTCTTCGTCCACCGCCTCCATCTCGCTCAAGTCGGACTCGTCATATGGCGGCGACGATACGTCTTCATCGCTGGAACTGGACATGGAAATTGAGTGAGGTGAGCGCTGAATTGAAAAGTCGCACAGGAAATGAGACTACGAATCATGAGGTAATCGCACTGAAAAGAAGCAGTGCCAATTACTCAATGGTAGCCTAGATTATTCACTGAATAACCCGGGAGAGTATATAATCACTCGCTAGGAATTGGCTGGAAAATTCACCAGTGGCAGTAGTTCCCTAGAGTTCACTCAAGTTCACTAGTACTTCACTAACAAGCGAAGTAGTCACCAATGCACTGATTGATTTACTGATTTACTGGTCGTTCACGAGGATTCGCTGAATAATCATTGACTAGTACCACTACTAATCCGCGGAGTAATTCAGTAATAACTCACTGAATAACTTTAATAAGTGTCATTTCCTGACAAAATCCACTCATTTAATCACTAGTTCACCAGGTTCACAGAATGATCTGGGATATCTGAATATCCTCGTAATTGCCCTGGTGTTTCACGGAGTATCGACCCCCTAGTCTTATTCTAGTAATTTAGAGTAGAAGTAGTCCCTGATCTTTCCCTAGCGATTCCCTATGAATCCACAGAACCACGCAGTAACCCACTAAGAACACTGAATAACCACGAACGCTGAGTAATTCACTGTGATCCACCAGCGTTTCGCAATTCACTGATTAGTATCTCAATGTTCACTGAATGAATGAGCCATCTAATCAAAGGCGTCCACTGACCACCAATAAACAGTTGAAACACATAGCGCTCCAATCCAGTAACTGCTGACCTTACCAATCGCATCCCCACTCCCTGCGTTGGATATCTCGCTTTTTATATCTGCCCGCTCATATACAACCCCTTGATGCTCCGTATCTCGTTGGTGACTTCCAGCACATAATTCTTTCTTCTCATAGTCCCCGTCGTCTTGTTCTCCACTTGGCCAATAAAAAGATCGTCAAACATGTCCAGATCAGACTTGCTCTGGAACTCCTTGACCAAATTCAGAACAAGCTTATAATGGGGCATTTCTCCCACTTGGTACGCATGACAATCCAGAAGTCTACTGAGCAACTGATTGAGTTTACTGGTCAATTTGTCCTGGCGCAACCGGTCGTTTTTGTTGCGTTCCTCCTCCAACTCTTCGTCTGTTTTGGTATTTTTGGAAATGTGTGATTGGGGAGTTTGACAAACGGCATCAGCATACAATTTGCCCGAGCCATCATTTTTGTTAATGGCAACTATTGGAATGTATGTGACTTTTTCCACCAATTTCAAGTAGCAGTCGCGTAATTTGACTCGATAAAACTCCAAAAGCTCCAATCTTCTCGCTGCCGTGGTTTCAAGGAGCGGTCTAAGTCCAAAATATCCAACCAAATATGCCAACGTCAAAGCTATAGCCGAACCATGGGTTAGTTTCACGAGATATACAAAGAGCTGTGATCTCTTGCGTGTTTGTCCTGCTGCCAAATAAGCAGAAACATCATAGGCAGACTCTGGAATCGTTAAAATGGGGACACTCATGGCTGGGGAAACCTGGGGTATCCGAGGTTTATATATGGGTGCGTATGTGCTATATACAGTATTGGTCGGTAGGCGAGTCGGCTACTCTAGCACGTCTCCCACCGAGGGCACGTACGGCTGCAGCGGGTTATGCTCCTTTTGGCGGTGCTTTCTTAGTTTCGGTCGAGTTGCGCTTGTGCGTGGGCCCGTGCGTGAGTTTGTGGGGCTGCGTGGTGGTAAATCCTCAACCATCCCGGCCACAGGCTGCATGCGTAGGTGCGCTTGCTTGAGGCTGTCGATCTGCTGCTGTCTTCGCTGCGTGCTCTTATCTTTTGCGGCTTGCGCCCTCGCCGCCAACTTGGTCTCCTCTTCTTCGGTGGGCGTCCATTTGGATTGCAATATGCGCCGAATAGCTTCCGGCAGCACCTTGAACACGTTTGCAAAATCAATGGTTTTCATATGCGGCATTTGTTGCTTCAAACTTCGTATATCTTGCATCTGTGACCGCGAGAGACGCTTGGTGGGATTCCAGTTGCCGTACCGTTTTCGATGTGCTTTATCTCTTTTCTGCCATTCTGGTAGCTGTGCAGATGGTTCTGCGGCTGCCGACGGGCGCGGCTTCGAATAAGATCGACATAGCGGTAAGGCTCGCCGTACATCACGCAACCCAAACATACAAAATCTGCTACTAGCTGACTCCAAAAAGACAGCTGACTGCAAATGCAAATGCAAATGCAATGCGATGCGGCCGCATGCAGTACCCGACATTTTGTGCTTTTGTGTGTTTGTGTTATGTAATCGCTGTTTCGCTGTCGCCCTTCCGCCCCACAGCCGCCTGCAGTTGCTACCATTATTCGGCAGAACAGATCACACATATATAACCTCCTCTTTTTCCCTTCCGACAAATTTTTCTTTTCTCTTGTTTTATTTCGTTGCTTTTCCTCATACCCCACCAAAATAACTGTCCTGCACAGTGCGCCAGCCACCTCCTCACCTTTGATTTGATAACGTTGATTAGCCATGAATCTTCTTAGAAAGTTTTTGGGCAGCTCGCCCACTGGAGAAGTGGCTTCTATCCCTTCCGGAAAGCTCTTTTTGACGCGTTCGCCCCTGTCTCCCAAGGGCGAATTCGAATGCTTATATAATGATGCCTACGCCAGTATCCGTCAGACCACCACCCCATTCTACTATCAGCTTTGCATTACCAGGGTGTATCAAGAGGGTGAGGACATTGCTGGGGACAACTATGAGGACTCAGATGACGACGATGGCTTCAACTCTTCGGATTCGGCGAAAAATACCTCGTTGGGTGGCCATTCCAAAGATGAGTGGAGTTTTGCAATCATGGAAGATCTTCAATTGAGACGGTACGAGAAGCCAGACTCGTCCCGGGTGATTGCTTGGAAGGATATCAATGGCGACGTGGATGATATGTTTGAGTTTGTCATTGACGAGGACTGCAAGACCCAAGAAATTGACTCGTTTATGCTCGCGCTTTACAAGTGTGTGTTTGAACTGAAATACCGCATTAGTTCTGAAAACATAAAGTCTATGGACCAGCTTGCGGAGTTCATCAAGACCCTGCCAGTACACAGCACCGATCACGGGTTGTCAGAGTTGAAAAACCACCAAATTACATCCAATCCTGACACAGAATCGGAGTCCGAATCGGATGGAAAAGAACAAGTTGCGCCCGTGGCGCCGGCCCCGAAGGGTAACATCATCTTCACCACGTCTCTTGTGGAACTTCATTTGTTCGATGCTCGAGATAGCAAGTTTAAACTTCAATTGCCGTCGTCGAACGTTACCCTCGATATTATTCATGGTGACGGCTTCAAGTATTACGTCAGTGTTTCCAGCCGTGACAGTTCCAAGCCCATCACGTTCGATACCATTATCAACAAGTCCATGAACCCCACGTTCAATTACGACTATTTGTCTTTCATCTTCAACTTGAACGTAATGCGAGACAATGTTTTGTGTCCGTTCTCGTGGCTCGTCAAGTTTTCTACGTTTAATGAGTTGCTGGTGTTTCAAAACCACTTTATGCGTGCATTGTGGGAATCCGTCAACCAGGCTCTGTGGAATAAGGTTACGGAGTCCGAACAGCAGTACGTCGTTGACGCTTTCTCGAACGTCAATTTGGACGACGAGTCTGAATTCGAGACTGCTGACTCGGACGACGAGTTCGACGATGCAGCAGAAGGCGAGGATATTGACAATAGGATTGAGCGTACTCTTCGTGGACCATCTACCGAAAAGAAACTTTTCGTGGACTCCGACGACGAATTTGGAGATAAAGATGGTGATAAATCGTATGCTGAGTTCCGCAACCAGAAGAAAGCTAATAGGGAACTTGCTGTGGGTAAGGCTAACGACAGAACGTTTGTCGCTCGAGGCAACACGTTGGGGGTATTCACAAACCGAGACAAATTGCAATTCGAGACCACAATCAATGGCTTGGAGACACTCGATGGAAAAACACTCGAGGCCAAGAACATGATGCTTCATCAGCAAGACCAGAACATGATCTTGTCTGGAGCCGGCGACAAGCTCTACAAGATGGATTTGAACAGAGGGAAGGTGATTGAGGAGTGGAATGTTTTCGACAAGGAGCCAATTGTGACCTACGGCCCCAATTCCAAGTTTTCGCAGTTGACTAACGAGCAAACTTTCACTGGTATCTCGGCTAATGGTATGTTTCGTGTTGATCCCAGACTTTCTGGAAGTAAGCTCGTCAAGGATAATCACAAGGTTTACAAAACCACCAATAACAAGTTTCTGTCGTTCACCACCACTGAAGATGGATATATGGCAGTTGCTAGTGCCAATGGAGATATTCGTCTTTATGACAAATTAGGAGGCAATGCAAAGAGCAAGTTACCATCGTTGGGAGATCCGATAATTGGAATAGACACATCGAAGGATGGAAGGTGGATCTTGGCCACCTGTTCCAACTACTTGTTGTTGATCGATGCCATGGTTGGAAGAGGGCAAATGAATGCCAATTCGCTCGGATACGTCAAGTACTTTGATCAGGATAAAAAACCAGTGCCTCGGCGGTTGGCGATCAAACCAGAAGATGAAGCGTTTATGAGTATGGAGACCAAGGGAAAGCCGGTGCAGTTTACCAAGGCGTACTTTAACACTGGAAAAGACACCAAGGAAACCACAATTGTCACGTCAAGTGGACCGTATGTATTCACTTGGTCGCTCTCCAAAGTGTTACGCACGAAGAAAGACAACCAAGTGTACCGGGTCAAAAGATATCCAAATCCTGTTGTCGCTGATAATTTCAAATTTGGAAGTAACACCGATGTCATTATTGCTTTGGATAACGAAGTGTCGATGATTAAGAAGAGCAAACTTTCCAAAGCTGACAAGGATTCTTTGACCGATCCCAATAATGTAGTGAAGAGTGAGTGGTAGTTATAAGATAATGGTTGGCTAATGTATTGATATATAGATAATGTAATCATTTCACCACATTTTAAATGTTCGTTTCAATTCGTCCACCCAGATAATCCGGAATGCATTCATCTTGTGGAGCCTGGTGGGAGTATACATCAGGGCATCCATAGATTCTGTGGGCTCGTGCTCGGCCTGATACGGTATTCGATTTACGCGGGCGTGGATTCGGCGCACCCAGTTGTTGAATGCAGGCGAGTCCACGAGAAGGTAGTAAAAGTACTCCTGGAGAGATCGGGGAGGCGGCCGGGGCATCAAAGAGGTCTGAGATGCATGCAGCAAACCGGATATCGAGTGTTCCTGCAGATAAGCGGACGGCGCGGTAAACTTCGCACACAGAAACGGCCACGAGGACAAATGATTAGTGACGATCAGTTGAACAGCATAACGTTGACGTTTGGGTTTGCGTCCATCGTGTTGATATTGGTGTACCATGCGATCCTGACCAACATAAATGCATATAGGAGTTAATAAATGAGATGACGACGAAAGTAGAGAGAGAGAGAAGTTGGAACATGGAGAAGTCGAGAATTTGGTGAGAATTTAGACGGATTACGGGGATTGGGTGTGAGAGGATTGGAGGACTGAGGGGAGGAGATCCTTGAAAGCTGAATACATTTAAGTTGGTTTAGGGGTTTGTTTGATTTCCTGACTTTGTTTGACTGTTTGTGGCTCGAATCTGTGCACCACTTCCAATCGACCGTAAACCGATCTGCATCGCATTACGCACCGGTGCATATTCCTACCGGTGCGTATTCCTACCCACCGATGGGAATACGCATCGGCGGGGTTGCAGCCGGTAAGTGTCAACGCATATTGCACATGCGCATCGGCGGTGACGTTCTTATCGGTGAAATTAAAGCGGGGACTCATTTGAGGGGAAATTCAGGCACCATAAGCCACGCAAACCCTAACCTTGGTCTCCCTTAGAACATCGACGATCCACCGTAAACCTTATGCATGCGCTTGCTGCTACTTACAGTTATTTTTTTCAGCCAGCACCATTGAGAGAACCCCGCTATAATGTTTGACGCACAGTTTTCAATCTGCGCATCTCCGATCGATTTAATACGTAAGCGGACCCGACCTACAGAACAATGATGAATAATTATCTACGTACCAAAAAATATAATTGTCCCTGACATTCAACACCCCACCTCAAAGATCAACGTCGTATGGTTTTTCTCCTTCTATCACTCAATAATTGCATATATTTACCTCACGCAATACGTATGTTGGTATGCAAGGGCCACCTTGTGGGATAGTTTACGCGGGGTGTCTGCATGTAAGACCACCGTTGGTTATGCACCACCTGGGCTGTATGCCGTATGTAGTCATTCAGACGCATTTTTGTGCGCATTTATTGCGCGACACCAGCGTTTACCTGCACCATAAAAAAAAGAAAAGTGTGGAGAACTAGATCCTGTCCCCTCCTTTGCATTATATTAGTGTGGAAACCCTTGCAGGTGAAGAATTATTCACCGTCCTGGATTCTCCACTGTGTTGGCCACGCTTGTTTCCGCTAATTCCCGCTGTGGCTCCGATTTCTCATCTGCGCATCCAACCACCTCAAATCTCACCACAGATAAGGTGTTCTCGGACTCGGCTATCTCTTGTTTTGAACCCCCAAAATATTTTTGTTGCACTGCTGACCCCCGGCGGCGGTACATGTCCATTCCATCCCTAGACGATGTCCTCCACGATCGTAGCACCTCTCCCTACACAAAGCCACATTTTGCCCAGTTTCTCTCGTCGGTTCATTGCCTTGAAAATTTGGAATTTGTGTTGGAAGTGTCTCAGTATATCGATCTAGTGGAGGCCGGCAATCTCGAATCCCATCCTAACTTGTGGGTGTCCATTCGGCGCACGTTCATCGTGGAAGATGCCGCCAAAGAAATCAATCTTCCCTACGATATCAGAAACAAATTATCCACAGCCACCCATCCGGAATTGTGCTGTGTCAAGCGAGCTCGCCAGATTATCTACGAGATTCTCCTCGACTTGTATAACGAGTTTGCCAAACGAGTAACCGTCACCTGGGACCCCAAATATTCGGCGTCGCTACAAGTGTCGCTGCGCCGCGCACTGGAAATAATTTCGCCCGAGAGCGACCGACTGGCACTTGTCCAGGTTATTCCCCGGTCGGGGTCTTTTTCCTACTATGACGAGAACCCGCGGGCTCGCCCCCAGCAATTGTCTCCATCCACCGATTCCGACGTGATTATCTTTGACGAGGAGGCAGAAATCGGCAACAAAAGCCGCAACAATAGCACCGGATCCACATCGCTGTCGCGAGGATCGTCCATTGGGTCGTTGGTGGACTCGCTAAAAAACAACGACATGATGAATTGGCGCAAGGCTGTTCGCAAGTTCAAGTTGCGGCGGTTTCTGAACGACGAATCTCAACACCCGTAGGGCTCATGACTTATAGACTTTATAGAGATAGATATGAACATAGCATCAAGTTCAGCTCGAAGAGCTAGGCTTGTTAAGTCTGCTTGTTAAGGCCGCTTGTAAAGGCAGCTTGTTTAGCTAGGCTAATGTAGACCATTCTGGTTTACTGTTGTCGGTGTCGCATATATTAGCCTATATTCCGGACCGGGCTCGTTCCTTGAGCATCTTGAGCTCATTATCGGACTTTTCACTTCCTTTTTCTATGATAAGAGTACGAAGAATTCGATTCTCCACCTCCAATTGTTGGATTTTATTTTCAAATTGCTTGATTGATTGGTTGAGATTGGCGATTTTGTCTTCCATCTGCTTCTCCTTCATCTTTTTCTTGATTCTAAACCGGGCCGAAGCAGCAGTATTCCGTCTCCGTTTGTCAAACTCAGACGCATTATCTTCTTGGTTGGAAAACGGTGTATGTGGGGTGGGAGTTTCGAACGTTGTGGTCGATTCGGACTTGATACTAATGGCATCGTCAGACTGTAACAGGTTATGTTGTCGGACGGGAGACTGGTACTGAAGGTTCCGCAAGTTCATGGACGACGACGATGACCCCATCATGTCAGCATCTCCACCAGCATTTTCCGGATTCATAGCATAGATATTGTTACCCTGCGAATGCTGATGTTGCGCTATCAACGCCGATAAAAGATCGATTTGGTTTTGCGACAACCCTGCCGACTCCAATGAAGATTTTGCACCTGGCGGCACTGGGAACTTGGGGAGCTGAGAAAGATTGATATTACCAAGTATGTTATTCTTGTTCGCACCAGTGCCAGCACCAGTATTGTATTGCGCATCTATCGGTGATATGTCAAGCGGGTTCATGTGAGGACCAGGAGCACCAAAGTTGTGATCGAAATCATTCTGGTCGCTAGGACCTTCATCTTTGGGTTTGTCCTCATCAGGAAAGATGAACGAGTCGTCAGCAAAAGCCGCAAGGTCGATTGAAAGCTGGCCATCCATATCCAAGTTTGGGGTTTGGTCCCCCGCGGTGGAATTTGATCCGGAATTGATAAAGTTATCAATATAAACCAATTGCTCCAATAAGGCAGCAGAGGTTTGATTTTTATCCTTTTCCATGAGTTACACTATGATTGCGAGGCGGTAACAGAACGGCCAAAAAATGGGCCAAGAAGGTGGAAGTTAGACAGTAGATCGCCAAGAAACAACCTCAGCGCAAATGGAGGATTCGAGGAACAAAGAAATCGGGAAGGTCGATGATTTGAATGTAATAGTTGCCAGGACATTACCGCATATCACGTGGAGATGGCGCGCCATAGTGTGGCTGCTTATGTCAGCAGTTGAGCATAGCGGCCAAGCGCAGCGGCCACGAGGGAAGCAGGCCGTAAAAGGGCCACTGGCATTGGGGCGATATTGATCGTTCGAAAACAACTCGAGCCATCTTCATCAATGAACTATTTTCAATGAGCTAATTTCAACGAACTATTTTCGGAACTTGAGTTTCTAATGAGCTATCATGAATCGGTTCATAATGAGCTTGGGTTCATAATCTAGGCCCTACTTGGCCTCAGTTACAAAATATAATTGACTAGCCTGATCCTACAGTGCCTTGCAATGCTCGTCTTAACATTTATTCATAAATCATAGATCGCTGCGACGCAGCCTTTTATATGCGAATACGTACCGGGTCACAATTTGCAGCCATGGCGCGGCGGCGCCGGTCTATCTGTATCCTGCGCTGCAACTGCAATCTGAACTGTATCCTTCGCAGCTGCGCCGTTTCTCCTAATATTGGTAAACGTATTTTCTGCACGTTTTACAACCGTCTTTCTGTAATCGTATTTCCTGCTGCAACCGTCCTGCGGCCTCCGGCCTCCTTGCCTTGCCTTGCCTTGCCTCGGCTCACACTCACGCGCCGCCAACCTTGGCCTTCGTGAGTGGCAGCTGGTGCACCACCTTCAAGCGGTACTCGGCAAACGTTCTGAACGAGTTGCCGTGGGTTGGTCTCCACCGTCTTGACAACGAAACATCATGATTTTCCACAGCGGATCCTGCACCCATGGCCGCTTCGCTAGCAGATCCTACGGCATTGTTAATCAAGTTGTAGGCTGTGGAGGGCTTCTTGTTGAAAAGAACTTTTGATACTGTCGAAAAGCTACGCATAGATGAAGAAGAAAAATTTTTCGGACGCTCCTGTCTTATAGCATGTGGCGGGGGCCGATTCCCGCGCCGGTGACAAATGGTGTGATTGCGATAAAGGCGGCACGTGCGTATCACCGACCACAGTGCGCAGCGGTGCGAAGCGGTGCGAAGTGGGTGCGAAGTGGGTGCGAAGTGGGTGCGAAGGCGAGTGGGTCGGGCATTAAATGCCGGCGCGAGCGGTGGCAGATGAGATGGAAATGCGAGCAAATCAGCGAATGCAAAATTAACAGTGCGAAAACAAGAAGGAAGAGAATCGAGAAAATTAGTTGCGAATCTGCAACCAACATCCATCAATAGCATCTGCATAATACCGATCTCCTCTCAATCTCTTAACATCTAGCCATCCGTCGCATCCAATTGCCTCATTACCTCCTTGCCATTGCCTCACTACCTCATTACCATTGCCTCACTACCTCATTACCATTGCCTCATTGGCTCACCATTCATTGCCCCATTGGCTCACCATCGATTGCATCACCCCAATTGCATCCGCCGCATAGTCCGATGACTCAATCCCCGAAACCGCTCGCTTGCACATGCAGGTTCGGCCTTTCAACACCGCACAGACCTCGGAGTCTTGCCGACAACACCCTCAGTTTGCTCGCCATTGAGCACCTCCAGCGACCTGAAAAAACTCCAGCAACCCACTGCCACCACCTGTAGGCGGCCTGTACCATCAATTCCTCTAAATCGCCGCCGCTTCGCCCCCATTTTTCATGTCGTTATTTCTCGTTCGGAGTACGACGCCGCGCGCGCTCGTAACCATGATACCGCGCCGGCAGCCAATCATCCGGCCGTTCTGCTGCGTCGCCGTGGGGAAAACTCGCATCGCTATGCAAGGCCCTTGAGTATAAATACGTCGCACTGGCCAATTCACAAAGTTTTGCTAGGTTTATTTGCCGGTTGTAATTTGGTATACTTGCGGGTTTATTAGGCTTATCAGAGGGGAAATTGCTGCCGATAAGGTGCGATAAACTCTATATTAATCATTGCCCTTTTTTGATTTCGACCCTGTTTCAACCCAGTTTTTTTTCCAATTATCTTTTCTATGACCTCGCTTCTTTCCACTAGCTCTTCCGGCGACCACGCCAAGATCAACCAGATGCGCCGCGAGTCCACCGTGATGGGCCAGATGAACAAAATTTTGGTCGCAAATCGTGGTGAAATTCCCATCCGGATCTTCAGAACCGCCCATGAATTGTCGATGCAAACCGTGGCCATATACTCCCACGAAGATAGATTGTCGATGCACCGACTCAAGGCAGACGAGTCGTACGTGATTGGCCACAAGGGCCAGTACACCCCCGTGCAAGCGTACTTGCAAATTGACGAAATCATCAAGATTGCCAAGACCCACGGCGTCAACATGATCCATCCTGGTTACGGGTTCTTGAGTGAGAACTCCGAGTTTGCTCGCAAGGTCGAGGAGGCGGGAATCGCCTGGGTGGGTCCCTCCTACAAGACCATCGATGCCGTCGGTGATAAGGTCAGTGCTAGAACCTTGGCCATCAAAAACGACGTTCCGGTGGTCCCCGGTACTCCCGGCCCAATTGAAGAGGTGGAGGAAGCCGTCAAGTTTGTGGAGCAGTACGGGTACCCGGTGATCATCAAGGCGGCTTTTGGTGGCGGTGGCAGAGGAATGCGTGTGGTGAGAGAAGGTGACGACATTGCCGATGCGTTCAAAAGAGCCACTTCCGAGGCCAAGACCGCGTTCGGAAACGGCACCTGTTTCATCGAGCGTTTCTTGGACAAGCCCAAGCACATTGAAGTCCAATTGTTGGCCGACAGCTACGGAAACGTGATTCATTTGTTCGAGAGAGACTGCTCGGTTCAAAGAAGACATCAGAAAGTGGTGGAAATTGCTCCAGCAAAGAACCTCCCAAGGTCGGTCAGAGACGCCATTTTGACCGATGCTGTCAAGTTGGCCACCCTGGCCAACTACAGAAATGCTGGAACCGCAGAATTTTTGGTGGATGCGCAAAACAGACACTATTTCATCGAAATCAACCCAAGAATCCAGGTCGAGCACACTATCACCGAGGAAATCACCGGGGTGGATATCGTGGCTGCTCAGATCCAAATTGCAGCCGGTGCCTCTTTGCAACAATTGGGTCTTTTGCAAGACAAAATCACCACCAGGGGCTTTGCCATTCAGTGCAGAATCACCACCGAAGATCCAGCGAAGAGCTTCCAACCTGACACAGGTAAAATCGAGGTTTACAGATCCGCGGGTGGTAATGGTGTCCGTTTGGATGGTGGTAATGGATTTGCTGGATCGATCATTTCACCACATTACGACTCGATGTTGGTCAAATGTTCTTGTTCGGGGTCCACTTTTGAGATCGCCAGAAGAAAGATGTTGCGTGCTTTGATCGAATTTAGAATTAGAGGCGTCAAGACGAACATTCCCTTCTTGTTGGCCCTCTTGACAAACGAGACGTTTATCAGCGGTGACTGCTGGACTACGTTTATCGACGATACTCCTTCGTTATTCCAAATGATCAGCTCTCAAAACAGAGCCACTAAGTTGCTCAACTACTTTGGAGACTTGATTGTCAATGGCTCTTCAATCAAGGGTCAAGTGGGTGATCCCAAGTTGCTCACCGATGCTCTCATTCCCGAAATCGATGATCCCAAAACTGGTAAGCCCATCGATGTGGACAATGTGGCTCCTCCTAGAGGCTGGAGACAAGTGCTTTTGGAAGAAGGACCCGAGGCATTCGCTGCCAAGGTTCGCAAATTCAATGGTACTTTGATCATGGACACCACTTGGAGAGATGCCCACCAGTCTCTTTTGGCCACTAGAGTCAGAACCATTGATTTGCTCAATATCGCCCCAACCACAGCCCATGCTCTCAGCGGTGCTTTTGCGTTGGAGTGCTGGGGAGGTGCTACTTTTGATGTTTGTATGAGATTTTTGTACGAAGATCCATGGATCAGATTGCGCAAGTTGAGAAAAGCGGTGCCCAACATTCCTTTCCAGATGTTGTTGAGAGGAGCCAACGGAGTTGCCTACTCTTCGTTGCCAGACAACGCCATTGATCACTTTGTTTTGCAAGCCAAGGAGAATGGAGTTGACATTTTCAGAGTGTTTGATGCCTTGAACGACTTGGACCAATTGAAGGTTGGTATCGATGCCGTCAAGAAGGCTGGAGGTGTCGTGGAAGCCACTGTTTGTTACTCGGGTGACATGTTGAAGCCCGGCAAAAAGTACAACTTGGAATACTACATGGAAGTGGTGGACAAGATTGTTGCAATGGGAACCCACTTTTTGGGTATCAAGGATATGGCCGGTACTTTGAAGCCCAAGGCCGCCAAGTTGTTGGTGGGTACTATCAGAGCGAAGTACCCTGATCTTCCCATCCATGTCCACACCCATGATTCTGCCGGTACCGGTGTCGCTTCTATGACCGAGTGTGCTCGGGCCGGAGCCGACGTGGTGGATGCCGCATCCAACTCGATGTCTGGTATGACTTCTCAGCCATCTATCAGCGCCATTTTGGCTTCTTTTGAAGGAGAAATTGACGGTGGATTGCTGGAATTGATGGTTAGACAGTTGGACAACTACTGGGCCCAGATGAGATTATTGTACTCTTGTTTCGAGGCTGACTTGAAGGGACCAGATCCTGAGGTTTACCAGCACGAAATTCCTGGAGGACAATTGACCAACTTGTTGTTCCAGGCCCAGCAATTGGGTCTCGGCGAAAAATGGCTTTTGACCAAGCAAGCCTATACTGTCGCCAACAAGTTGTTGGGCGATATTGTCAAGGTTACTCCAACCTCCAAGGTTGTTGGAGACTTGGCTCAGTTCATGGTATCCAACAATCTCACCGAGGAAGACGTCAACAAGTTGGCATCTGAGCTTGATTTCCCAGACTCTGTTTTGGACTTTATGGAAGGATTGATGGGCACGCCTTATGGAGGATTCCCCGAGCCATTGAGAACCAACATGTTGGGCAACAAGAGACAAAAGTTGACGTCGCGTCCGGGACTCAACTTGAAGCCAATTGACTTTGAAAGCGTCAAACAAGATTTGGTGTCGAAGTTTGGCCCAGATATCTCCGAGTGTGACATTGCCTCGTACATTATGTATCCAAAGGTGTACGAAGATTTCCGCAAGGTGCTTGATAAGTATGGAGACTTGTCGGTCGTTCCTACCAGAAGCTTCTTGAAGGCTAGCAACATCAACGAGGAAATCGAGGTTGATATCCAGCAGGGTAAGAAATTGATTATCAAGTTGTTGGCGGTGGGAGAAATCTCTCAGCAAACCGGCAGTCGCGAGGTGTTTTTCGAGTTGAACGGTGAGATGAGATCTGTGACTGTTGATGATAAAACTTCGTCTATCGAGACCAAAACCAGACCTAAGGCTACCCAGCCCAACGACGTGGGTGCGCCTATGGCGGGAGTTGTCATTGAGGTGAGAACGAAGCATGGATACGAGGTGAAGAAGGGAGACCCTATTGCGGTACTTTCTGCGATGAAGATGGAGATGGTTATCAGTTCGCCGGTTTCCGGAAAAGTGGGCGACGTTCTTGTCAAGGAGGGCGATTCTGTCGATGTGAACGACTTGATCACCAGCATCCACAAGTAGTTATTTATTAAGACAATCTATGAGATAGCAACGTATCGTGACATTGACGATCGCACTTGATCAGAAATGATCAGAATTGACCAGAATTGACCAGAATTGATCAGAATTGACCAGAATTGACCAGAATTGATCAGAATTGATTTGTATCATAAATTAGCACTATATTCCATCTTCGTATCCTCGTGTCATTATGTAGCTCTCTAGTCGTATCCTCGTCTCTTTGGCGTTCTTGGCCGTTTCACACCTCGTTTTGCTTCTCGAGCTTCGAGTTTTCGAGTCAACTCTTCGTTATCTTGGCGGAGCGATGCCAACGTTTCGGTCAATTCTTTCTCCTGCTGGAGCCGCGACTCGATGTAGCCCTCTTCCTCCTCGATCTGCCAGTGCGGGTTCGTCAAAATGTCTCTGGTAAAGTTTGTTTGGGAAAGAATTTGGACCCATTTATTGAGTAGTTTCTGAGTATCGTCGGTGGCTTCGTGGGTGATGGCTATGTTTTGCCTGGTTGTTCTGAGGGTGCTTATGAGGTCTGCGACGGCGGCATTGACGGTTTCGAGCTGTGTAAGCTCCTTTTCAAGCGCAGCGTGTCTGTCGGCCATGATACGGGTGGATTATTGAAGGTGCGAAATGATATTGATATTCGCGCGAAATACGTGGTTTCGCCAACTGAAAATTATCGGTTGAATCGTCGGTTCCAGTATCATGGAAGACTTGCCCACGCGGTGGGAGGTGGAACTCGAGTTTGTGCAATCGCTCGCCAACATCCAGTATCTCAGCTACTTGGCCCAGAACGAGTATCTTAAAAAACCCGAGTTTTTGGCCTATCTAGAATACTTGAATTACTGGAGACGTCCCGAGTACGCTCGGTATGTGGTTTATTCCAATTGCTTGCACATTCTCACGTTGTTGCAAACCAAGGAGTTTCGGGACAATATCGTCAAGCCCGAGTTTATCAACATGTTGATGAACGATATGGTGAAGCGGTGGCAGGGGCCGGAGGACGTGACGTTTCTGCCGTTGGAGAATGGAAAAAAGGAGAGGGAAGAGCAATAGGATGGGGAGGGAATGAGGAATTGAAGAGAATTAGGAATTACGAAAGGAGTTTCTTAATGCTGAGCGGAAAAGTTTATAACTCAGAGTGAAAAAATTCACTAATCCAGAATGAAAGAGTTCACTAATATTGAATGGAAAGAGTCTTCTCATACTGAATGAAAAGAGTCCTAATCCAAAATGAAACGAGTCTACTCCTACTGAATGAAAAAGTCCACTAATCCAGAACGAAAAGAGTCTACTAATCCAAAATGGAAAGAGTCCACTAATCCAAAATGAAAAGAGTCTACTCATACTGAATGAAAACAGTCTACTACTAATTCAAAATGGAAAGAGTCCACTAATACTGAACGAATAATCGGGGCAGAAAATATCTGGAAGAGCAGAAACAATTCGAGAGCCAAGAAGTACAATGCTGCACGACTTAAAAGGAACAATGGCGCGGACCATTGGACTTCTCCGCATCTCGCGCTGCGCAGCTCCACTCGTATCCAAAAGTTTGCACCATTGGCACTAACAGACAGATGATTTCAATGGCTAATTACGAAAATACGCTCAAGTCTATTCATAGGCGGTAGCGAAAGTACGGGTTCTCCTTATCTGTCATGTCAGCAAATTCGTAGTTTTCAAGTTCATCGAGGGTGGTCCCTTTCAAAAGCACCAATTCCTTTTCCTTTCTTTTGTTGCCGAGCCAGTAGTTGTAGTATATAGCAGCGATAAGAATCAACGTGACACAGTCACAAACAACAAAACCAATTTTTCCTCCAGTATAAGAAGGAGCTTGATCTGCAACAAATGTCTGAGGACCGATAAGGTTGCCCACACAGTATCCAATCAAATACACTGCATTTGAGGTTATCTTTTTAGTATGGCCAGCAGTGTTGGAGGCAAAGCACGATAATGCACAGATCATGATGATTGGGGAGACGTTCATCAAATAGTAACCAGCAAGCCTCACTTGTTTTGGACCAGCGAATGCCAACATACAAGAAGCCACTACTGTAATTGACATTGCAGCAAGCGAGATGGCCATACGATGAGGAATAAACTTGTGGCTGGCTGCAAACAAAATACAACCAACAACTTCGACACCTCCACCTGGCATGTTCATCAAGAGTGATTCTTTGGGGGTGTAACCAAAATCAGAATTCAACAAAATGCTTCCAAAGTTTGTAAGCGCACCATTGGGGATGCATGAGGCCACTGCAAAGAAGAAATGGAGCCAGGTGTTGATATCAAGCATTGCTTCTTTGAACTGATGGATTTTAAAGTGCTTGTTTCCAAATCCTTGCTGGTTGGATCTAATTCTCTGCACCACCAATTTCTTTTCCGTAGCAGTCAAGAACCACGCCTTGGATGGGTTATCGGGAATGTGGACTAGAAATAGAAACCCAATCACAATTGTCATGAGACCAGTTACGACAAAGAGAACTTTCCACCCCTCAAGAGAATAAGAAGTGTCGTGGGACGCAACGCCATAAGCAATTGCTCCTCCCATAATGGTTCCAAGTCCATTGCAGGAAAACCAGAGCGCAGTACGGAGAAACTGCTCTTCTGCTTTGTACCATTGACCTGTGAAAATCACCATAGCAGGAGTAACCGCAGACTCAAGTATGCCCAAGACGGTTCTCAATGTGATCACTCCAGCATATGTGTTGGGCACCGCGTGCAAGCATAAAATGACCCCCCATATAACGATAAACGCAGAAGTTGCCTTAGCAAGTGGGAACCGCTGAAGTATGACATTTGCAGGAAATTCAAATGCCAAGTACCCAAGGTAAAAAACGGTTCCACACCACGAATACATATCGCCCACCATATTAAAGTACTCCTTGAACCCCATCACCGCCGCATACGACATGGTGGTCTTATCCATGAACTGGCACGCATACAACAAGCAAATGAGCGGTAGAAGAAACATGTCGATTTTTCTCAAAAGTCTTTTGTCTGTGTCCTCGTCGAGAACTAGGTCTTCGTCGATTTCCAATGCCACCTTCATGGCCTCGTCAACGTCTCCCGTCACCTTCACCACTCTTCCATTGGGAGACATAAAACTAGTAATGACATCGCCGTGGCCGAGTTTGTCCTTGGTGAACGAGACTATTGGCTGCAAATTATGTTCCTGACCTGTTTTTTTCGACATCTGATTCGATTGAGAGCAGGATGGCACAGCGGGTTTCAGTGTAATTAACGTCCCATCATGCTGATCCTTCACAGGTTACAAACCCGGTAAAGATAAGGAAGAGCGGCCCGACTGCGGCGCTATGCCATTATTGACAGGTGCAGATAGGTGCAGATAAGTGCAGTGCCAAGGGGTCTATGCCGAGCGATAAGATGGGGCGTGGAATAAAAGTGGTAATGCAAATAGTAGACACCTTCATCGATCGGAAGGGGATGACGGGATGTCGTGGTGCCTATAGTCGCAAGTATAAGCTACATGGTAGGCCTGAGACATATCAATGGACATCATTGTGGCATCCCTGTGGCATCTGTGTGGCGTCCCTGTATGATGACGTTTAGACTGATATATTGGGTTTGGCCGCTGGCATGTCTAGACATCTCCGGAGCCTTCAAATCAGAGCGTAGACAAGCTGCCAATGCTAGATCACCCCAATGGCAGTAATTGCCTGATTTATGAATGAAAGCGCCAATCCAAATGATAGGTATGAGTGAAAAGTTAGTTATACTCTCGGGTATATTGAGTATTCTGGCTTAGTGGCAGCTTACAAGTTCAACTTCTGTTCGTACGCAGCATTGAGCCTATTTTCTTTAGTTTTTTGCGTTAGTACGAAATCTCGAAATTTTAGAATTTCGCTCCATGTCGCTCATGGCACGCAATGGCACTCCATGTCGCTCAATGGCACGCAATGACAACTCTAACGTCTACGTCAATGTCGTGTTATCTACTGAATCTCACTTTTACCCTCCATTTCCTTCTCACTTTTTCGCACCCGCTTCCAATCTCACATTTCGCACCCGCTTCTCACTCTCACTTCGCACGCTTCTTCCGCCACATGGCAAACTCAGAAAAGTACAACGCCCACCTACAGTGGCTCCACACGCTACCCAGCCGCCTCCAGCGGTACCGCGTGTCATTGCCCGAGCTCCTATTCCTCGTATCGTTTCCCATCAACTTTATCATCGGCAAAACCATCCATTGGTGCGGGCCCGAAGAAGAGGTGTACAATTACTACAACAACAAAAACAACGTGTTCAACCAAGTTTTCGTGAAAAGAGGCTGGTTCTGGACCACGGTGGTGTTGGTGGCGTTCTACGGCGTGATATTCACCTCGCCAAACCACTCCTACATCCAACACGCTCCCTACTCGCACAGAATGCACTTGTTGCGTCGCACCCTCGTGAGATATTTGGTGATGACGGTGTGGTGGGTGTTGTTCACCCAGTGGTGTTTCGGGTTGCCGCTCATGGACAAGGTGTTTGTGTACACGGGCGGCAAATGTGCCAATGTTCCGGCGGCGGCGGTAGCGGGAATGGAGGCATTTTTCACCTCCACCTCGTCGCCCACGGCGGCGGCCGCGGCGGCGCCCGCGGTGTACGAGTCCAACAAAATCACGTCCTACATGTGCCGCCGGCTCCAGGGAACGTGGCAGGGCGGCCACGATCCGTCCGGACATGTGTTTTTGCTCACCCACTCGTCGCTCTATCTCTTTCACGAAATGTTGCCGTCCTGGGACTGGAGCCGGGCCCGCGCCGCGGTGACGAATTTCCGGTCGCACAACGGGCTGGTGCGCGAGCTCGTGTTGGCGCTTCCGCACTTGGTGGTGGCGCTGCTCATCGGGTTGTGGTGGTTCATGCTCTTGATGACCAACATCTACTTTCACTCGGTGGGGGAGAAGTTTGTGGGGTTGATGTTTGGGTTTGTGGCCGTGGCGGCGGTGTACTATGCGCCGCGGTGGGCAGCGGGCGGTAGCGCGCGGGAATAGCGAGAGAATAGCGCGGGAATAGCGAGAGAATAGCGAGAGAATAGCGAGAGAATAGCGAGAGAATAGCGTGCGGGAGAATAGCGAGAGGAATGGAGCCACATCAGTAATCGCAGTCAATAGGATAGGCTACATGTACAGTAACGGATTTGAGGATGGTACTCTACAGTCAATTGCTGGTCAATTGTTGTCTAGGAATGTTATCGGGATGTTATCGGGATGTTAGCGGGATGTTAGCGGGACGTTATCGAAATGTTATCGGAATGTTATCGGAATGTTATGTCGTCGCTATCTTGAATCGAAATAAAGTTTGAGCAAAACATCGCACTTTCTTGCGTTTGGTCGTTTCTCCACCTAATTCATTCACACCACAATTCGCATAATCTCAACTACGACCATATCTCCCATATTTTCTATCTCCCATATTTTCCGTCTCCATATTTTCTGTCTCCATATTTTCTGTCTCCATATTTTCCATCTCCATATTTTCTATCTCCGTATCTATGCTCCACCTCTCTCCACCGTCTCGCGCCATCGCCCCTGCCCTCTATGCACTCCTGCGCGTTTCGTGTTCCAACGCGAAACGTTTCACTCTTTCGCGTCTAGGTATGTACGGCTAGCCTCATTTTTTTCACTGGTTTCCTCCCTTTTTTCCTCGTGGTTCTTGTCTTTCGTTAATACCCAATGCTCCTCTGGTTCCTACTCTTGTTTGTGCGAGCCGTGGCGGCCTCCATATACTTGGGGTTTCCGTTCAGCGAACAACTCCCCAATGTGGCCCGGGTCGACCAGTCCTATACTTTCACCATGGCAAACACCACATACAAATCCTCCGACGGAACCGTGCTGTACTCGGCCCTGAACCTCCCCAAGTGGTTGTCGTTCGATTCTGGCTCGCGTACGTTCACAGGAACTCCGTCGAACAGCGACGTGGGTACCTTCGAAATCACCCTTGCCGGAACAGATTCCTCGGACGGGTCCACGATATCCAACAACTACTCCATGATCGTCTCCGATGACAAGGGCTTGCACTTGTCGTCGCCAGACGTGATGTTCACGCAAATTGCCCGCTACGGCGACACCAATGGCAACGACGGCTTGGTGGTGAAACAGGGCCAGCAATTCAGCCTCAAGTTCGACTCTTCTGTGTTCGAGTCCGACTCGGGCGCCACCCGCAGCATCGTGGCATACTACGGGCGGTCGCAGGACCGCGGGTCGCTCCCCAATTGGATCAATTTCGACTCCAACACCTTGACTTTTTCAGGCACCGTGCCGTATGTCACGTCCGAGAATGCCCCCTCCGTGGAGTACGGCTTCAGCTTCATAGCCTCCGACTACAAGGGCTACGCCGGGTCCGAGGGAATCTTCAAGTTGGTGGTGGGCGGCCATCAATTGAGCACGTCGTTGAACGAGACCATCAAACTAAACGGCACCCTTCGCAGCGAAATCGACGAACAAGTGCCAATTCTCTCGTCGGTGTTTCTAGACGGCAACCACATCTCCAGGGACAACATTTCCACCGCTTACGGCGAAGATCTCCCCGACTATCTCCACTTCAACCTGGACAATTTTACCATCACTGGTGAGTTTCCCGACAAGTCAACCTTCGACAACTTCACCATTATCGTCCACGACGTATACGGTAACTCGGTGGAGTTGCCGTACCTGATCGACGCCATTGGCTCCGTTTTCACCGTCAAAGACCTCCCCGACGTCAATGCTACTCGCGGCCAATTCTTCTCCTACCAATTGATGAAGTCCATCTTCACCGACTACAACGATACCAAGGTGTCGGTGGCCTTGGACAACGCGAGCTGGCTCACCTACCACCAAGACAACATGACATTCAACGGTATGACTCCCAAGAAGTTCGACCTGGTGACCGCCAAGATCACTGCCGAGTCCGACTACGATGAGGAAACAAAGTCGCTTAATATCAACGGCGTCGACAAGACCACGACGTCGTCTTCCTCCTCGGCTTCCGCAACCTCATCGTCTTCCCCTTCATCCACATCTACATCGTCGTCGGCGCCAGTATCTAGCCATAAAAAGGCATCTGGTGTAAATCGAAAAGCGTTGGCCATTGGGTTGGGAGTGGGGATTCCCGGGTTCCTCCTCCTTCTCGCTGCATTGATCTTCCTTATTTGCTTGTGCAGAAGAAGAAGAAACACCCACAACGACTCCGACAACCCAGAAGCTGACATGAGTAATACTACTGCGACAGGTTTCGCTGCCAATGAGAAGGGCACCTCGGAAGATACTGCTAGACAGGCTGGAGTCCTTGGAGCTTTGAAGACCAACATGGACGCCAATTCCACATCTTCGTCCATCACTCACGTTGACTCTCATTCTGACGAAGACAGGTATTACGATGCTGCCGAGAAGCCGCTCAAGTCGTGGAGAGCAGACGATGTTTCCGACGATGCCAATGGCGCCGCGGCTGCAAACGCCGCTCTCTACAGAGTATCGAATGGCTCCATGAGCACCGTCAATACCGAACAGTTGTTCTCGGTGAGGTTGATCGACGACAATTCGTACCGGCAATCCAACCAGTCGTCACTTCCTGCTGGGCAGTTCATGAGCAATGGCTCTTTAAATGCCTTGTTGAACCGAAGCGACTCGGGCAACTTCCAACGCATCGACAGCGATGGTAATATCATTACTTCCCCCAACCAGTCCCCCAAAAAGAAGCTCTCCAGGTCTCCTTCGGAAAACCTTCATGTCCTCATGGAAGAGTCTGGCAGCCGAGACGTGAGCGGCAGCAGTCATAATAAGCAAACGCTCGAGCCACAAGACAGACCCAGTGGATCCAGCAGCTTTCAATTTTTGAATCGTTTCAACGGTTCCGAACCTAATTCCAGCAACCCATCCGCATCTTCCAGTGACCAACAGATCAGCCAAAGCTTGGTGGGGGACTTTAAAGCCACGAGACACCAGGACGGAACATTCCAGTGGTTGGACAACTCGCGAGAGAACCTTGTTCCGGAAAGCCCACCCATTTCCCCGGTCAAGGCGCGGCCAGTTTCCCAGCATTCTAATGGCAGCAGAATCAGCATAAACAACTACGTTGGCAACAAGGCCAAATTGGTGGACTTTACCCGAAAGGGCAGTTTACGAGAGTCGGCGTACGAGCCGGATTACCAGTACCATGAAGAATCAGCCCAGATCCAAAACGATAGTGACTAGCTCGCAACTAGCTTACGACTAGAATGTATAATTAAGTAGTAATGGAATTAATGTCTATTAATGGACCCGTGGTAAGGTGTCGACGAAGAGAGCGGTATCCTGTGCTCTTCTTCTTCCGCTCACATACTCCATCATCTCGGAGTATGTTTGAGGAATCACCAGGCAGTATCCTGGGTTGTTGTCGCCCAAGGAGTTCTTAGGCACGAAAAACGAGTATATGAACGAACCTGCTTCCTTGGCCTGGGCACTGCTCAAATCCTTGATGGTAGTGTCCACCTTGACCTGAATCAACGTTCCTGGTTCAGACAAGAAGGCATCAGGATTGTCGGAGATTTTGTTGGTGGCTGGCAATTTGAAATTGAACGGAGTGTCAGCATCAATATCGCTTGGGCCCTCGTGGATGTGCTCGGTGTAGGTGACGGAAGCGGCCATGGAAAGCACCGAACCGACAGGGACCGGGTTCTTGAAAGTGGTGGAGTCCAAAGACACGAATCTGGGGCCGGCGGAGCTGAAGTCTGCCGCGGCACAGTAGGCCAATTCAAACGTTTGCCTGAGCAAATACCCCCCGAAAATCATGTACGAGTGCCTGTTTCTGTATTGCGGCTGCATGAAGAGGGTGGAGGTGACTCTGGAGTCTTTCATGAACACCAAGTCGCGGGTCTTCGACGACGTCCCGAGGGTCTTGGACGAGTTCCACATGTCGTAGATAAGTCTGTTTTCCTCGTCGGTGGGCCTCATGATGCCCTGGTCCTTGGCGGCCATTTTCTTCTTCGCATTGTGGGACTCGGCTCTTCTGTAGTCGATCCACTCCTGCTCCGAAACCGGGAGAAGACGGTTGATTGCAAACGACTTGTGGGTGATGGGGTTCCGGGCCACAAACGTGAAGTTTGCCGTCAAAAATACCTTTTCTTGTGGGAGAGTTTGCTCGGTGATATCGTGCGGGACGTCGTTTTCAAAAGCGTAGCCCTTGACCGAGATTTCCATCGACGACCGGCCGGTCCATGTCACCGAGCCGGCAAGAATAAAGTTGTAGTTGACAATCTCGTCGACTTTTTTCACCATGTAGATCCGGTCCACCGAAGCAGTGACATTGACCGGCTCGGCGGGAGCACAGTGACGGTATGCAATGCGGCCCGCCAAGGCGTCCAAGTCCTGGAAAAGCTGTCCCGCCCTCAACCGGCCAAAAGCGTTGATATACGAGTCACAGAGCCACTTGTCGTCTTTGAAAGGAAGATTGAGGTACGTGAAGGACTCGCTTCGGGTTTTTTCACCAACATCATAAGTCTTCGGCGTAACGTACGAATAGCTATCCAACACCTTTCCCTCGGCCAATTGCTTCTCGCGCTCCCTGAGAGCGTCTATCCACGTAGCCTTGTTGGGGATGTCCTGCGAATCGTTCTTATCGGCAAGAACCGTGGCAGTGGCATCGGCGGCTGCCGATGGGTCGTCGGAACCGGCGGTGTCCGGGCGGTGAAAATTGACTTTTGTAGCATTGAAACGCACAAACTGGTACGCCAGAGTACGCAGCACGCACGAGGCTCTCAAACTGCGAACAGCTAGGGATGCGGATGTGGATCTCATTGGTGTAGCACTGGCTGGTGCAGCCTTTTATATCTTATCGTTGCGCAGCGACCCGGCGGGGCGGTCACGTGACACGACCCGTTGGGTTCCGGGCGATCCCCGCCCAGCCAACAGAACTGGCCAACAGGAATTGGGCCGTAGCCGAGGTTTGGAGGTTTTGGAGGGTTTTGGGGGCGAGTTCGTTATGGTGAGCTGTGGGCAATGGTGGGGGCAATTGTGGGGGGGTAATGGTGGGGCAGCGGAAGGGCATCGACGGCTCGGCGGTGAGCCGCGCCGGAAAAATTGTGGATAAACTGGCAGATAAGGTTTGGTTTTGGAAGTGAGGGGGTCAGAGACCAGGGTTGAGGTGCGTAAAGGTGCAGTGGTGCAATAGTGCTGAGGATAAGTGTTTGCTGGCTATTTGTCATTGGGTGCAAATTGTGCGGACGTATGGAGCAGCCGAGTGACAGCACTCCCAGCTCAGCACAACTCAACACAGCACAACTCAACACAGCACAGTTCAGCACAATTCAGCACATTTCAGCTATAATCGTTTATAGCGGCACTGAAGTGGATGTGAAAAACCACATTCTGAAAGTGCATTACTCGAACTGCCATAGACGAATACACGTACATCTCGAAATTCGAATTGATACGACGGTGTGGCCGGCTTATCACTTTTCCTACAGAAAAGAGTAGACAACTTTGACACGAAGTAGAATGAAGTTTAAAAGTATGCACCCATAAGGTACATTTAAGCCAATAGATATATCTAATGGGCATCACCAGCAGTCGGCGTTTCCTCTTTTTCATTTTTATTTCCTTTCATTTTCATCTTCATTTCCTTTCTTATTTCATTTCCTTTTCATTCCTTTTTCTTTTCATTTCCTTTCCTTCTTCTTGCCTTCCTCCGGCTGCAATTTGCAGTCGTTCGTGGTGGTGAGTGGTGGTGGCTGGATGTGCTTGCTACTGCGTGTTACCTAAGCCGGGGTTCAATGTCCGAGTCGTGTGCGACCGCCGGTCTTCATCGTTCCGTTCTTCTTTCCTATCACTACATCATGGCTCCAAGCAAGATCTCTGCTGTAGCCCGCACGGCCTCGCATGCTTCAGCCTCGTGGCAAGCTGCCAAGTCGGCTTCAGTGTCCAGAACTCTTTCCAAAGCTGGTCAATATCAAGCATTGAGAATGGTGGGTGCTTCCAGACCCGCTTCTTCTGGGTCGGCTCCTCAAACCATGACGGTTAGAGACGCGTTGAACTCGGCCATTGCCGAGGAGTTGGACCGTGACGACGGAGTGTTTTTGATGGGTGAGGAAGTTGCCCAATATAATGGTGCCTACAAAGTGTCTCGTGGATTGTTGGACAGATTCGGGGAGAGAAGAGTGATCGATACTCCAATTACCGAGATGGGATTCACTGGATTGGCGGTGGGTGCTGCGTTGGCTGGATTGAAGCCTATTTGCGAGTTCATGACTTTCAACTTTGCCATGCAGTCGATCGACCATATCATCAACTCGGCCGCCAAAACCTACTATATGTCTGGAGGTATCCAACCTTGTAACATTACCTTCAGAGGCCCCAACGGTGCTGCTGCTGGTGTCGGTGCCCAGCACTCGCAGGACTACTCGGCATGGTACGGCTCCATTCCTGGTCTCAAGGTGATCTCTCCTTACTCTGCTGAGGACTACAAGGGTTTGATGAAGGCTGCCATCAGAGACCCCAACCCAGTTGTGTTCTTGGAAAACGAAATGTTATACGGAGAGTCGTTCGAGGTGTCGGAAGAGGTGTTGAGCCCCGACTTCGTGTTGCCCATCGGTAAGGCCAAGATCGAAAAGGAGGGCAGCGACCTCACCATGGTGTCGCACACCAGAAACGTGGGCCACTGTTTGGAGGCTGCCGAGATCTTGCAAAAGGAATACGGCGTCAACGCCGAGGTCATCAACTTGAGATCCATCAAGCCTTTGGATGTCGAATCCATCGTCAACTCGGTCAAGAAGACCAACCACTTAATCACCGTCGAGGCTGGCTTCCCTGGTTTCGGTGTTGGATCCGAGATCTGTGCCCAGATCATGGAATCCGAGGCTTTTGACTACTTGGACTCTCCAGTCGAAAGAGTCACCGGATGTGAAGTGCCAACTCCTTACGCCAAGGAATTGGAGGACTTTGCATTCCCTGATGTCGAGGTGGTGATGAGAGCCAGTAGAAAAGTATTGGGTTTATAGACTAGAATGTACGTGAGAATGTGACCTACAGGCATACCAAGTGATAGTTACTCCCGTTGTGCTCCTGTGTACTTCAATATACATCAGCGTGCTTCACTGTACTTCCACTCTTCACTCGCACTTACCCCATATTTCGCGCGAAATTCATCTGTTCCACATGTCGAACAGTATCCACAAACGCCATGGCGACCAGCCCCCCGCGTCAGCCCATGCAGCGTTCGACGAGGAAAACGACGGCTTGCTACCGGTGTCGCTTCCAGACTCAAAATTCACCCCGAAGCAAAATAGCAAGTCGTCCAAGAAATTATTGCCCATAGATCGCCCGGCCTTCTTCGTCTTATGTATTCTATATCTCCTTCAGGGTGTGCCTGTGGGACTTGCGTTCGGTTCCGTGCCATTCATTCTCAAATCGAAAGTATCGTATAGCCAGGTGGGGATATTTTCCTTGGCAGCATATCCATACTCGCTCAAGTTGTTGTGGTCGCCGATAGTGGACTCGATTTACTCGTCCAAAGTCGGACGAAGAAGATCGTGGATTATCCCAGTCCAGACTGTTTCGGGAATTGTTCTCATTCTCATGGGTGCTCGTATCGACAAATTGGTCGATGATCCAGTGAACAACTTGGTCACCATCACCACCTGCTTTTTCTTGCTTGTGCTCTTCTGTGCTACCCAAGATATCGCCGTGGACGGATGGGCGCTTACAGTTTTGTCGCCCGAATGCCTCTCTTTTGCATCGACGGCTCAAACAATCGGCATCAATTGTGGGTATTTTTCATCGTTCACGGTGTTCCTAGCCCTCAGCTCGCCAGACTTTGCAAATCGCTACTTGAGGTCTACTCCACTAGACCGTGGTCTTTTCTCGTTGGGACTGTATCTCACATTCTGGGGGTACGCCTATCTTGTGGTAACAGCATTGCTCTATTATGTGCCTGAAGATCCTCCCCACTTGAAGCAGATAAATCAAGCCAAGTTGATGAACGAAAAAGCAAAGCTGGACACCGTGTATAACCACAGATCTTCGTGGACAGGGGTCCTTAAGGTGTACCTGTCCATGTACCAGGTGCTCAAGTTGCGAAACGTACAAGTGTATGTCATTATTCTTCTCGTCGCCAAATTTGGGTTTCAGGTGAATGAAGCCGCTACCAACTTGAAACTTCTTGAAAAGGGCCTTTCCAAGGAAGACCTCTCTATCACCGTGCTCATTGATTTTCCCTTTGAAATGATCTTTGGATACTATGCGGGCAGATGGTCCACTGGCAAATCGCCGTTGACACCATGGTTACTCGGCTTTGGTGGCAGGTTGCTTTCGGCAGCCGTAGCACAACTTCTCATCTACTTTTTCCCCAAGGACGGGGTCACCACCGGCTACTTTTTCTTGATCATTTTGCAGCATTTGATGGCATCTTTTATGTCGACCATCCAGTTCGTATCACTCTGTGCTTTCAACACCCGAATCGCCGACCCGGCGATCGGCGGTACTTACTTGACTACATTGAACACCATATCCAACTACGGTGGTACGTGGCCCCGGTTGTTGATCTTTTATTTCATCGACAAATTGACCATAGCCAAATGTGACCCGCCAACAAATACAGCATCCGCAGTGGCCCAGTTTGGATTCGACGCCAATACCGAACCATTGAAGGAAAAGTGCCGCCAGCTCGGTGGCCAAGTCACCATACTACGTGATGGATACTTCTATACCAACTTTTTCTGTATAAGTTGTGGAGTGGTAATTCTTCTCTGGGTTAAGAGAAAGCTCACATATCTTCAAAGTCTCCCTAACAGTGCATGGAGGGTAGAAACTTCATAGACAATCAAGAAATTAGTTAGTTTTATCGATAGAACTTCCACCGGGAGTCACCTCGAGAAAATCGATAGGCAGAAACGGCACTTTAGAGTCGTCGAGCATCTTCTTAGACACGGACGAATAACTTTCCACAATGGAAGGGATTAACGAAGTAGACAAGTCTTTGGCAATGGGACGGGGCACCGAGGGTCTTACGGGAGACGTCGGATTTGAAAAAGACCCCGAACGACCAGAAAACGAGTTTCTTGAGAAGCTGCGGATGGTGTTGGTGAGAAAGTTGTTCTGCGAGTTGCTCGAGTGGTTTTTGGAAGATATCAGCACGTAATGCTGGGGCGGCTCCACAATAGCTGTGTAGCTTCTAGGGGAGCTGAGAAGGCGAGTATGTTCGTTCGTTGGTGGACCATGTTCTGAGGTTGATGATGAAGCCTGGTCTTCGAAAGTAGAGGTGTACCAATCGGGTTTTTGGAAATGCAAAGGGTTTTCTAATGTGGTTGAACGAGCTGGTACACCGTAGTATAGTTTTTGCATTATAATTATGGCATCGAAAATGACGGTTCCTAGACTGCCTACCACAAATGGAAGCTGCGACCAGAAGACTGTTTCCAAATCATCGTTGTAGTATTGCACGGAAATCAAGTACAAGTTGATGACAATGGAGGTTGTGTAGAGCAAGTTCCCCGTCATAGCGAGAAGAAAAAGAAAAATCGACGTGCCCTTGGTTGACTTCAGGTTGTAGTTCTTGACAATCTGCGGAATTCGTGCCAGCAAGTAGAATCCAGAGCATAGCCATGCCAGAAACTTTCCAAGATCCACCAAACTCAAGTGCAAGCAGATCGCCTGGGACCCTACCATGGCGATTGGAGCAGCCTGGGCGCCTGGAATGGTGATTATAGCAGAGCCCAAGAGCCTCGACGCTAGAGAATGGGTGCCCCTCCGCTTACGTTTAGGACTTTTCGTCGAGTTGGGGAAGGGAGATCTCTTCAGGGGGGCCAAGAGCCGGTCCTTGGGCGACTTCCAGGCATGGTTGGATGCTCGAATGGCGGATGGTGATTGCAAAAGATTATGAGGAATGCGATGATGAGGGAATACTCTGGTGTAATACCAGTACTGGATGCCCAAGATGAGGTCTATGAAACAGTAGTAGCACGCCAAAGACGTTTGGAACGGAAGAGCCCGTGTTAAAATGCATCCCACGAGGTTGGTAGCGTCGCCCATCATCCATGAAACTAGGAACAAGAACGACACCCCAGAAACCGACTGGTTCATATGATTCTCCAATATCTGCGGAAGCTGTGCAAAGAGCCACACTGACACCGATAGTACGCCCAGGTACCGTGAGGCCTCGGCCAAAGCGTGAAGATCCAAATTTACAAAAAACGACGAATGCATTGCGGGTTTTCTTCGAGCATTTGAATGTGGTGATATTAAGAGTTTGTTAAGTCCTCACAGATGTTTGAGTGTGTGGGGTGCAATGTGCTCGTGTGTATGTGCCGGGGAATGGAGGGTGATGTGTGTTGCAAGGAAGTTCAGATCAATGGTGCTCGCTTATCGGAAAGTTTTCTGCGCTGATTATGCGCCGAAAAATGAAAAAAGACTAAGCTATGCGGCTGAAGAATAAATTTCAAAAAATTATACGGTCGGGAGCTAAGTTAGAATCCAGTTTCAATCCAGTTTGTGTACTTGCACCGAGTCCAGTTACCACCGCTTCCCAAGGCCTCGCTTTAAGCTTTTTGCATCCGCATCCATCTTCCTAATTGGGAATCCGCGCATCGCATTTTCAGCCTGTCAACGGCCGCTGGTGCAGGAGATTATCGCATCTTCACCATGATTGAAGTTCAGGCCAACGACCGTCTAGGCAAGAAAATCAAGGTCAAGTGCTTGCCCGAAGACACGGTGGGCGACCTAAAGAAAATACTATCGCTTCAGCTTGGAACCGCCCCCGACAAGCTAGTGCTTAAGAAAGGGTACCAGGTCTACAAGGACCACATCAGTCTCGAAGACTACGAGATCCACGACGGGTTCAACTTTGAATTGTATTACGGGTAGTAGATGTACATAGTTCTATAAGAAATACTCGACCTTTTGCGACGGCCGGCCGTAGAAGCCCGCAAACATGCCCGGGGCCTGCCCGTCATCTTGCATGCCATTAACACCCTTTCCCACCACGGTGTCTTCGTCGTTTTCCGGCGACGCCTCGAACACGTTAAAGTACTGGCCGGTAAACACCCCCTGCTCGTTGGCCCGCCCGTCGCTGCTGGTGTCGGTGACCTCGAGAACACTGGCCTTGTTTCCGCACCGGTAGCAGTAGTTGGGTGCCAGCCACACCGTCAAGCACTTGCCGCCCCAGTAGCTCACATATCCCTCGTTACAGAGCTGGTGTGCACGCACGAGCTGCGCCAACCCATTGTCGTGGCAGAACTTGTTCATGACATCGGCGCCGAAAAGGTAGCCGGCACCTCTTGGCGATAACTTGAAGTCAAGAATCTCGGGATCGGGGTCCGACCACACCAAATCTGCCATGATCCCGTCATGGGGGATCTCTTTGAACCTGTCGGTGGCCCGTATTTGGTCTAGTCGCTGGCAGCTGGGCGAAAGACCTCCATGGGTAGCAAACACTCGGCCGTCGATGGTGGCTCCCAACGGAAGATAGTCAAACACATCGGTTATATACGTCCACACGTCGGAGCTTCCCTGGTACTTGTGGAGCACCTCTGTGTAGAACCCGTAGTTGGTGGTGATTGTACGAGATTCGTGGTTCCCTCGGATAAGAAACACACGCAGAGGATACCGAAGCTTGAGTGCGATCAACAACAGAATCGTTTCCACCGAGTAGTAGCCTCGGTCGACGTAGTCCCCCAAGAATAGGTAGTTTGTGTGTGGCGGATACCCCCCGATCTGGAATATTTCTAGTAAATCGTGGTACTGGCCGTGGATATCGCCCACAACGGTGATTGGAGACTGGACCAGAAGGATATTGGGATCGCCCAAAAGTTGAGATTTAAGGTTGTGGCAGAGCTGCTGGACAGTTTCCGGCGGTAGCAACCGCGGCGGCTTGTGATCCAGGAGCTGCGACAAGCAGTGGTCCAAATCTGGGATGGGAATTTGAAACGGTATCGTCATTCATAAAGAGAGCGAAGTGAAAAATGCGCGAATCTGAACCAGGACCTAAAAACTTGTATTTACAGACTAGCAGAAAGAGAATTTTACGCCCGGCCAAAGCTGACCACTTCCTCGATAGCATCGTCGATCACCTGGAGCCCTTCCTCTATCAAGTCGTCAGGAATGTTCAATGCCGGCACCAACCTCAACACATTCAATCCAGCACTGATCACAAGCAATCCGTGATCTCTGCACTTCTGTACAACGTCTCCTACCTCTACCGAATTACTGAATTGCAACCCAAGTAACAATCCTTTACCCCTGACTTCGGTTACATGGTCTGGGTACTTGTTGGCAATCTTGGTCAACCCTTTGATAAACTTTTCTGATTTGTCGTTGACGGCCTGCAAAAATTCTTTTTCGCTAACCTTGTCAACCACATAGGTGCCCACTCTTGATCCCAATGGATTGCCTCCATACGTAGTACCATGGTCTCCGACCTTGAGCACCTTCTCTATCTTTTCTGAAATCATGGTTGCACCAATAGGAAATCCGTTTCCTAAAGCTTTGGCCATGGTCACAATATCAGGATGGGCCTCAGCTGGCATTTGCGAATGGGTCCACAACGAGCCTGATCTTCCCAACCCACACTGTATCTCATCGTAGATGAGCACTACATCATTTTCGTCGCAAAGTTTGCGCAATCCGATCAAAAACTCGGTATCCATAACCGTCACTCCACCTTCACCTTGAATGGGCTCAATGATCACTCCACAGGTCTTTTCCTTGCTGATCACCTCCTTGACACTGTTCAAGTCGTTGGCCTTGGCAACCTTGACTCCAGGTACTAGCGGTGTGAAGGGGGCCTGGTATTTGCTGTTGGTTGTTACAGACAAAGATCCCATAGAACGGCCATGGAACGAGTTTTCAAAAGCAATAAATTCAAACTTGTCGTCACTGAAGCTCTTACCGTATTTCCTGGCAAACTTCATTGCTGCTTCATTGGCTTCGGTTCCAGAGTTACACAAGAACACTCTCTGAGCTTCTTGCATTCCTCCCGATCTCAATGTCTTTGTAACAAGCTTGTTGGCAAGCTCTCCTGCGTGCATGTTATAATACAAGTTGGAACAGTGCACAAGGGTATTAGCTTGATTGGCAATGATTTCAGCAATCTCGCTATTAGCATGGCCCAAAGCGGTTACGGCAACTCCAGCAGTAAAGTCAATGTACTGGCGATTTTCCAAGTCGTACAAATAAGATCCCTTTCCATGGGTCACTACCACGTTGGGACGAGCATAGGTGGTCACCGTGTATGGCTTTGATATCGTGTTAACGTACTGTCCTGTATGAGAGTCATCGTTGGGGTCAGCATGGGTAACTTCTTTGTAGTTTGTGAGGGATTGCGAAAGACTACGACGAGACCAATGAATTGTTTGAGCCTTTAGCAGCTGTTTTATAGGCAGCTGGAACAATCCGAGGTTCTCGGGTACCCGTTTTGGAATTGCCCTTAACATGATTAATGTTATCTTCCCCAATTTTCGCTCGTTTTTCATCCCGTATAGGTGCAGGAAATGTTTGACTCATGGGTGCCCTATCTATCAATGTCAATTGTGAGCTCGAGCTGAGGGCTAGTATACTCGAGCTTGGCTATCTTGCGAGAAATGAACCGATTGATTTCGAACCTGAACCGAGACTCGTCGTCAATACTCGCACCTATCATCAGAATTTTCAACCCCACCACGAAAAGACGGTGGTTGAACTTTGTAATAAATAACTTGTCAACCGTAAATGATTTCTTGAAACCCTCGATGGTATAGATGTCATCGATGATTTCATTCTTGAGATTGTAATAGTCGTAACTGGAGTACGGATACGACAATAAGAGAATCGAACCAAGCTTGCTCACAAGTCTCCATCCAGTGAAGCACAAGAGGCAGGCAATGGTCAAGGTGGAGGCGTCACTAATCTCCAAGTCTATCATTGACGTGAAAGCCTCTGGTAGAGCTGGAAGGATTGCGAGCCCAATTGCAAAAAGAAGAGTCAAAAAATGGGTGGGATGCTTAAGTATCACGGATAATACCGGTCTTATGCGGCCCTCTCCTCCCTTCTCATTGCCGGTGGACGATATCATGTCGTTAATTCGATCGGAAGCCACAATATACCTCGAAGTGAAGAGGGTAAAGATGATGGTGATACACAACGATACCTCGTACGCAAACATATTCTCAATACTTCCGCCGCCATGGATGTGATGAGACAGATGCTGGTGGGCCTCTTGGTCAACTTGCGGGTCTTTCACTATCCACTCAATCACAAACTCCTCGCAAAAGTGGCTGATCAAGTCGCAGCCTACCATTATCAAAGAGGTACTCAATGCAAAGCCGGCGAGCACCTCGAGGCGCCCGAGCCCAAACGGATATGCGATTGACGAACAGCTCCAAACCTCGAAATTCGACATCACATCGACTAGTACAATTACGAAAGATCCGAGCGAATCATACACAACGAGGTGGGCTAGAGTCGACAAAGATGCAAGCTTGAAATGAAACCCAACAATAAATAATACCACCGCAAGGAGAAGATGGCTCACCGACCACGCAAGCTTTTTCTTTTGCTGAGATGTCAATGAAGAAACCGATTCCTTGAATGTGGGGATCGGATGCAGATCGGGGATCATGGCTTGGTTCGCCGATACAGCAGCAGGCGGGGGTTCCTGGAACAAGTTCATGGACACCGACGAGTGCTTGTATTTGTGACCTTTTCTGTGGGCGGTTTTCACCTGAAGCGTCGAGCCCGAGCCATTGCCATGGATCATCAATTCCTGAGGCTGGAAATTGAACGGCTGCGGAGACTTGGACGGCGACGAGGACCTTCGAACCGGCGACTTGGCCCGATAATTGCGGCCATTGCGTGACGGAGACGTGGCTCGAACCGGAGAACTGGACCTCGAGCCCGACGGAGGAGCAATGGTTGCTGATGGTATATACGACCTTGTGGAAGCAAAATACGCCGAGTTGCGTGCTCTTGGAGTGTTGTTGATGCGCTGGGCCGGACTTCCGTCTTCCAGAATTATAAGTTGACTGGTGTCCATATCGAAAACAGACTTTGGTCTTGGTGTCCGACTGGAAAATGTTGTGCGTTGGGGAGAAGCTAGCGATGAGTTGGAGTACCGTCTGGGTATGGGGCTTTGCTGGAGACCAAAGGTGGGGGTTCCAGGACCACTTTCGGCGGCGTGGGCATCGTATACGTCGGGATCCCCAAGCGAGTCGGTGGAAAAATTGGCACTTTGAAGAAACAGGAGATTAGGCGGGTTGCTCAAAATTTGGGGATTTGCTGCTCCATGCTGCTCGCCGTCAGATATGTCATCAGGAGGATCGAACGCGGAAGCCATTGTGACTGGAAACGGTGCTATGGTCGACTCCAGACGTTCGGTGGAAATTGTTTGTGCGACCGAATTCAGGTGCGCGCGAGATGCGGCTGAAGGCTGCGAAAAGAAGCACAGAGGTTATATTGATTGTGGAATTGATGCCTGAAAAGACTTGGTCACAATGAATTGGGCTACTTACTGCTTCGTATCACTTATAGAGGGTTCTCTCGCAAAACATAAGCACCAAACATCAGGAGGTTGATACAGCTGTCGTTGAGGTCTTCACCGCCGGTAGTGCCTTCGATAATCTCAAAACTTTTGATTTTGAATGGCTTGGGTTTTTCGCTTGAACTTCTCTTTTTATCCACTGGAACCGCCACAAGTCCGGAATCATTGAACACGGCATAATCTGATCCACTCTCGAGCTCTTCCTCGTCAAGCATAATCGAACACGCCTGGACCTCTTCTTTCTTGTACGCTTCGAATGGATTTGAACTGCTTGGTTCAGGTAGGTTGAAGATGCGAGAAATAGACGATATTGCGTCGTTAACAAACATTTGCTTGCTATGCTGCTCTGTGGGTGGTGCGTCAGTCTCCGGGTGTCCGTTAAAGTCATCCTGTATAGCTGCGGGAGAGTTTTCAATCATCCCATTTGCTTGAAGGGTTAGTGCCAGTGTCAAGGAACTTTTCATGAGAAGTAAAAGGTCATATAATAGAATCAGTAGGCCGTCGTTGTTGGAGGAAAGAAAGTTAGACTTGAGTAGCTCGATCAAGTTACGAACAAATGTAAATCTCTCTCCATCCTTGGTTAGTATCGTGGTTATCAATGGCACCTTGTGAATGATGATTATTCTCAAGTACACAGATATTGCGTTTTGTAAGTCAACAGTGGTGTTTTCATCTATAATGGAAGACTTTGCAATTGGAAGAAGCTCCTGCAAAAATTTGTTAAGTTCAGTGAAAAGATCCCCAGTAACGTAGGCATCCTTGGTATACGAAACAGAAAATTTTTTGAAAAAGTCCTTCAAGATTGGCAAGAGGTTTTCCCCTTGCTCAGTGCACAAGGAGAGCCTTCCTCCATCAAACTTTGTGCACGTCAAGAACTTGGTTTCGAGAACACGCAAAAACATATACTTGTACTCAGGACCACAATAATTGGTGATCTCACCAAAAAAGGAGTTATCTTTAGGGAAATCACTGTGAAACGAGTATAACAAACTCTCAGTAATGATCTCAACTTGTCTGGAAGCTTCTTGTGTTCCCAAATATTCCAATTCATTCAGGGTAATAGTCCTCAATAAAATTTGACATATTGGTAGACTAAATTCGTTGGCTACTTTTCCAAGCGCAGGAATATCGTTGATCAAGCTGATACTAGAGTCTGGCGAGATTCCTGCTAATTCGTTGCATACCCTTATTATCTCTGAGTTTGTAAGATGCTTCCCTAGCACATCGATAACGTCCCTTATGTGGTAGAGGCAGCATGTTCTTAAAACCGAAAGCATATTCTCCTTTTGATTTTGCTCTATGGGAACGTGAGAATTTGTGAGCTTGAAACTCTTTAATATAATGGGAAGCACAGACACCGAGTTTTTCGCAAGATATGTCTCTCGGAGAATCTGGAGCATCACCTGCTGGTTCGGAAAAAGACCGGTACGAACGTTCCTTCCAAACAATATTTGCGTGATAGTATCGTCATTACTTTCGACGGAAAAGCCGTGGTTCTCACAAGTAAGTAGCTGGACAACGAGCAGATAGTCAATGAGCTCGTAACAAAGTAGTTTTTTTAGTAAGAGGATAATTCTTGTCGAATCACTCATCTCATTAATGTGACTCTTAATTAGTGTGCTTACGTCTGTGGATTCTTTGCTCGCTTTTAGTAGTCTGTCGTGGTGAACTATCAAGCGAACTAAGGACACCTCCTCGTCGTATTGAAGATTCCCCAATGTTTCTTCAAACTTCAGAAGTAGCTCCGAAAAGTTGCCAAGAACTGTGTTTGAAGCTAAAGTAAGCTTTAATGTCTTACAAGACTCTGCATTCTCTTCTTCGCTCAATAAGGGAACTGGTTCTGCGATTATATCGTCGATAACAGACTTGAGGTCCTCAGTAGATGGTGATAGATTCTGCCAAGGATTGGACCACTCAGTCAAAATCTCCGCGGAGCTCAATGCAACCTTTCCTTTATTCTTCAGCTTTTGTATGGACTTGTGGTCGCCAACTGAGCTAAACTGCAATTCACTTGAACTGATCATCGACCCAAAAAATATCCATATACTTCTGAACTTCGTATAATCGAAGTCTCGAGCTTGAAGGTCCTTATAATGGAGAAGAATAAGCTTCATTAGTTCGAGAACCGTAGGAACTTCTGACGGCGACGTGTTTATGTACTTGATAAGCTTGAAATGACGAACGACCAATTTCGCTATGAGATACAACGAGTCAAGGTAAAAGATAATGATCCCCCCATCGTTTCTCAAAATAAGCTTGATTATTCCTTTGAAGAAGACTGTCAAGTTGTCACAAGCACAAAAGAGGTCGTACAAAATGGAAATCGTGGAGGGGTAAACGTGGATAAGCTTGGTAGAGCTCATGATGGTATTTTTAAGTTGGGTGGTGAGCCAGTTTATCAACAAGAATTTCAAGCCAACTTCCAAATTTTGAAAATATTCAATACCGGAACTTTGAAAGAACGCCCTTTCTTTACTTTCGAGTAAGTTCTCAATGATATTCTCTTGCAAAATGATTTTCCCCGTATCAAATTTGGTCTTGAAGTTAAAATCGTCCAGTACCCACTTTCTCAATATGCTGTCGCATTGCTTGTTATTTGTCACTGGAAGGTTTTTCAAGATACTCAAGTGGGTACTGATTTCATTGTTTAAAATGAGCTTTTGCGAGCCCTCCTCGGGCGATACGTAGAAAACTCCCGATGCAATGAGTCTTCTGATGTAGGATGAAATTGTGATTATTTTAAGTTGATATAACTCATTGATCAAAACGTAAAGATTATACGATTTGATTTTCACAGTAGGATCAGAAACCACTTGGTATATTATTTCAAGAATTTCACTTTCAAATTCGGCCTTTCTCTGAGAGTCAATTGGCTTCTGCAACACCTTTCCTTTGATAAAGTTGCATGCAATCAAGATGCCCTGACTTGAAATTGCGACGTCTCTGTAATCGGTAATACACCAGTGTATCAACAATTTCAAGTATATGCGCCAGCAGCCATTTTCCTGTTGCGGCCGCAAGAGTATAGCCAAGCCGTCATCCAAGCGATAACGATCTAAAGAATCGACAACTTTTAGCAAATCCCCTTGGCTTCTATTGATAAACCAGTAATCTGCCTCTGTCGATACCAGTTCATCTTTTGTCGCTTGGGACAGATACCTGGGTTTCGTTGCAAAATCATGTTGCTGCTCGCTGGAGACTGCCTGTATATGTTTGGAGTTTAGGATCAAACTTTCGTTTCGATACTTGATAATTTTGAGTTGATCTTTAATGAGTTGAACCTGGGCCGCTTCCATTTTCGTATTCTTGTCGTTGAGCAATATACTCGACAATTCCTCGCTGGTAAGTACCCAATAGTTAGGAAGGATAAACGTATTTGAGTTGTGTTTGAAAAGGTATTTGATAGATTCTGCTACCAAATCGAGAATCTTCAGCTTCAACTTCGACGGCAAGGCGTTGGAGTTTTGCTTCTGTGGGGGCTGTTTTGGATTGAAGGTTGATGCACGTCGAATAAAGTAGTAGTTGAGTAGTAGAGCCTCGCTTAGTTCCTTGCACAAATAATCCAAAGGAAGTATGACTCTCCAGAATGATTTAATGAGCATGAGTGCAACTAGTCTTTGTCCGTATTGTTTTTCGATCCCAATCAAAAGATCCAAGGGTTTATCCGAGTCTTCCCAAGACATAGAAATCAATTCTGATACCTGCTTAGCTTCCAATGGGAGACCTTCTTTGAGAATATTGATGATGCAAGAGAGAAAAAGGCGTCGGTCTACAAGGCATTCCAAGTACAACGACTGGAGGTAACGCAATAGATGCAATAACTTGGACATGTAAGCCGACTTTCTTTCCGTCAGGCTAATGCCGTTCATCTCTCTTGCGAATTTCTGGACGTAATCGGCAATCTGTTGGGTCCATTCGTGGAGCCAGTGGAGCTCATAGTTGACAATAGTGGAAGTCGATTTGACCCCCGAGAATTTCGTGCTATACTTCTTCTTGAGAGCTTGTATTTCAGAGAAGAGAATGCACTTGGTGAACCATATAGCTCGAGGTAATGGCACATATTTGTTGCAGATGCTTTCGACCAAGATTTTGTTTCTAATACCATGAGGAAGTTTGCCTGATATTTTCGATAGTGGTACTTCGGGGTCAGCAAGATCACGGAGCCACGCTTCCTTCTTCAGAGCGGTGAGGGTGACTCGAGGAGGTATCTTGAATTGGTGGGATTCATGCTTGATTTTGTTGATTGATTCATCCCGAGATCTGAATGCCCCGGCCATTATACGAGACAAATCCTCCAATGCTTCGTTTGTCAGATCTGATGACGAGAAGAGGGACGCCTGGACCAAACTTCGTGCTGAAGAGTATTCATTCGGCACCGCTGGTGGCTCGTAGTAGCCTTTGTTCAAATACGATGCATTATTTTCTTTCAGTGCCTCGGCATCATTGAAGCTGCCTGGATCCGAGGGTGTGCTTTCCTTCCAAGGCTTGAAATCTGGGTAAGAATGCTTGGTGTTACTATCCTTCTTATCTTCAACTCCGACACTCAATGGATAGATATCGAGATTCGGTTTATCCATCAGAAACTTCATGGCTATCAACTCATCTTTGTCACTGGCCGATTGCGTTGAACGGCTGCTACTGAACAACAAGCTGTTCCTACTTTTGTTCTTGGACATAGTGGCAGGGTATCATGTAAGTAGAAGGACGAAGTGGTAATCTTTTCTGGGGAACTACAAACGGGTGTATTGGTGTGGCTAGCTAGGTACCTGGATTAGTACCGCCGGTAGACACGGGCACAAGAGAAGAGAACTAGGGCAAAGCAACAGTGCTTTGTTGCTAGCTACTTCGGATTCTTTCAACTGTACACTTTTTTATTTCTAATTTCTTAATTTTGCGTTTTTTTCATTTTCTGCAATTCTCTTGGATCTCACGATAGCGTTTTTTTAACCGCTATTTATACTACACAATTTTTTCTACCAGTCGTCATCGTCGTCCTCTTCCTCGTCATCGCTGTCTCTGGTGGCTGACCTCTTCTTGAGAGCGTCCGCAATGGACCCAGCAAGATTGGTCTCCTCATTCTTCTTAGCAAGAAGAGCTCCAGCCAATCCATTTGAAAGTCCTCCTTCCTGTTGTGTCAGTGCCGGGGCACCAGCGTTCCCTCCTTGTTCAGGTACGGCCCTTGTGTTAGCGGAAGGAGGTGGAGGTGGTGGAGGAGACTTGGATGCCCCAAGATTCAGCGGTGGAGGACACTCAGAAATGTATGCTGTTGGAACCCAGCCCTCTTTGGATTCATCCAACGATTTTGCCAACGACCACTGTCCGTTGTTTTGGGTGATGTATACAACGTCATTGGCACTCAACGCCATCGACCCACTAACAGAACCATCATAGTCATAGTTAGCCTTGAAGGTGGGCCACTTTGGCTTGGCTGCTGATAAAGAAGGAGGTGGGGGAGGAGCAGACTTTTTAGCTGGGGGAGCTGGAGCAGCCTTTTTAGCTGGTCTAGAAGGTGCCGTGGGGTTGGAGTTGTGGTTCTGCACAACAGTGGCAGGTTGTTGTACGTGCACATGGTTCATAGCAGCAGTTGCAGCGGTGACAGCTTCCTGGTGATTATTGTTCAACGAGGGAGCAGGAGGGGGAGCCTTGCGTACGTTGTTAGGCTGCTGATGAGCAGGCACCGCTGGGGTAGAAGGTTGGTACGAAGCTTGCTGTTGTGTCGCATGGCTTGGTGGAGCAGCAGGTGTCCTCTGTTGATAAGAAGGCTGGGCTGGAGGAGCCACATTTGTTCTCTGTTGGTAAGAAGGCTGGGCTGGAGCAACGGTCCGCGCTGGAGCAAGACGTCCTCCACGATTATAGTACTTGCTATAGTCCACTTTCGAAGATGTAGCTCTAGGCCTTTTTGGATTTTGACTATCGGGTGGAAGACCAGGACGAACCGAAACTGTGCCCGACTTGTAAACATCTCCATGTATAGGAATCGTCGACACATCACTTCTTACAAACTTGACAGTGTGGTACTTTCCAGGCTTCTTTTGATAGTCAATAGTGGGCCCAATCTTGATCGTCAAACCAGGATTAAGTTTCTTTAAGTGAGTGACCAATTCGGTCTTAAAATCAAGATTAATGAGCACATCCGGCGTTGTAGGTGTGGGAGAATGGAGGGAAACAGCTAGCCAGTTGTCCTGGAAGGTGGAAAGACCAACGTAATTAATACTGTTGATGGGGATCACAAACTCTTTCAGCAACTGTAACCGCCTCTCAACGAGATTTTCCGCTATGATGTAGAGCGAAGATCTACCTAACACGAAGATTCTTGGAAGTCTCTTTGAAGATCTACCAAACTTCGATAAAAGAATCTCACCTTTTGCTGAAAAGACGACGTGCTCGTTGAGACCAACCTGGTTCAATACAAACCTACCGAACCCAGAATTGTAGTTACAACCCAAATAGTCGCCCATAAAGGCTCTTGAACCGAGCATAGACATCCTTCTTCTTTCCTTCCTACCTTGTAACAACCCGTTTCCATAGTCACGAAGCTGTTCGAATTGGTTACCATGCTTTTTGACCTTCCAAGCATTCTGAATAAGTCTCGCAGCATCATCCTTACGCTTGATGTAGCGGCGCCATGCCCTTTGGATACGTGCCGCCATATTGTGCCAATATTTATCACGCATGTCTTCCATAGCAAAGAGGGTTTCTGGAGTCTTGATAAATACCTTCGAAGTTCCCATTTGGAATTCAGTGTCAGGAATGTGACATGACTTTAAGATCTCTCTGACAGCAGAAATGTCATCTCCATTCCAGATGTAATCACCAGCATAACCAGTTTTGGGAGATAAGAGATAAAACCTTTGCACAAACTTGTCGAAGGTGGTACGATAGGCAAAACCAGCTCTTCTAATCCGCACATTTTCCTTCAATCCCAAGTACTTCACTTGATGCAAAACTTGAGCATTGTCGTATTCTTTGGGTCGCTTTGTTTGATTTGGTTTGATAGTTCTAATATAGGAAGGTTGGCACTGCGAAAGAGTATCCACCAATAAATTAGCACTCTTTTTGATCTTATCGGATGCAGTTTCTGGCCTCTTCTTCTTGTCGGTCAATACCGCCAATAACTCGGGAGGAAAGAGAACCAGGTTCACGAAGGTATTCTGAGAAGTTGACAACATTTCCAAAAGGTCACGTAACATGGCATCTTTATTTTTGTCAGTCATACCTGCAACATCGTAAACCACGTCTCCGGCATAGTGTTTGATGATGAATTTGCCCTTACGATCTTCAAAGTGACGATTGTTTGCTCCCACCATACTGAGTCTCTGAGCAAACACCTGGTCAGCAGCATCGGAGTCAGCATGTGCTGTTTTGATTGAGTCGTTCAAGGCAGCAAAGAGACCGGGTTGTGGGCGGGTGGCTTCTATAAGATCACAAACAACTTTATTGTTGAAGTAATCGATTGGTGTCCACTTGATCTGTTCCTGAACGTATTCGTCTTGTTCTGCTTTCAACGTCAACTGAATAAAAATTTGCTGAAGCTTCTCGTTCACGTAATTGATACAAATTTGTTCAAAGGAATTATGGTCGAAAATCTCGAAACCGTAAATGTCCAAAATACCGATAGTCTTCTTTTCCATCGCTTCTGCGCGGCCACGAAGAGAAATGTTTACACGCTCAACAATCCAGTCAAACAAGTTGTTGTAGATACCCTTCGCCAAGGCGTCTCTCAGGGCCGTTGCTTGGACAATGTTCAAAGGGACGTGATACGTTGAGCCTCGTCTCATACCATGGCTCGTTTCGATAACTCTTTCGAGAATAGATTTCTTCAATATGTTGGCATCGACCTCAAGTAAGTATGCCACAAACGTGGTGACGGTATCGTCTCGAATAGCTGCGTTTCCTTCTTCATTTTCCACAAACGAAATGTTACCTATCCACAAGATCAGGGCCAAGGAACGGAAAATGTTATCCTGCTCCGCCTTGCTCAAGCCGATGGTATGCATGGCTTGTAACGTATCAGCAAAGTCCTTACCATCGTTGATACCGTCTACGTCAATACATTTTGCAGCCGAAGTGTAGACGTAGGTCTCTGGGCCCTGAAGCCCAAACAGCTGCTTGTACTCTGGCGGACACAGTTTTGTCAACTGATAGAAAATATGAAAGTTCCGCTCGTTTGTGATTTGTGACACCACTCTCTGTTTCTCTAGAAGGTAGTTTGTAATATGAGCAGCCACTGGTTGATAGTTGGACGGATTGAAAAAAATCTCGAGATACTTACCGTGACGGGACGAATTGTTGTTTCTCAAGGTCTTAGCACATCCAAAAGACTCCAAGAGCGGATTGGTGGCGAGAACCATATCCTTAATCTGGGTGATCTCGGAAGTGGTAGATGCCTTATCATCTACAGACACATTGGCAATATACTGCATGATCTGCTTGGCAGCTTCAGTTTTGCCCGCACCCGACTCACCCGAGATAATTACACACTGGCTCTCTCCGTACGACTTGAGATTATAGTACATTGACTCGGCAATGGCAAACACATGGGGAGGAACCTCAAGCCGATTTTTACCCTTGTACATGTTCAAATACTCCTTTGTATATATGCCCAAGTCCTGGAATGGGTTCACCGAGATCAACACATGGCCAATATAGGTATAGATGGTGTTGTTCATGAATCTCTTGTGTAAGTTGTCGTTGATTGAATCATCGCTAATTTTGGACAAAAGTGTCAAGTCCGAAACCCCGACTTCTTTCTTCTTGTGGAGATCAAATTCGGCCTTCTTAATTCCAGACTTTGCCGGAGCCTCCTGCCTGGCTTTTGTTCGAGCACCACGCTTGACGATGGCCATTTCTGTACACTTGTTGTTCCGAAAAGGGTGAAGGTTAAGTAGCGGTGTTCGGCGTGCGCGGATGACTATGGGCTGTGTGTGGGTGCACGGGTGGAAATGAAATTCTGGGGAACAAGATACCAAGGCCCACCAAGTGCCTACCAAGTGTCTACCACCAAGTAAATGTGTATCTATTGTACATTCTAGCTAGACCATATGCGTACCATCTTGTCTTTGCCTCCTGAGGCAACTCTCTTTCCATCCATACTCCAGTCAACTGCGTACACCTCGTCAGCATGGCCTGGCAAGTCCACCGAAAGTTTCCGGGTTCTTACGTCCCACACCTTCAATGTAGTATCCTTCGAGCAGCTCACAAGAAGACGGCTGTCGGGAGACCATGCGGTTTGATATACGGGTGCCACATGGCCTCGGAACGTACCGATAAATGTACCTTTAATTCCATCCCAAAGCTTGATGGAATTGTCGAAAGAACTCGACACCACGTATCTGCCATCGGGAGAGAACGAAACGTGATTAACGAGCTTCTGGTGTCCGGTCATGCGACACACAGGCTTTGACGACTTGAGTGGTTCCCACAAATACATGGTGAAATCATCACTTGCAGTAACGAGACGCTCACGCTCACTTCCATTGAGAATGGCCACTTTTTGATACTGCTCCTTTGCCTTGGCAATGAGCTCTGCCTGTGACAACTTGGCGGTGGTTCCAGTGTGGTCGAAACCCCCACTTCTGAGAGCGTGGTCCGTGGAAATGGCAAGATGGTTTACCCAATGCGCATGGCTCTTCAAAGTTTGCAAGCATTTTCCTCCAGCCGATATGTCCCAGGCTCGAATTGTCTTGTCATGGGATGCACTGTATATCATGTTTGATCCTGACCACTTGACACAAGAAACCGAATTTGTATGGCCACTTAATGTCAATAGGCATACTCTACGGGTGGTATCCCAAACCTTGACACAGCCATCCTTGGACCCAGACGCTAACCGTGGCAGGTTTCCCGGAGTCACCAAATGGAGTGGCTCCCATGTCAAGCTGGAAACCCACTTTGAGTGTCCCGATAAAGCTGAACCCAAAGCAGCACCCAGCTTGGCATCCCATAGCCTTATGGTGTTATCCATCGACCCTGTAGCGATCATGGTTCCACAGGGCGAATATGCGACACAAAGGACCCAGTTCGTATGTCCTGAGAGTGTTTTAAACGGAGTGTGGGTGTTACAGTCCCAGATTCTCGCAGTGGAATCTCCAGCCCCAGTACACATTCTTCCCGAATCGTTGGGAGCAAATTGACAGCACAATATGGTGGAGCCGTGTCCAGCGATAGCATTACTGGACCTAGTCACCGGCCGGACCTTGAAAACTGCCCTCGGAGTGTACACCATGGTAAGAAAATCTTCGGTAGTCTTGATCTTTGGTTTCAAGATCGAGCTATACAAGTTGTCCTTAACATCCACTGTCTTGTCGTCATCAACAACCGCAAAAGTATACGGCACTGGGTCGTCTTCTCCAAGGAGCTGGTTGAGTAACTGCTCCAATTGCTTTTCGGTGATTCCACCAGGAACTCTGAGAGACCCTCCTACAGAGTCACCTGTATCCGAAGCCTGGAATTTTATCATGACGTGCGGAAGATCCGCAGGAACTATGTCCACGTCGCGCACCTTCTGGGCCTCCTTTTTCTGTTTCTTCGAGGGAGGGGGAACGACGGTAGCCATGATGAATTAATTCTCCACCTCCATCTCATCGCGGCTCATCGGGTTCCTGGTGTATGGGTGCGTCGTGGGTTGAGGTAGACTGCAGGAAGGGTACCAGCGGCTGCAAGAGAGATGGCTCGTCGTCGGACGCTTCGATTTCCAGGGAGAAGTCGGGGATGAGGGTCCGAAGCTGCGACTCGGTTATTTCTGGAGAAGATGGGATATTTGCAGGTTGAAATTCGTGGTTGGGTTCGGAAAGGTCTAAAAAGTGGTAATTTTTCAGTGCGGCTTCCCAGGGAGTTTCGGCCAATTCATGGTAGAATTGCTGATCGTAGTCAAAGTAGTGTGTTTTGGGGGCTGTTGTGGAATTTGGTATTTTAGTTTCGAGAACCTGGACAAGTCTCAAGTTTTCTGATGAGGCGGATATTGGTTGGGTGACATAGCGCTGGTAATGCGGAGTTCGATGGTACCAATCTGTGTAGAAGACGAGCCGGGCGGCAATGTAATTTGAAAATGAGCTTTTCACGTACACAGAGTTGCCGGAGTCGTCCAAAGAAGGCACCAACACTGGTCTTGTTTGGCGCTTGAACCGCTGCGAATTGAATGATACCTGCGACGGTTCTGGTGCTGAACTGGGGACCGATTGTGAGCTTCTTGGAGGCTGCGAGTTTAGGAACGAGGAGTCCGGCGTATCGTGAGAGTATGGCAATGATTTCGTTATGAGAAAGCCTGTCAAGATACACACCAGGTTTGTAGAATATGCAAACTGGGATATGAGGCTAGTAAGGCTGGAAACATGGGCCTGGAATTTCAAAGAGGGGTTTTCTCGTAGCAAGTCGGAGGACGGAGGAAGCTCGGGAAGGTGGGTTTGTTGCGACAAAGCTGCCGAATTGCGGGATATGTGGAATTTCAAGAGGGCCTCTTCGCAAGCGGCCGAAAGTTGCAACTTATAATGCTGAGCTGTTTCATGAAAATTCGCCACAATTACCAAGCATTTGTTTCCAGCGGCGTTCCTGAGCATATCTGAGCTGAAGAGAACAAAGAGCTGGGCAAACGAGCTGGTGACGAAGCATCGAATGCGACCGGACTGCCAGTTTTTGTTGTAAGATGGGTGGTTTTGAAGCCACAGCCAAAGAAACGGATGAAGAGTTTGTACCACGATCACCTTATGCGACTCGTGTGCTGCTAGGTGAGATACCATGAGATTTGCAAGCATTGGATGGAGACCGGTTTTGGCTGGGGTGGTCTGGAAATCGTAGACGGCACTTGTAAAGTCAATTCCAAGAGAAGGGAGCCCGGAGTCCAAATGCTGGAACTGGTGAGCGCGTTTCTGAAGCTCTAGAAGGGTCACCATGGTACAAAAAGTGTGTCAATCTCGGACCATGTCTTAGCCCCACTTCGAGCCCGTCCGGCACACACCGCAATTTTCCAGTCGATCGCAAGCGCTACATACAGGCGAGCGGTCTGACGCTCATTAACCACTATACCCCACGAAAAGTCTTCACAACAATGGGCACACCTGGCCAGTTTGGAAGACCGGAGGTGGGAGCAAACGGTACCCAGGCCCCAGCAGCAGCAAGCAGGCGTCCGTTTCTTCTCAAAAAGCCATCGAGCTCAGGACTAGTAGCGGTGGTCGCAAACCACGGTTCTGGAACCGGTCAAAGTCAGTCCAATGGCGGGACTTCTGGAACCAATTCCGGCCCCAACCACATCCCCAGCATGAGTCACACGGCGTCGGGAAAAAGAGTTCTGTCTGGTGGATCCATCGACGGCGGAAATCTGACTTCCCATTTGTCGCTGTCCAGCTCTGGCACTCCTTCCAATTCCGCTCACAACCACACCCATTTGCCACAGGGAAACCGGGCCAGATCACACTCACTAAACAAGAATCAACACGGAGCTGCGCACACGCCGCAATACTGGGCCCAGGAAAAAGTATATTTGAAGAAACTTCGCAATCAAACCATCGATGACTACTATACCAAGGGTATCAGTGCCGCGGAAACCGAGGGCGAAGAAGAGTCTACAGTCAACGACCTGGAAGAAGAGGACACCCAGCAAGAATCGAAGGACATCCTTGCGGAAATTGACGAGGACAAGTACCAGATAGATCTCAGTTTGGCATTTGCCATGGTGAAGGATGGAATTGTCAACCCCAACAAGGATATTTCTCAGCTCAGTTTGGACTCCAGCGACGACCCAGCTGTTCTAGAAAGGCTCGAATGGCAATCCATGTTGACGTCGGTTTTAACAGGCGATGTGGTGACATCGGAAAAGACCAAAATCATAGAGAGCAATCCTCTGGGCCGCAATCATGAACTGTCGCAGCTCGTAACCTACAAAGACAACTTGTGGTACGGAATCAAGGCCAAGCTTCTTGGCCGCACCGAGGATGATGAACGTAAGTTGATCGCATACAGACGAACCTTGGTCGATAATATTATAGATGACATTCTTACGTATGAAATCGTGGACTTGGATCCTATGGTGGGCAGTCCTAGGACCCAGGTGATCAGGATTCTCGACCGATACGAAAAGTGCTGTGAGCTCTGGAAAACGTTGGAAGATATGCGCCAGGACAAACCGTTGTGCCGCAGCCCCGATTTCGTGGATCGCATTGATGCTCTCAATGCTTGGTTGAGTATAACCGATGCTATAGAACGAGAGAGTAGCTCGCTTCGAATATGGATCGGAAATGACGAGCTCGACATTACCAAGAGTCCAGTCAATACTCCAAACTCTGACTCTCCTGCTACCACTCCCACCAAGGTGGTGAAGAAGATTTTTGATGAGGACAACAAATCGCTAGCAGAAAGATTGATGAAGGAGAAGGATGTCCATACAATATTCAAGCAGAGAATATTTGTCCCGCTTGCTCCGTGGATGATAAAGGCAAAGGATACCTACATTTATTTGAAGCAAATTTTCGAGTCCATTAAGCTTCCTGATTATATCCACAGCCTCATTCAATTGTGTTTGGTGCCCATGAAACTTATCAAAGAAATCATAAATGTGCGGTTAAAGTACGCTATGAAGTTACAGAACCCAACTTTGATGATGATTGACCAGATGCTCGACGACTTCAAATCTTACATCACCATTGCCTTGGAGGTGAAACTGGGGTTCATGCAATATTTCAGACCCGATGCTAGTAGGACATGGATGCTACAAGAATTGTTTGAGAGTGAATACCTCGAATTCGACAAGGCTGTTTTGAGTTGCGTGGACTACTTTTTGGTTCTATTGAGCAAGAAATTATTGGATGGCTCGCGCTCATCAACAAACTTCAGAACCTTCAAGGAACCAGAGGAGTTGGAAGAAGCTTGGAGCTTTTTAAGATGGCTTGGTGATTACGTTGACGGCGGCAGTCCTGTTGTCTCTATCCTGTTCACCCATCTTACGCTGAAATTGATCCACAGGCTTCTCGCGTACTTCAACCATCAGATAAGATCTCCTCCACCAAATCTCAAGTCTAACAGTACCGAATTAATACGTTGGTATAGCTCCACCAGTGAACATTTCGGGCAGTTGAGGAGAAAATTGTCCAGATTCGCTGGTGAAATTGCGAGAACTTTCACAAACTCCATTGTGTATGAGCTTCACGGGAATCAGGGTCAGCTCACCAAAGAGTTACTTGACGAGCTTCGCAACTCAGAACACTTCTTGGTGTATACTGGCACTGTCGAATCTCAGGGTACCTATTTCTTTGCTAGCCCTGAACTAATGGGCCGAGAAACCGAGATATACCGTATGATTCATGGGTCGTATATCGGTCTTAGTGTGAATGATTCCAACCAGTTTAACACGTTCTTGGACATTCTCAACATGGACGAAAAGCCAAGCGAGGTTGATGACCTTGACAATAACGTTGCACTACCATTAACATCCCAATCTAATGACCTCGCATACGTGCTAGCCATTTGCCCAGCCAAGCCTATTGTGTGGGAAGGAGAAGTGGTTAGAATTAATATCGACGAGGTGCCTATCAATGATCTTAAGGTTGGACAGGTGCTTTTAGTAACCACTATGCCTTTCCACAGTTTGGACATAATCAAAGAGAGATTCACAAGTATCTTTGACAGCTCTAAGAAGATTGCATCTGCTATCAAGCAGCTGGAATTGAGGTGTTCACTAGCCAAGGTCCACTACGATCTCTCCAAAATAGATCGGTTGTTCTTCAAGATGACATTGGCTGTCCTAGACGCTGTCAGAATCGTGAGGAGCAAGTGTCTTGCCATGGCACCTGAAAGCGACTTCCAAGAGCTCATCAACAATTTCTTCATCTATGCCCGTGACTATGGCCGGAGCTCGATCAAGAACCTTGATACCTCACGAAAATCCACCGTGATCATGAAATTGATACAGCTCTCCATCGAATGGGTGAGTTTCATCAGCGATGATTGCATACCCACAGACAGAAAGACGTTTCGTTGGTGTGTGTTGGCGCTAGAGTTTGCGATGGACATGACCCGCGGATTCAATGTTCTTGTATTGGACGAGGAACAATTCTACAAGCTCAAAATGAAGGTTGCAAGATGTATGTCGTTATTAATTTCGCATTTCGATATCATGGGTGCCCGATCCAGCGAGGCTGAAAAGAAAAAGCTCTTGAAATGGACGGCCCTGAGACACAGAATCGAGAACAGCGCCGACGACGAGCTCATTTTGCAAGCCTACCGAGATGATGTTATGGAACAAATCGAGACCATCGAAGAGTATAGAAGAGAGCTTCAAGATGGTCTTCTGACTGTGGGCAGGGTGTTGGAGGTGACAGATCTGGAATACCAGTTTGTTACGTTGCTTGCTTCGTCGTTTTCAAGTGTGTCTATAAGATGGCAGAAGGGCCGTTATATCGGCGGGGGAACTTTTGGTAGTGTGTTCTCGGCGGTGAACTTGGATACTGGAGGAGTAATGGCAGTCAAGGAGATTCGGTTCCATGATAGTCAGTCGATTAAAAACATTGTGCCGTCTATCAAAGATGAAATGACGGTGTTGGAAATGTTGAACCATCCAAATATCGTCCAGTATTTCGGAGTCGAGGTGCACAGGGACAAAGTATACATTTTCATGGAGTTTTGTGAAGGTGGTTCGCTTGCAAGTTTGTTGACACACGGCCGCATCGAAGACGAAATGGTGGTTCAAGTATACACTTTACAAATGCTCGAAGGATTGGCGTATCTTCACCATTCCGGAGTGGTTCACCGTGACTTGAAACCAGAAAATATCTTGCTAGACCACAATGGAGTAATCAAGTTTGTGGATTTCGGTGCTGCCAAGGTGATCGCTACTAGTGGAAGAACAAGAACCAGCGGAAGTATGTCTCGCAGAGGAAGTGCAGCAGGAAGTGCCGCTGGAGAGAATGGTGATAGGTTAAACTCCATGACGGGAACTCCCATGTATATGTCACCAGAAGCTATTACAGGATCTTCCAGCAGCAAGAGTGGAGTGGTGGATATCTGGTCCTTGGGGTGCTGTGTGCTCGAAATGGCTACTGGTCGCCGGCCATGGGCAAACCTCGATAACGAATGGGCCATTATGTACCATATTGCTGCTGGACATCAGCCGCAATTACCTTCGCCGGACCAGCTCAGTGCCGAGGGATGCCGTTTCCTTTCCAGATGTCTTGAGCATGATCCCGCCAAGAGACCCAGTGCTATGGAGTTGTTGGCTGATCCTTGGATAGTTCAAATTCGACTCGCTGCGTTCGATTCGTCCGAGGCATCCAGCACTCCGTCGTCCGAGCAAGGACCCGAAGTGAACTAATTGACTACACGAGGCTTCACTGAGTATTATGTATTTTATTTACAGGACGTTCGAGTCAAACTTTATGATTTTCATCGAGTACTTTCATCACTTCTTGGACCACATCTCCCTTTATATTTGCGTAACCTGCCGTGCGATTGACGACAACATGTTGCGGTTGTATGTGCGGCAAGGTGGCAAGCAAGTCTTTCTTGAATCTGTTAACATCTCCCTGGATCCTCTTGACCTCAGTGGTGATCTTGGTGTTTTGTACTTTTTTGTAGACGGGCCAATGTCCAAATTTCGACTTGTGAATCCAGTACGAGTCTTTTCCGAAATTGCTATTGACCAACTCGTCACTGGATATACTAGAGAGCGCAGGGAACTCGTAGAGGGTAGGTGCCTTCACCGGGGTTTTCACTCTGACCGCTTTACAAACTATGGATGTTGGCTTCATGAAGAATCGGGTTGACTTGAAAAATTCAACCATTGATATGTTATCTGCAGTACAAAAATTATTACCATTAAGTCATATATAGGAGGAGCTAACCGGCCGTTATAGCACCATCTATGGGTAGAAAAGCTGCATCTTCTGGTTTTGTGCTCTTGTAGTGTATCTTCATGTGCTTGGTCAAGTTTGAAGACTCTCGGAACCGTTTCCCACATCCAGGCCATTTGCACATCAACGGCTTTTCGCCGGTATGCACTCGATTGTGGATCGAAAGACTGGAACTGGTGGAAAACTGTTTTCCACAAACATTACAGAAGTATGGTTTCTCGCCAGAATGGGTCCGCATGTGCTGTTTAAGCATGTTTGCAACTGCAAAACGAGCGCCGCAGATGTCGCACACGCAAGGTCGGTGCTTAGTATGGATGAATAGGTGCCTCACGAGTTTCTGTCTCTGTCTGAAGTTTTTCCCGTTGTGACGCTCGCAGCCTATCCAGCAGCAATTGTACAGATTTTGGCCCGATTTGAGGTGTTCATCGAGAAGATGGTTGTGAAGTTCCGCGGCAGAACCATGGCTTTTCCCACAAGGCACCGGCACGCCATTTTCCGTGTGCGTTTCCCATTTGCAGGTGAAAGTTGGGTCTTCAACATGGTTACATCGCAGGTGGGCATCTGTGGGCCTTATTTCCATGGCGGTGATATTGTAGTGTGACGCCTGGCCAACCGGTCTAATGTCTAGATGGTGGTCAGTGGTGGTGTTTTCGAGCGGCGAAGAGTTTGCAGAGAGTTCCGACGAGCTGGGTGTCAACGCGTTGTTCTTGATCGGTACTGAGTGCTTCTTGTGGATGTGCACATGGTCTATCAACGAGTTTAAATCGGAATCCATATAGTTGCAGTAGTTCCATTCGCAGTGGTATGGGGCGTCGCTTTTAACGTCTGAACGAGAGTATTCCTGGCCAATATGGTTTTCCAAGAGGTGCTGCAAGAAGGTTTGGTTGGTGACGGTTTTCTGGCAGTTTTCCCATTCGCACAAGTACTCAGGGTACGATACATCTGAAAGCGACTTGAGGGATTCGTTGAAATTGTTGAATTGGACATAAAAGTCAAAGTCGGACATCACGGGGTCTTCAGACTCGATAGGAGGGTTGGGGATGGTGGTGTGGAAGCACGACTGGTGGATATGGTGGTGGTTTACGGAGCACGGTTTGGCATCGGATTCGCACTTTACGGCAGCGTTTTGCTCTGGGGCAGGATGACATTCATGGGGGAAATGGAGCTGCAACTTGGGTACACTGACCGGATCGGAACGCAATTTTTTGCGAGGCAGTTCCTCGCAAATGCCGTTGTGGACGTTATTGATCAAATTTTCGAAGATGGGCCGTTTTGAGAGCTGGAGGCCACACAAGTTGTTTTCGTGGTCCTGCTCCTTGCAGACCAAGCTGGGACACACGGAGGTGGTCGAGTCACAGTTGGGATCTTCACAGCAGGAAGTGCAATCGTAGGTGGAGTAGGCGGGTTCATCGTAGCATTCATGATCCAGGCACTGGTCTCGGGTATCTTGGCAATTGGTGAAGAGGCAATCGTCAAGCTCATTGCAAAATATCTCATTGCAAAGCGCCAATTCTTCAGATTCTGGACATAATTCAACTTTGTCAGCGGCGTCATTTAAACCATGGTGATGGTCATGATCGTGATTATGAATATGTCCGTGGATATGAGTATGGTCCTTGTGTTTGTGGATATGGCCATGTACGAAACCATGGGTAAGAACCTTTTCCGCCAGAATCTCTTGCATGGTAGAGAAAAGATTGGAGAACGAGAATAATCGGTGCAGCCATACGGGGTACCTGGGTGGTTATCGCACGTGACTCGATGGGCTTGAATGGAGATTTGACTCAATTGACTCTGATGGGCAGGACTTAAATATCGATGGGGCGTAATGGAGTATCAACGAGAATGGATGAGTATCGGTGAGTATCAATGAGTATCGGTGTGTATCAGTGGAGTGTAAGATATCACTCGCATAGATATTGGCTTCGAACTAAATATTTAGCCGTTCTCAATCCTGTATGGATTCTACTCTTCTTAATTTAGCACTGCGATGAAGAATGGCAAATGAGACACAACCCAAAGTAAGCCAGCAATCGTGGAAATTTAACATCAATACATGGAATTCGGGAGAAGGTAGTGGTATTGATGAACAATTCTCTACGAGCAAGTCTCTATTGCTGACAATTAGTCTACTGCCAATTCTATGCAACAAGTGCTAATGATTTTACGCTCGCTGCCACTGGGGCTGAATCTCTCAATAGTCGTTCCAGACTGATTGCGTTACGAGCTCTATGAGCATTTTTCAACCGTTAAATTAGCGCGGAGCATAATCCAGGTAAACGCTTTAGCGCTCACTGGCGGCTGCGAAATACTGCTTGCTGCTTGTGTGCTTACGAATTTCGCGCCAAGATGGCTATCGCTGAACTGTGCAGTTCCAGCCACGGACAAGAAGGTGACTATCTAAGACACATGGTTGACAAATACGGTACTGTCAATAGCTATTGTTCTCAAACAGTGCATAACTGCGTGCAGTGTTAAGTTTCCACTGCATAGCGGTGTACGTGGTTTGGCACACTGTAGAGCGGGCTATCCGTTGCGGAACACACTTTGACAGTCAAACGTCAATTTCGCTTACTTTGGAGCCTTGTTCGGTTTGAAGGTACCATTTTCAACTTTCCCCATGGAAACTTGCATTTCGTAACAGACCCGATTAGGCAAGAGATCAATATTGCGAAGATCTTCCGCGACGCACAAACGCAAATCCGATCTTCCCCCCGCCACACACCGAAACAACAACCCCAACCTCCCTGCGCTGTCAGCGGTTGCAAACTACCCAGCAAGAACGCCCCGTACCTAGCGCCAATTTTTAGGCAGCAGCAGACCAGACCCTCTTCCCCCTTGCAGTGTCATGCCCTCGATTTCTTAAGCGGCCTGAAGCTGATGCAGGTGTTCATGCAAGTGCATGCGGCCCGCTGGAAGTCACATCCGAACAAACGAACAATAACTCAATGTGCTTATTTCCTAACGCGTAATTGTACATCAGGGAAGGTTGGAGTTTAATTAAACAATAGCATCGCGAACAAGTTGTTTATTTTTTGCAGCTTTTCCCTTCTTCACATATACACCCCGGTTTTTCCGTCCTTATTATTTGAAACCTTAATTTCTTAATAATTTTTCCTATCATGACGATAAAGTTGTTGGAAAGGTGGAAACACCGGTCCCATACTCCGTCCCCCCACACCATTCGCAAGTCAAAGTCTCGCGACTTTCTCAATAAGGTGCTCGGCAATAAATCCCATGTTCAACCGGAGCTCGACCAGAAATCCGACCAAATTGACCCCAAACTTCAACAAAAGCTCAACACCATCACAGAACCAGACGCCCAATCGGTAGAACTGGCTTGTTCCAACGATATTTCCTCGATCATTTCTCCTTACCAAGAACCCCATCCCACAGACTCCACTATTAATGGATTTGCCATGGTGCTGACCCCTCCTCAAGAGCACCCACCAATCAGCGAACCTCCACATATCCCGGCCGCCACCATCTATGCCGAGGATATCGATAATCTTTCGTTTTTGCATGACACCGTTGATGGAGTGTCTCACAGCACCGCCCGCAACTCGGTACAAAACCTCTCGCTTCAGCCGGAAGAACTGACCGATGTCGGCTCGCTCACAAACGCCAAGATCCAGGTGTTCAAGCCCCATCGCAGTTCTCGTAGGAGCCTCAAACTAGTGTCGCCAGTTGCAATTGCACCCACCACGAGGACGGTGGACGAAGTGGAAAAGATAGAATCCCACATCTCCCAGCCGATCCTCCCGCCAGACCAGCCATTATCAGCAGTGTTTGAGCACCTGAGCCCAATAATACGATCACCACTTTTGGGAAGTGACACCGACGAATCTACAACCAGCGATCTCTACCGACATGAAATGGTCGAGCTCGTTAATAGCAACCGAGCGCTTCTCGAGAAGAAGGAGCGAGAAATCGCAATACTAAGAGACCTTCTTCAACAAGAAAGACGAATAAATTCGTTTCTCTCGTCGCCGCAACAAAAGCATAAACCCCAACCATCATCGGGTCGCAAGTTCCGTCCCAGATTTATCCCCTTGGACATTAGCATCACCAATCCTGAACCCTCAGACACAAAACCTTCATCCCTCATGCAACCGTTTGACCCGCGGCCGTTCGAGATCACACCAAGGTTGGCAGAATCGCCATTCCCAATGGAAAATTCCACTCCAAATAGCCGCCTGTCTATGTCATCATCTATTTACTTCTCGGCATCGGAGGATATCATGCCTTATATATCGACACCCGACCTATCCATGGTTCAAGAGATGAACAGTATGGAAGTCGCCAGCAAGAATTCAGTTCTGGAAAACAGAAGTTCAGATAACACTTACACCCTTTCAGCCGAGTCGCTTGGGTTCCAAAGAAAGGAATCAAACAGCACTATGGCATCCGATTTAGAATTTAGTCTTTCGATCAAAAATTAATATAGATACCCAGGTTATTAATTCACCTATAACCTAACCTAGAAATTACTGTAGTTCTTTGATTTCGGTCTCATCAGCAACCAAACCCATCACCACCAAATACATGTTCAAATTATTCAAAAGGTTTTGCTTTTTGTAGAGATTGGCCAAGTCCGAGTTGTCAATAGCCTTGGCTCTGCTCATAACTCCAAAGATTTCATCTCGCACCTCATCCACGATGATTCTTTGATGGCTCAATTTACCACCCAAAGAGAGGGTGGCCAAGAATTGCCAAACATAGTTTTCACGAGACGAGCCATCGTCCACATCTTCAGGGTGGGGAGGAAAGATGGCAGCAATTCTGGACTCCAAGTTGGAGAAAAGCTCATCGTAACATGACGACCACTCAGATAAGTCAGTAGCGGAAATTTGTCCTTCGCCCTTGATCAATTCAGCTCGTGATAACAAGGTGGTGATTACGGACAACCCGATCTTGGTAGTAGAGACAAATGCGACGTTGTTGTGTTCGATCAAAATCATCAACAAGCCGATGATTTCGTTGAATTTGAATTCCTGAACTGCGTTCATCAACACTTTGGAAAACGTCAACGTGTAGTGTTCGACCAACTTTAAGATCTTGGGGGGTACAACTTGATCTGGATAAGTTGTGTAGGAGCCATGTTTGATCACCAGCAAGTTTTCAAGGTTGGACATGATCAAGGTGGTTATGGTCAAGACCTGTTCGCGGGACAAGAACTTGAACAAACGAGGCAAAATCTTGAGCATCTTGTTGAAGCTTAACGCCTGGATGAAAGGATTGATGGTGGATTCCTCGTCGCCCGATGTCGAAGGATGGTCGAGAATGTGTAATGATTCCCAAAGGTCGGTAGTGTCTACTTCGGGGTTGGTTCTCGAGGCACTTTCGATAGTCATGATGTTGTTGATGATGGTCTCAATGATACTCATGATATCCTTGTGCGAGTATGTCTTTCTCAGGTGAGTATTGGCCAGTTTGACACCACCCTCAGCCTCGCTCTTTTCTCTCTGGGCAGCCTTGCTGAGAATTTCCAATTGCTGTCTGGGCTTCTTACCACTTCCAAACGAGATTTTACCCAAGGCACCTTCCCTGGCATACTGAGTAAGCTTTGGTCTTTCCTTGGCAACGGTGACGGCCTTTTGAATCTGCTGCTGCATTCTTTGTAAAGCGACATCGGCTCTCTTGTAACGGCCTCCCAATCTGTGGCCACTTTGGTCCAAATACGCTTGAGCAATCGAGTTGTTCTGGTCGGCCTGTTGTTGCAGAGGGTTTGCGTTGGGCTTGGGGTGGATCACCTTGAAAACTTGAGCGTAGAAGTCTTCGTTGTAAGGATCATCGGTGACAATTTGCGACAATTGGAATCTGGTGACAAAGTCCTTGTCCTTGGGGTTCATGATTCCCGAATAGTTCATGATCCGAGCGACCTTTTCGTGTCTCTTGGTGGCCTTTGCCTGTTGTTCCGGGGTCATTTCAGCGAAGCTCAAGCGACGAGGGGCAGCCTTGGAAGCCAGCTTGGCGCCCAAAAGGGGAAACTGGTTCAAGTCTTTGGGCTCAGTGGAAACCGACGAAGCGTCGGGGCCAGAAACCAGGGATGGAACCAGGGAGGAACCTACAGAGCCAGACTCCTGTTCAGGAGCAGCTTGGCCGGCTTGGCCAACTTGAGCTGGAGCGTGGCTGGCTTGAGCAGGAGCGGGACTGACTTGGGCTGGAGGAGCCTGAGCCTGAGCCTGAGCTGGAACTTGGCCAACTTGAGCTGGAACTTGAGCTGGGACCTGAGCCACTTGGGGCACTTGGGGCACTTGGGGCACTTGGGGCACTTGTGACACCTGCAATTGTGCCTGGGGCGGCATCTGAGGGTGCATTTGCTGCGCTTGAAGTCCCTGTGGTCCCTGCGGGCCCTGGGCCTGAGGGTGCATGGGCATCGGCATCTGCTGCATCTGCTGCATCGGATATCCAAACTGGCCCGGAGGCGGCATATACTGTCCCATGGGCATCATGTAGCCGCCGTAGCCCGGAGGCATCATTCCACCCATCATATATGGATGAGGCGGCTGGTGGGGTTGCTGGGCGCGATGGTCAATGGCCGTCAATTGCGCTTCGATTTCGTCCAACGACAACACCGTGCGTTCCTGGGGCGGCGCCGCGGGCTGCTGGTGGGGCTGCTGTGGCTGCTGTTGGCGAGATTGGGTGGCAGGAGCGTTGCCGGCACCCCAAAGGTCGTTCATGAACTCATCGTCGTTGATGGGATGAGTGGCAGCTTGGGCATAGCTGAGGGTCTGCGCGGGCACGGGCGGCGGCTGGGAGTGGTTTCCATTGGCAAAAGCAAAATCTTTTGCTGGTTCGGGTGCTCCAAAAGTTTCATCGTTCAACGCATCGTCAGCACCGCCATCTCCCAAACCGTCATAAGTGTCCTGGAAATCATAACTCTCTTGGTTCTGGTTCTGCTGGCGTAGGTGCGGCGGCACGGATGGATCAAACCCAAAAAAAGACATGTTTTTTCGGGGGTTCAAAAGGTGCAAGTTTCAGCAGTCGGTAAATTGTCCTTGTCATGTCGACGATTTTCGGGCGTGCATATAGCGCGGCCGCATTGGGAAGGTGAAGACAGAGCTACGACTGCTCGTACTACGAGCCTTGACTACTAGCTACGACAACTGGACTGTCAGAATATCTACTGAACTATGTACTTAACATCTACTAGACTACTAGACTATCTACTAGACTATCTACTAAACTTGTTCTGAAATTCTACTAGACTTTCTACCAGGACAATCTTCTGAACTACTGAGCCTACTTCTGAGCTTCTACTGAGTTATCTTCTGAATATCTTCTGAAATATCTTCTAAAATATCTGCAACTATCTACAGACTATCTACATCCCATCAACCAATACCATCCAGCTTCCTTCTTCTGCTCATTTCCTCACGTAAACGACAGGAACGCACTCGTGAGCTTCACCACCATCTCGTCCCATTCCCCCGTCTCGTCGCTGAGAACAGTAATGGCCCCACCGGCCCCAATCCGCCATAACTTGTACCGGTCCAGATTCTCGGTGTCGTCTGTGTAATGGAACACAGAACGGATAACTACCGACCAAACCGCCTCGTCTGTCACTGACCAGTACCCACACACCCCACTGTAGACTCCTCTTCTGCCCCCATTGGTTATGGGCTGCATAGCTTCTATCTGTTGGAGCAACTCCACACTTCGTTTTTTCGGTGCTCCCGTCATAGATCCGGGCGGAAGTGAACACTGTAGAACATCAATTCCATGCTCGTGCTCGATTTCTCCTCTTATCACACTCACCAATTGAAACATAGTGCTATACTCTTCTACCGACATGAGCAGCGACACCTCCACCTTGTCTACATACAGATAGAGATCGTGGCGGATGAGATCCACAATCATGAGGTTTTCTCCCATTTCCTTGGGTGTCCGCAAGATGTCGGTAGCAGCCTGGAGGTCGACCTCCGGCGTCTTTTTCACGGTACCTTTTATGGGCCGGAATTCAACCTGGCGCTTTCCTCCGCTGGTTTGTTGCCAGGAGAGAAACCGCTCGGGCGAAGACGATAAGAGGATGACATCGTCAAACAGCATGAAACACGAGTATGGCGACGGGTTCTTGCGAAGCGTGAGTATAAGGTATATTTCCCACGGATGGATTTTGGCAGGAAGTTTCAACTTCAGTTGGGTGGTCAAGCCGAGCTCGTACGAGTCTCCGCTGTGGAGGTACTCCTGGCACGCCTGAAACTGCTTCTGATAGGTGTTTCGATCCGGAAGCTCAAACTCAATGTTGTCGTCACCGGCGAGATCTTTGACAGAAGACGCAATACCCGCCAAATTTATCACAAGCTTCCCGTCATTTTCGGCTCCCACCAACTCCTCTGCCATGTCTTTGCACCACTGAGAATCGTCTGGTCTTATGCTTACCAAGTACCACTGGTTGTTCTCGTGGTCGTATACCAACGACCGTTGTATATGGACCAATTTGAGATCGGGGGTGGCCCCGTTTGTCATCAGTTTCAACTTGTCAAACCTGATATGTTGTCCCTCTTCGTAGGAAAGCAATCCCATGTAGCCTCCATAAAAGGGAAGTTTCTGATGCTTGCCAAACGTAGCTGGAGGAATATATGCTTTTTCAAACGTCTTTTTCAAGTACGACCAAATATCAGAATGGCCCAGCGAGGTCAAGTCGAGACGCCGTCTTTCTGGCGAGCCGTACTTGCCCAACTCGACGATGTGGTTCTCATCAGTAGAATGCGTAATTACGTCCGATTCGCCAGCAACGGGGAACCCAATAATGGACCATTGGCACGGATTGGACGCCGAGTTCAAGAGGAAAAAGTCGGTTTTGTCAGACTTTTTATACAAGTAGTCGCAGATGGCCACCGGCTTCGCCGTGGGCAACAGAATGGGTACCACAGAAAATGCTGTATCGGTGGAAGGCTCGGGCGAACGAAACTGCTGGTGTTCCCGAAACCTGATGTCGAAGCGACGAATCTCGTCGAGTACGTGTGGTGGTGAGTCTATAGCTACGTGTGGATATTCCTTAGCAATGGCATGGAAATTTTTCACGAGCTCGGCTCCAGAAGACGAACAAATTGACTCGGGATGATACTGGACTCCGTATATGGGGAGCGTCCGGTGGCGTCCGGCCATCAATACTCTCGTTGTGGTGGAGCCATTAGCATCGTCACAGTAAGCCAACGGCACTATTTCGTCACTGAGGTCGCCCATTGGCACATGCAACGAGTGGTATCTCACACAGGCAATTTTTTCGTTTGTGGGAAAAAGCTTGTGGGAAACAGTCGAGTCGGAGTCGCTTAACGGAACCACATTGTAGACCTGGCCGTGTCTAATTGAATGTAGGCGAACTACTCGGTTGCCAAACTCGTAGCACATGCTTTGAAAACCGAGGCAAACGCCAAATATCGGCACCAATGCTGTTCCAGGGTTTTGTCTGTAGTGTTTGTAAAGCCATCCGGCAATCCCCACATCCTCAGCGTTGTCCGGGTGGCCAGGACCAGGACCGATGACGACGTAGTCGAACCGAGGAAGATACGAATTGACAAAGTGTGGGTAGAGTTCGGGACCAAAGGTGTCATTGTGGATGGTTATCACCTCCTCTCCTGTGCTCTCGGCTATTAGCAGTCGCAAATTGTTGGTGAACGAGTCATAGGAGTCTATGAGTAATATCATCGCTGTGGTCTCGATGCGAGAATCGTTGAAAATTGGCTCAGCCGCACCAGATCCTCGCACCACAGTTTCTTCTGTGGGATCTTCTGTGGGGTGCCGTGGTGTTTTTTGTAGCCTAAATGCCCCCATTGTGATATCTGGACATTGTGCACTGGAATTGGTTACAAGCTGGTATATTACTCGAGGAGGTTCGTCTTTTTTGCATTGTTGCAATTTACCGCAGTTTTACAATTATCGCATTTAAGTCTTCTCGTAACTTTTCATTCCACTATCCTTTTATGTATCGTAGATGTTCTGGCTAAAGTTGGTTCCGTTCAACTCCTTGCCCAAGTTAAACACCACCCCATTCAACGCAATTTTGCCGAGAACAGGCGCCCCGCCATAGTCTGTTCCTCCATCGTTGAGCTCGTCAGCCTTGCCGATTTCGATGTCTTCGGCGTCTCCTCGGTTCAAAAATATCATTCTTCTCACCACGTTTTCCCAGTAGTGAGAAATGCACTTGGCAATGGCAGACAACGGCAAAAGGTTGGAGTTTTTGAACTTGCACTCCACCTGCTGCTTCGACTCCACCTCGTCGTCATCGTACTCAGCTCCTTCGTACACATGGTGCCCAAGACAACGGAATGGTCCCCATCCAGGCACAGTGTGAAGGTCCCACTCAATTTTGCAAAGAGGAAAATTATCAATATCCAAGTCGGTTCCGCCAGGACTCATTCTTTCGCTGAGCTTACCTGCTATAGCCGACATCAACTGGCTGGTGGTCAAGTCTTTAAACCGGCTTAGATGGGAGTTGTAGTACTGGTGCAGCATAAGAAACTCATCCAACAAATCGAGGGTGGGACCACAGTGTTCACATTTGCAGCCGTTCCACAACAAGTTGTTCATGGCTTGCTCGTAGCACGCAAACAGATGGAGAAGGTTGGGGAACACTATGATGGGGTGGACCGCAAATACGGTGCTAGCAGCGCCTTTTTTGAAATGCCTGATTGCATCGGGGAGAGTTTCTGTGAACAACTTCCGCCGACGAAGATAGTTCCCTTCCAAGCCGTCTTCCAAGATTCCGTTTTCGGGCGGGCTGTGGCGGATGGAAACGTACCATAACCGCGAGAACTGACGAAGAAAGGAAAAGGTGATTAGGTCAAAGTTCTCACAGAATTTGTGCACAAACGTGTGCTTTTGTTTGTTCAATTGTCGGATTGCAATGGCAGAAATCGGCGCCGTTGGAGGAATAACACCCAAGAACTCAGCGAGACACTCTTGGTTGCATGCCTTGTTATCACAGCCCAATATGAGCTGGGCACTGCGCACATTATGCCACTTGATGTTCAACAACGGGGTCTTGTTTCCGTCGATATCGTGATAATGAACCACAGAAACATGCTTAGGAGCAAACAAGATGTCGCCAGAAGACGCCATCAGTGCCAAAGACCGCTGGGTCGAAGCGTCTTCAATTATCACCGACTCGAGCTGGGCGAGCACCGACCCTATTTTTTCTGACCATGGCTCTTTTTCTGGCCCTAGCGCAAACACAACCTCCTTGGCATTAACGGCAGCTGCCAATTGAGTGTAATTATCGACCGCAATGCTGTTCCATTTGGCAAAATCCACCACAAGTTTGGCCCGCAAATTTTCCAGTTTGACATACAATTTGCGGAATTGCTTCGAGGAGGGGCCCAATTGAGGGTCTATTTTTTGTACTACGTCTATCAACAGCTGAAGGGACCCAATTACAGCATCGTCTTGAAGATCGGTCGTCACATTCAACTCCGAAATATAGCTTGCAAGTTCCGGGTTCACAGTAATTGATTCCACAAGTGTCTGAAGCCTAGCGTCTAGCATACGGTAATGGTGACTAGGAGCGAGCTTGGCATTGGTAAAACCACAAATCACCGTCTGGGTGGCATCAATAAAGTCATTTTGACGATGGCATGTGGACCGTAAAACAGGCTCAATTCGAACGGTTAGCCGTTTATAGAGCTTTTTGCTACACGGCTGGTAGAAGTGGAAGTTGGTTTGGGCCAAAGAGAGAAGGTCTTGTTGCGGAAGAAGGTCTAAAATGCGTGCAAGAATGTCTTGTGGGAGCAGCTCAAGTGGCATTAAAGTGTTGGGTGCGCATTGTGTGAGTTGAGAACACAGGAACGTAGAGAAAATTCACGAGACACAACTAAGAAGAAATTGAGTAAGGAACAAATAGAAATGGAATAAGGAACGAAGAAGGAACGAATAAGGACGAATAAGGAATTGAATAAGGAACGAATTAGTATCTTTTAAAGATCTCGTAACACTTCTAGCATCGAATGACTTGTGCTGTTTCTTCATCTCTCATTTGGTCTTATTTCTGTCTTCTTATTTTTCTTATTTTGCCTCTTATTTTCTTCTAATGTTCTTCTTTTCCACTTTCCTCCCTACACCGTCTTGATCCTCATTTATTACCTATAAAACTGCATGCATTACTCGTCCTTGATGCCGAGAATAGCCCGTCCAGTGTAGTACAATGGAAAAACAGTGCTCACCGTGAACAAAGCATAGAATGGGAACACCACAAACTTGGAGTGCTTTCCGCGCAACCACAAACGTTTGTCCGAGGATTGGTAGAGCTTTTGCAATTCGATGATTCTCTGTGGGTTCATGGTGATGTTAATCAGTTCATTTTTTGCGCTCGTCGATTGGCTCAACCCTGCTTATGTAAAGAACACGTGACCACCACCGGCCTTCCCCATGTCTCTAGTCCAGGTCCAGGTCCACCTGGATGACCCGGGGCCTTCGCACGATCAACTCGTCTGTGTCGTCCGAGTCGTGCTGCCGGTCGTCGTCGTCGTAGCCGTCAAAATTGGAATTATGGAATTGGTCGAGTGCTCGTTCGAGATCGCCTCGGTCGGACCCCGGATCTTCGTCGCCGCTTTCAAACCCGTTCCACTCGTCGCTGTCACTCCGTAGGTCGTTGTTTATGTCTGATAGCTCACGGGCGTCCAAAAAGCTGTCGTCTGTATCGTATTCGTTGGGCCCATCGAGGTCTTCGTCCTGGCCGTGGATCACTATTTCTTCGTCATCTTCGTTATAAGCGTCGCCGTCGTCCGAGTCGTAGTAGTCGTCGTCACGGGGCACGCGGAAGTGGGCGCCACAGAACAAGCACCGGCTGCCGTGGGCTTCCCAATGGCAATTTCCGCATCGCGGCACCCCATCGGACCGGTCGATGAGCGTCAATGCCGACTCGAAAGCGTCTCCAAAGAGCTTTTTTCGGGTACTGTCGTGCTTGTAACTGGCGGTGGCCTCATCTCGTTGTGCCTTTATGGTGGCGGCGTCATCTCCCAACGCTATCAAGCCATCGCTGATACTACGGCTGATCTCTTGAAGTTGAACATTTAGTATCGGAGGTTGTTCCAAGTTTTGGCGGCAAGTGGGACAGTTCACCTTGTTGGTAAACCAACTGCAGAGGCAGCCGTAGCAGAAGGAATGGCCACAGCTGGCCAAAAATGGAACATGCATGATCTCTGAACAAACGGCACATTCCACCGTTCTTTGGGCCTGGGCGATGATCCCCACTAGCATTTTGGGGTCCTGGGTTAGTATTCTTTGGGGCACCCTGGAGCAGAAAAACCAGAAACGGGACATAGATACTTACCATTTCATCCCATATTCGGACATATTCATCTAGAGAAGCCATGGCAATCGATACGAAAAGGTGCGGTTTATTGGGTTATATACAGGAACAGAGAAGACCCTCTCGTTAGCTATTGTCCAAGCTCTTTCAGTTCTTTCGTGGGTCCGCCATCCATGTAGTGAGCCACAGGAACATCTCGTGTGCCTTGGCGTTGACCTCAATTTTATCGTGATCGAGCCGTATTCTTATATCTCCAAGTAGACCGCGGAGCGACAAAAGGGCACGATTTCCATCACAGAGCTTGTCGCTATTCTGCTCCAGATTGTCCTCCAGATTGTTCTCCAGCTTTTCCAGCTTCTCCAGCTTCTCCTGCTTCTTGAGCCTTCGCACGAGATCCTTCTCGATGAACTGACACTGCTTGTACAAATACGGACTGAGCACCACCTCGTCAATTGGAAAGCTGTTGATGGTGTCTATCATGCGAGCATAATGGCCCTGTTTCAAATAGTTGCGTAGTTGGAGATTGAGCAACACCATACGGGTGCGGTCATTCATTTCTGTAGTTCTCATGGAGTTCAAGAGCTTATTGTTGGTCCGATACAACGACTTGTTCAAGAGCATTCGTCCGAGCATGATGATGTTGTTGGAATTGAGTTCTTCGAATGGCCGTGCTTTCACAAAGTTTTCAAGCGTGGACTTGTCTTTGCTCAATTGCAAATTAAGTATGGCAAGCTTGTCGTAATCTTGAACTGGGAACCTCATGGCTTTCAAATATTGCAAGATCTTGACCCGGTTTTCCGGGTTCAGTCTTCTAAACGTCGTTTCGATAACCTTGTAGTCGGGCTTCACCCCCTTACGCATAACGTCTCGGAAACCACGGCTGATGCGGAAATCAACCTGAATCGCAGCACTTTGGTGCTTTCCATGAACGGTAGTCTTCCACTCGATCCGCTTCCAGTTTGAGGATTCATATTTGCGACTATCAAAGCTTGGGGGTTCCAAGCAGTATGGGGTGAGCTGAGAGTCCAAGCGTTTTACTTGAAGCGCTTGCAAAATGTGGTTCAATGATGAGGGTGAAAAACACCCACTCAGGCGTACAAATTGCTGAAATTTCTCGGAGAATTCGTGTGCCTGGTAAGGATAAGTCTTGACAAACGAAGCAAACAAGTCCCTTAAATAGGTGGCATCGAATTTAGCGTCGGACTTTTGAAGATAATCCAATAACGGGAGAAATTGGTCATGGCGCACAAAGTACCTGCTTATGACCTTATGGATGGTGTCGTCGTGTAGAAAATCCTTGTGCAACTTGGAAATGAAGCTTTGTACCATTGCCAAGTTTGAAAATTTCGAGAAGAATAACACCATCAGGTGAAAAAAGTACTTCACTTCTCGTGGATCGCCAGACTTTTTTACACATTCAAGGATACTCTCAGCCGTTGCAAGGTCTTCGTTCGTGATGGTTTTCTTGAAATGAGTAGGTTCTCTCATGATGATGGACGATTGAAGGTCCGCGAGGCGAACATAAAAGTTATTTTCAAGGCCACATTTGAAAATGACATTTCTCAAACTTTCAATTTCTTCGTCGTCTCCATACTTGGCGTATTCATGAATCAAGATGGCCATAGTCTTTGGGGTGGGTGCCCGACACAGAGATCCAAGCCAGGACTGAAATACGTGAACAACGTTCTCGAAAAGCGCCAGCACAGATACAAGTTGGGAAACCACCACCTCCAACACTACGGGATCCAATTGTCTTCCAAGCGTCAACAAGTTGGCAAACAAGCCCTTGGTTAACTCCACCTCGTAGTTTTGAATCAATGAGGTGAAAATGTAGCTCAAGGTGGTGGCATCGTAGGTGGCATGGTTCAAGTAGGCAAAGAGTAATTGCTGAAGTTTATCCATGTCATTTTGGTGGTAGCATATTCGAACGTAAACCTCCTGGAATTCCTTATTTCCAAACAGCTTGGTCTCGTAGAGCTGGCAGATTTCGTGCAAAACTGGTATTCGAGCTCTGAGCTTCATGTAGTACGGAGAGAATAAATTGAGATGGGGATCTTTCTCACTTAATGAGGGTTCAGGATAAGGGTCCAGGTCCTCCGGTTTCAAGCACCGCTTGATTATGGCCACTAGCAGATCGGTGTCTATGTATTGGTCGCTTTCAGCATGCAGTTTAAGATGAGATGCAATTTGTTGTAGGTTGTTGGCTTCGACGAGTTTGAATAAATTGGACTTGAATGCAGATTGTGAGTATGATTTGTGTTTTTCCAGGACGTCCTCCCAGCTCTCTCGGTGGTCCACCGGAGCTCTAAATGCCATCGAAGAGGCGGGAAGTGCTACCCATTTTTGGGTGGATTGGTTCTGCTCATACTGGCGATCCAGAGTCTCTGTGAGCTGATTAATGATCTTTGTGGGGATTTCCTTGGATGCATTTTTGAACCACTGCGAGTAGGACGCTTCCAAGAGCTGAGAATTGGTACAAAAGGGGTGGTTTGACGACTGGAAACTGGGTCGGAGGTTGACGGCTCTGTAGTTCTTGATGTTGAATTGGAGATTCCGAAGCGTGTTAGCTAGCGGGAACCGTCGCATTTTGTGACGACGTTGTATGTGTGATTATGTGGCGACGTGACCGGTTAGCGGGACAACATGTGACCAAGACGTCGAAATTGGTTCGGAGCTTCTATGAGTGGTTGGTTCTGGCGATTAAATTTTGTCGCGATATACAGGATGGTGCGATTCTGGGAAGAGAGACGAGAATGAAGAAGGACCTTTGGGCACTATAATACTTGTGGAACGAATGAAAGATACTTGTAGAAAGCCAAGAGCGACAACAGCGACAAGAGCTCAAACTTGAGTATGAATCAAAGAGAAATAACCAGTCGGCTTCTGTCAATTTAGTTCTGGAAAAATTTTTATTAAATTATATAAACCTCTTCATTGAACTTCCCAGTACAGCTATTCAAGCTCACTCGTTCCCCACCGGACCCACCCAGACCTATATTCCTCCACCCTTCTACGTTTTTCGTCTTGCAGTCCAGTGGTCGCCCACATGCAGGAAGACCGCGGCTTACCCCAGAACTCAGAACCCCACTCACAATTCTGGGAATATCATGAGTGGATGGCAAAACCGCCTTGGTCCGCAAGGAAGGGCACTTTTAAACGGTAGAAGGATAGCGGCCACACATTCTGGGACTTTGTTTGAGCCTTCTTCTTCCTCGGTTCAGCCGCAAGACTTGGACTTTTTGGTCAACGATTTGAGAAACCCTTCAAAAGATTCCACTGTTCGCCATATCTTGAGCTACTTGTACCAGTATGTTCCCTACGTGAAGAACCAGCACAACCTCCGGGTGATAATATCCAGTTTTCTCAACAACCCCTTGTGTTTTGGACCACGGGCAGACTTTGAAAATAATTACTTGATTATCGAGGTGTTCAAGTTGATCACCGATACCAAATTAAAAATTTCACGACCCACCCTCAGTGTGAAGGACTGGTATATCATAGTGGCACGGGAATTGACCAATTTTGTCTCGTACTCACCGCAGGAAAACAGCTGGAAAGTGCTTCCTATCATTGCTGGTATCTGCCTTTCCAACAAATTGAGAAACGAATTGTATACCCATGCTAACGTGTTGCAGTACAAGTGGTTTTTCAAAGAGTGGGATGACCGTATGCACTCTCTTTTCAAGCGATCTATGGACTATTCCCTTTCTTCGTCGCTTCCTTCAACCATCACCAATTTGAGTCTTATTTGTCTCGCAGTGAAGTACAACAAAGAAGAGAATGTGAAACGATACATCCACAAGGAGAGGGTCCCATACATCGTAGCGGGTTTGTCTGAGCTCATCTTGACGAATACGAGTGTATACGAAAGATTCTTTGAGGTTGACCCATCGTTGGATTCCGAGCAATTCATCCAAACTGAAATTTTACAAAAACCCGTTCCCAAGAATCTCAACCGCCTTTCCTTCCTTTTAGAAAACTGCCTCAGCGAACTTTCTATCAATGATGGCTGTAATGACTTGATTCTTCAGGTTCTCGACAATTTAATCTCCTACAACAAGACCCTCAATCGTTTGACTCGAAACTCGCAGTTCAACCGACCTCCTAATTCTGGAGAGTCTGGCCCACATGAGCAATTCTGGTTCTACATGAAGACAATTCTCTTTGGCCAGATCCTAATCTTTCAGGGTATATTGAACAGATTCTTAAAGTCTAGCACTGACAGTGGTTTCACCTTTTTTGCTAATCCATTGAAGAGACACATGCCTTACCTAGTGGAACGAGAATATCGTGAGATTTCGTTGAAGATATTGCAAAACCTATACTACATCAACCATATCCTAGTTTCCATAGGTCAGGGAGGTTTTGATAGTTACAATTTCGTATACTACTTGTCTCTTGAATTGGCTCTCAGCGAGGAACTGTCAACTAGAAGATTTGAGCACATGACTAGGTCTATGATAAGCCACTATGAAGAGATCAACTCCAATCCTCACGTTCTCAATCGAGACTATGTGGCAAGAGCGAAGGTTCTTTTCGTATTCGGATTATGGGAAAACTATTTGCAACAGAACAAGAAAAACGACGGCTACATCCATGAGGTAATTTACGACACAACATTTCATCTCGTGCGGGCAGATTTGTACGAGGACCATGCAATGATTGAAGCTGGCCACTCGGTGCTATTGAACTATTTCTCCTACAAGAAGGAAGTGGTGGACATCAACGAATCGCTCAGATATGTGAAGTTACTTTTTCTGCAATTTCCCTCCATTCTTTCTTCGAACCAATTGAGCATTGCTATCGAGACCCTAGGGAAGAAGGTGCTTTCTCGTCCCGTGGTGTATAAGGATGGCCCGTTCAGAAACTCGGTGGAAGAGTTTCTTTGGTACTTGTTAGGTGAGTGCAGTGCGACCCCGTCGGGTATTCCGGTCACCTCGAAAGACAATGCGTTTTCATCGGCTCAGCCTGTGTCCGAGATAGACGCAGCGTCCACCATGAGCCATATGGACGAGAAGTCAAGTTCATCGACTGACATAATTGACCAAAATAAGAAGAAGAAACCAAAGGATAGAGTCAAGTATGCCTTTCTTCCCCCAAAGCCAAAGCACCGGCCCACCCACCGCACAGTCTCCGAAACCGCCCGCGAGGCGCTTATATCGTCCTTCATCAACTTGGTTCCTTACTTTCCACTTTCCAGCTTCACATTCTGGTTGGACGAAGTCAAGAAGCAAATCGACGTGAGTAATGGGTCAGAAAGAGAGTACCTCACAGGAGTTTTGTGGAAAGTTTTGAGCGAAAATCTAGACTTGAACCGGTGTGCGATTGCATTCGAGTGGTGGTATGAGGGTGTTAGAGCCGTGGAAAGGCCCGAGGTGGAAGTAAAGTTGTAGGTACGGGTATAGTAAAGATGCAATATGCAGTACGAATATCAAGCGATGAGCGCGATGAGATGAAGAGAGTGACATAAAATGGCTAGGAAAAAGTCTGCGGCAAAGAGAGCCAAGGAGGCTGAAAAGAAGGCTTTAGAGTCTGGAGAGAGCAAGGATGTACAGTCAAGTAGCAAGGACGAAAAGCCTGTTCAAACCATGGACGATCTGGAATCAGAGGACGAGAGCACTTCGGAGGAGGAAGATGAATACGGAGAATTGATTACCGAAGATGTGGAGCAAGGCATCAACAAGGTCCTTGAGGCCATCAGAAGCGATCCCAAGCGTTTGCTTGACGAAAAAGTAAAGTTTTTCGACGATAATATTGAACAAAACGGCACCACGGAGAAGAAAGAGAAGCCCATGTACTTGAAAGATTATCATAGAATGAACTTGCTCAGCGGAGGCTATAAGGACGCCGACGAGGATGAGAATGAATATGGCACCGTCGATGGGGAGAAGCCATTCGTGGTGGCGGAAAGAGAGGAGAGAAACCAACTCTTGTCGGATATAAAAAATGCCGTTGGAGATGGAAGTGATGATGATGACGACGATTTCTTGGTGAAGAAGGGAAACAAGGAAGGCGACGAAGAAGATATACATGTCACAAAGTTACCAGATGTGTCCAACCAAGAAGAATTTCTCAAATCGTTTTTTGATCAGCAAGCATGGATACCTCGGAAGAACGACAAGGTTATAAATTTGGACAAAATTGACCAGAAAGATGAAGAAGAATTTGACGAAGCAGCCGAGAAGGTGGAGCATGCGTACAATTTCCGGTACGAGGAAGAAAATTCGGCTGAAATTCTCTCTTATGCTCGTAGTCAAGCAACCTTACGGAGATCGAAGACCAATTCCAGAAAAAGACAACGAGAAAAGAAGCAGGAAGAGAGAGCTCAAGAAGAGGCAGAGAAGCAGGAAGAGCTCAAGAAGCGGAAAGTTGCCAAGGCTAATAAGGTGATGGACCGGTTGGCTCAAATCAAAGAAGCAGTCGGAGACGAGGTTCCAGACGAAGTCATTGAAAAAGTGTTTGGTGATTCGTTGCTTAAGGATGACTTTGACGATGCCGAATGGGACAGCAGGATGGCTCAGATTTTCGATGAACAGTACTATGGTTCTGAGTTGAAGAAACCCGAATGGGATGAAGACGACGAAATAATGGCCGAATATCATAAGGAAGAGAAGGAGGAAGAAGATGAAGACGATGATGAAGAGGATGATGAGAATCCCGAAAAAGTGTCTGAAAAGGACGAGCCCAAAAAGCACAAAAAAGACAAAAAATTAGACAAGAAAAAGGCAAAGAAAGAGAAGAAATCGTTGAAGGAGAAGGCATTGGGTATAGTAGAATCTAATGCCACTCAGATTCTTGACGAGATAGAAGAGGAAAGAGGACGCCGGAAGAATGACGAGGTCAAATTCAGGTATCGCGAGGTTTCACCAGAGACGTTTGGACTTACCACGAGGGACATTCTCGTTGCCGATGATAGTCAATTGAACAATTACATTGGTCTCAAGAAGTTTGCACCTTATAGACCTAAGGAATTGCGGATGAAGGATAAGAGAAAGTACACTAAGAAGAAGCAACTTCAACAGTGGAGAAAAGAGGTGCTTCGAGGAAAGCATGATATCAAAGGAGATGAGACTGAGATATGGATACCGAAGGAAGAGAAGCCAAAAAGCAAAAAGAGGAAGTGAAGAAGGGTGTGAGATAAATGGTGTGCCAAACGTCTTGATTTTAAACAAACTGACTACTTCAATGGATTTCATTAGGTTCATTTAGTGAATGCAATTACTAATTTTGCACCAGTATCACAATATATATCTGAAATCGGCAACTGCAAAAATATAAACTTGGCCAGGTCCATTTTTGAGAAGCATGTGTTCCGTGGCAATCTTCTACTCAAGGTGAGCCATTGAGAAGGTGTAGAAGACGGAGAACTTGTTTTGAAAGTTTCAAGTTGTGGATGGAACAAGGAAGGAAAAGAGACTGCGTTCAAGAAAGTACCTATCAAATGGAGATTCAATAGCTACCTAGAAATTTGGAGCATGTTGAGACATTTAGGCAAAAAGGAAATCCTCCTGAGATCCCTTAATCGTCTAGAAGATGGGTAGCACGAATAGCCGTAGTACAGCAAGCTATATGGAATTATGTGAGCATTCAATGCCTTAATCATGCTTAATTCATGCCACAACTTCGATTCCTTATAGATATTCTACGCAGTCGGTATCGAACGGAACTGGTGCAAATGAACTACGGGCTTATTTGCAACCAATAATCAAACTGTTATCTAAAGTAATATGCACACCATTACGGTTTTCGTTCCAAATTTGCCAGTTTGCATATGCAGCGTATTATCACTCTGTAGCCAATATACTAAACGAGTAGTGACATGCGAATGGCCAAGCGAGCCAGCAACACAAATCTGCGAGCCAGCAACACAAAACTGGTCAATTGGTACAGTCGGGCCTACTGAATTTGGCTCGGAAGATTTTTCACTCAATCCGTTTCTCCGTTGGACCGATTTGCCACAACCCGGAACATCCTCCAGCTGCCGGAAATTAGCCTTATCCGAACCGATACACAACGCGCGGCGCACCATCCACTGTGGATCGCGCGCGACAACACATACTGTAAATATTAGTAATCGCAACACCAGGAGGTACTGAGGTGGTTCTCCGGATCAGCCTACGCTACAAGTTTGACGTAATATCTCCGCAATCTCCGACCGGGTTTTCAGAGACGAATGTGACACATGACAAAAAATGAGTAATAGTACCAACTTGGCATAATGCAAGCAGGCGTGCCGTCAAGTACGAATTGTGTAGCAAGAATTCGGAACTACAAAAAATAGTCGAAGTTGGCCGTGGTTAGTGGCTCCGCCACGCGGTTCGGTAGGTTTTATGTTCCTGAAGTTTGTACTTTTCAGCCTCACGGATTTTACGCGGTGTGTGCATTTCCGAAGTTCCGTCAACACTTTTGCACCCAAATGGGGTTTGCGGAGATACCACCTGCAGGACCGCGATGGGTCTTGGCTCCGGCCCGCCCAACATGGGCACCGGTTTTGGCGATTGCCGGATGATTGGGAAACATGCTGGGGACTATTGTGGACCACGGATTTCAACCCAGCTGAACCGGCCGCAAAAAACAATTTGGAGTTCTTTTTCCCCGGCCAATTCGTCTAGAAGGCCCCCCCCACCACAGCACGTCTCATCGAAAGAAGCCTGGACTGCGCCGCATTATTATGCAAGTTGTGTACGTATCGGCGCAAAACCCAAACACATTGCTGCGTGCGCGCCCAGCCACCCGTAGTTAACAAGCCATCGGGACTCGGAACTTTTGTGGTTCCGCTGATTCCAATTTCCTTTTTCTTCGTATTTCACGGAACGATTGTTCTGGTTGAGAGGCATTTAAAAGTAGCGCCACCGCACATTTTATCGATATTCCTTGCCCTTGTTGTGTTTATTAATATCCACCATATCTGACCATCCTACGAAAGCTTTCGGCCACTATCAATCTGAACTTTTCAGTTAAGGATGTCACAGAGCGAGGAACACAAGGATCCCCATTACTCGGACGCCGCCTCGTCCAACAACGAGGTGGAAGAGTACCAAGGGTTTGACGATGCCGCCGACAAGTCCATCAGAGAATTGGCTCGTACCATCACCAACACCAGTATCAACATGTCCAAAACCAAGAGCAGTGAGGACCTTATTAGATACTTGAGTCATATGTCCCAGGTGCCTGGTGTTGCACCCTTCAATCACGACGAAATCGAGGAGAGTCTCAACCCCGATTCGGATATGTTTAACGCCAAATTCTGGGTGAAAAACGTCAGAAAATTGCTTGATTCCGACCCAGACTACTACAAGCCCACCTCGTTGGGTGTGGCTTACCGCGACTTGCGAGCCTACGGTATTGCTACCGACTCCGATTACCAGCCTACAGTCACTTCTGCCTTGTTCAAGCTTGGTAAGGACTACATCAGATCGTTGAGAAAGCAAGATCCTTCGATTTACTTTGATATCTTGAAGAGTATGGATGCTATAATGAAGCCTGGTGAAGTGACGGTTGTACTTGGTAGACCTGGTTCGGGTTGTTCCACCTTGTTGAAGACAATCGCTGCCCACACCTACGGTTTCCATATTGGAGAAGAGAGTAAAATCACCTACGACGGGTTGTCCATGAAAGATATCGAAAAGCACTTCCGTGGTGATGTGATCTACTCGGCAGAAACCGACGTTCATTTCCCCCATTTGTCGGTGGGAGACACCTTGGAGTTTGCAGCTCGTTTGAGAACTCCCCAGAACAGAGGTAACGTCGACAGAGAAACCTATGCTCGTCACATGGCCAGTGTCTACATGGCCACCTACGGTTTGTCGCACACTCGTAACACTAAAGTGGGAAACGATTTCATCAGAGGTGTTTCCGGTGGTGAGCGTAAGCGTGTTTCGATTGCGGAGGTTTCCTTGAGCGGTGCCAACTTGCAATGTTGGGATAACGCTACCAGAGGTTTGGATTCTGCTACAGCTCTTGAATTTATCAGAGCATTGAAGACTTCGGCCACCATCCTTGATTCCACACCTTTGATTGCCATCTATCAGTGTTCGCAGGACGCTTACGACTTGTTTGACAATGTGGTTGTGTTGTACGAAGGTAGACAAATCTATTTCGGTAAGGCCGAAGAGGCCAAGAGGTACTTTATGGACATGGGATACGACTGTCCTCAACGTCAAACCACCGCTGATTACTTGACCTCGTTGACCAACCCAGTCGAAAGAGTGGTGTTCCCCGGCTACGAAGACAAGGTTCCAAGAACCGCAATAGAGTTTGAGGAGTATTGGAAAAAGTCCCCACAGTACGCTGCTTTGATTAAAGAAATTGACGAACACTTGGCTAAGGTCGAAACTAACAACCAGAAGGAAATCTACCACGACTCACATGCTGCCAGACAATCTAATCACATTTCTTCGAGGTCGCCTTACACCGTTTCTTTCTTTATGCAAACCAAATACATCATGCAAAGAAACATCTTGAGATTCAAAGGTGATCCTTCGATTCCTATTTTCTCCGTCTTCGGTCAGTTAGTTATGGGTTTGATTCTTTCTTCCGTGTTTTACAATCTTAACCAAACCACTGCCTCCTTCTACTACCGTGGTGCCGCTATGTTCTTCGCTGTTTTGTTTAACGCCTTTGCTTCGTTGCTTGAAATTATGTCTCTTTTCGAGGCTAGACCCATCGTGGAGAAGCATAAGAAATACGCTTTGTACCGTCCGGCTGCAGATGCTCTAGCCAGTATTATTACCGAGTTGCCCGTCAAGTTGACCATGTCCATGTCCTTCAACTTTGTCTTCTACTTTATGGTGAACTTTAGAAGAAACCCCGGTCGTTTCTTCTTCTACTGGTTGATGTGTCTTGTTTGTACCTTGGTCATGTCTCACTTGTTCCGTTCTTTGGGTGCCGTTTCCACTTCTTTGGCAGGTGCCATGACACCAGCAACGGTCATCTTGTTGGCTATGGTTATCTACACTGGTTTCGTTATTCCTACGCCCAAGATGTTGGGATGGAGTAGATGGATCAATTACATCAATCCTGTTGGTTATGTGTTCGAAGCATTGATGGATAACGAGTTCAGTGGACGTCCCTTCGAATGCGCTCAGTATGTGCCATCAGGTGGAGCATACGATAACGTGTCATTGCAACAAAAGGTTTGTAACACCGTGGGACTGCGTCCTGGTTCAACTATCGTTCAGGGAACTGACTATCTTGCTGATCAGTATAAATATTACAACAGCCACAAGTGGAGAAATTTTGGTATTGCTGTTGCATTTGCTATTGTCTTTTTGTTTGTCTACATTTTGTTGACTGAGATCAACAAGGGTGCTATGCAAAAGGGTGAAGTTGTTTTGTTCTTGAGAGGATCTTTGAAGAAACACAAGAAGGAGAACGCTGCCAAGGCAAGCCATGCTCAAGATATCGAAGCTGCCCCAACCAACGAAAAAGTGGAAATGAAGGACCACTTGGAATCGCAGAAGTACAGTACTGACCGCTCTTCTTCTGAAATTGCCCCAGAAACTGGCAATATTTTCCACTGGCGAAACCTCACTTATGAAGTTAAGATCAAGTCTGAGACGAGAGTGATTTTGAATCACGTTGATGGATGGGTCAAGCCTGGTCAGTTGACTGCGTTGATGGGATCTTCTGGAGCAGGTAAGACCACGCTTTTAAACTGTTTGTCAGAACGTGTTACTACTGGTGTTATTTCTGATGGTACTAGAATGGTCAATGGCCACTCCTTGGACTCTTCTTTCCAGAGATCAATTGGTTATGTTCAACAGCAAGATTTGCACTTGCCAACGTCGACCGTCCGTGAAGCTTTGCAGTTTTCCGCCTACTTGAGACAACCAAATTCTGTTTCCAAAGCGGAAAAGAGCGAATATGTGGAGTATGTTATCGATTTGTTGGATATGACCACCTATGCTGACGCTTTAGTTGGTGTTGCTGGTGAAGGTTTGAATGTGGAGCAACGTAAACGTTTGACCATTGGTGTCGAATTGGTTGCCAAGCCTAAATTGTTGTTGTTTTTGGATGAGCCAACTTCTGGTCTTGATTCTCAAACTGCCTGGTCTATTTGTCAGTTGATGAGAAAGCTTGCTGATCGTGGGCAAGCCATCTTGTGTACTATCCATCAGCCATCTGCTATCTTGTTGAAGGAGTTCGACCGTTTGCTTTTCTTGCAAAAGGGAGGAAAGACCGTCTACTTTGGCGATTTGGGAGAAAACTGTTCTACTTTGATCAACTACTTTGAAAAATACGGAGCTGATCCTTGTCCAAAGGAAGCTAATCCCGCCGAATGGATGTTGCAAGTTGTTGGTGCTGCTCCAGGTTCGCATGCCAAGCAAGACTATCACGAAGTATGGAGAAACTCCACTGAATTCCAGGAAGTCAACAATGAGTTGGACCGCATGGAAACTGAATTATCCAAGCTTCCAAGGGACGACTCTCCTGAGGCCCACAAGCCGTATGCCGCATCGATCCTTACCCAATACTGGTACGTTACCTGGAGAGTGATAATTCAAAACTGGAGAACACCGGGTTATATTTACGCCAAATTGTTCTTGGCCTTGTCATCCGCTTTGTTTAATGGTTTCTCGTTTTTCAAGGCTAACAAGTCGATTCAAGGATTGCAGAATCAAATGTTTGCGGTGTTCATGTATATGATCCCATTCAACACCTTGGTGCAACAAATGTTGACATATTTTGTGAGACAAAGAGAGGTTTATGAAGTGAGAGAAGCACCTTCCAAGACGTTCAGTTGGTTCGCCTTTATCACAGCTCAAATCACTTCGGAAATGCCTTTCCAAATTGTTGTTGGTACCATTGCATTTTTCTGTTGGTACTACCCAGTTGGTCTCTACGAGAATGCGGTGCCTACCGACACTGTGCACGAACGTGGTGCCTTGATGTGGTTACTCTTGACATCGTTCTTCGTTTACACCTCCACCATGGGTCAATTGTGTATCTCGTTCATCGAACTTGCTGACAATGCTGCTAATCTCGCTACCTTGTTGTTCACCATGTGTTTGAATTTCTGTGGTGTTTTGGCTACTCCCGAAGCCATGCCTGGATTCTGGATTTTCATGTACAGATGTAACCCATTCACCTACTTGATTCAAGCTATTCTTTCTACAGGCTTGGCCAATTCCGACGTGGTTTGTGCTAAGCAAGAGCTTCTTCACTTCAGTCCAGCCAATGGCCAAACTTGTAACGAGTACATGGCTGCCTACATGAAGAAGGCTGGTGGATACTTGATCAATGGCAGCTCGAAATCCCTGTGTGAGTACTGTCCTATGGCATCTACTAATGCTTTCTTGAGCTCTATCAATGCTGTCTACAGCGAGAGATGGAGAAACTTTGGAATTTACATTGCATTCATTGCGATCAATATCCTTTTGACTATCTTCTTCTACTGGTTGGCTAGAGTGCCTAAGGGTAACAGAGAAAAGAAGAAGAACTAAACTAATACCTCTTATAGAATAGAATATATGTATGCTTTTCAGAACCATCTCTGGGGCCGAGCCGATTCGCACCGACGCACCGGCATATGATATTCGGATAGAATAGCCTGACAAGTTCAAGTTCCAGCACTCTTTTCCCACTCCATTCCACTGTACACTGTATATATATCTATGAGCGGAGAAACTCCAGCTCCCATATCACAAAGCCCAGCATCCTCGTTGGCGTCCATCGACTCTCTGGTGGATGACATTGCAAACCACGGCATAAATGAAGATGGCCCTCTTGGGCTCGAACAGGACATAGAAGCCCAGAAAGAGGGCTACAGGGCCTCCAACGATGCTTTGGCCAGCCGCATACAATCAGCACTTTCCACGAAAAGCAAAAGAGTTCCCGTAAAACAACGACGAGGACTTTTGAGCTGGATTACCGTGATTCCAGAGTACGAAGATGCTCGTGATTATCCTGACAAGTTGAAGGCGGTGCTTGTGTTCATAATAGCCTTTGTGGCTACCACCGGGCCCATGGGCACATCTATTTTGTTGCCGGCCATTGACGACGTAGTGAGAGATTTGGACACTTCTGTTGCAATCGTAAATGTCTCGGTCGGTGTCTACTTGTTGGCATTGGGAATCTTTCCCATGTGGTGGTCGACTTTCAGCGAGCGGTTTGGCAGGCGGAGCGTTTACATCGTCTCGTTTACGCTTTTTTGCTGCTTCTCGATTGGCGCTGCGCTTTCTCCAACCGTTCAGGCATTAATTGGCTTCAGAGTGTTGTGTGGCATGGCGTCGTCCTCGGTCCAGGCGGTGGGTGCTGGAACCGTGGGAGACTTGTACTCGCAGCAAGAGCGAGGCCGGGCCATGGGGGTGTTCTATTTGGGCCCATTAATGGGCCCGTTTCTTGCTCCCATTTTGGGAGGCGCTGTGGCCCAGGCGTGGGGCTGGCGAGCCACTCAGTGGTTATTGGTGATCTTCTCTGGCTGCAGCGCCGTGTTTGTTATCTTTGGCTTGCCTGAAACCCTCCGAACCCAAGATTCTCTCACGGCAGTTCGAGACATGCTCGCCAAACGCAACGAGGAAGTAAGTTCATCGGACCAAGAAATCAAAACGGGTATCCCCGCTAATATCACGAACACTCCAGGAAACCACGATATCGTCGATGCACAGCTTCTGAGGAACATTTCTCGAATGTCGGAAGAACTCTCTCGACACCAGTCTCTCAACGTTGACCACGACTCATTCCACGATGCCGTCACCGACCCAGTAATGCCCACATTATCAAGACTCACCACCAGCAGGTCGACTTATTCTCGAAGAATAGCTCATGAGGTGTACCAGGACAAACTAGAGAGAATCAGCAACACCCATAACAGCAGCATTGCACTGGCAGACCATGCAAAAATGACTTGGAAAGACGCCCGAACTGCCATTTACGATGTTATTATACGTCCTCTTCATGCTGTTGTGCTTCTCACTTATCCCCCTGTCATTCTTGTCATCAGCTACTCCGCAATATCATTTGCGGTGATATACTTTTTCAACATGACAATCACCTACGAATACAGCAGAGAGCCTTATAATTTTTCCACCATCATAGTGGGCCTTATGTATATTCCCAACTCGGTGACATACGTTATGGCTTCCATTATTGGGGGAAGATGGAACGACAAGTTGTTGAGAGACTATGCGGAAACCCACGACGGTGAATTGGTTCCTGAGTCACGTATATCTTGGAATGTTGTGGTTGCCGTGATGCTCTTTTTCCCCGCATGTCTTATCTTTGGGTGGTGTCTCAAGTATGGTGAACATTGGGTGACACCTTTAGTAGGCACGGCCATTTTTGGTTTCGCTTCAATGTTGATTATCGGGACAACAGTTACTTATTTGGTGGATACTTTGCCCGGAAAAGGTGCAACTGGGGTAGCATTGAACAATTTGTGCAGACAGATTCTCGCTGCCGTAGCCACATTTGTAGTGGAACCAGCTCTCAGCTCAATCGGACCCGGCGTTTTGATGAGCATCCTCTTGGGCATCATGACACTTGCAGCAGGCTCACTCTTATATCTCAAGAGACACGGACAATACTTTCGAGAACATTACGACTTGGCAAAGTATTATGAGAAACTATAGTGTCCTATTTACCTTTCAATGCATTCTAAAACATCATCAAAGAGAAAATCTATGTTGACCCCAACGTCTTTGAGTTGGCTCAATTGTGGCCGTAAAACACCGAGAAACCTATCAAACAACTCGGTGTCTTTCACCTTGTAAATTTTTTCTTCTGTTTCCAAGTCTGTTTTCTCATGGGTCAACAAATTTCCATATAGATGCTTCTTCACAATATCCACTAATCTCGACACTTCCTCGATACACCAGTCGATCACAATACTAGAGTCCACTTTCCCTTGCTTATCCTTTCTTATGATTGGCACGATGCTTTGTTCGTAGTTGGTCACCACCCGTTTCAAAACAGACGAGTAGATGATAACCAAGTTTGACAAGTAATTCACAATGTCTAGTTTCGTAGAGCCTTGCACACCAACAATCGACCGCGATACGTTGGTGGAAAGGTAAGATGACATCGCCTGCAAGTAAAGATTGACACCTTGGTCAAGCTCGTCAAAACTGGCAAAGAATTCGATTATTTGCCCAATATCGCTTTGACCAAGCCGCGAGATATTATGATTCAAATCGAAAGCAAGGCACCGTTGCACCTTGACTTTTCGGTTGTCAATCTTGATCTTGATAACGTCTATAAGAAGACGGAGTTCATCTGCAGAGGCCTTGGCTTCTGCATTTGTCTTGAGTCCTCTAGAGTTGATGCTGTTTTCAACACCAGTCAACTTGTGCTCAATATGACGAATCAAGCCGACCGATTCAGTGTATTTGTTGTGCGCCACTTCAATGTCAATCTCATCCAATTTGTCCTCAATTTTTTTCAATTCGTTAAAGTACTGAACCTTCTCTGTGTCCTTGTTGCTGATAGAGTTGAGATCAAGAGAGCGGTTTCTCGAATGCACCCGGGAACTAATATCCTGCAAAACGACATCCATGCTCTGTCTTTGCGAGCTGCGTCGTTTGGTTTTTTCGTCGACACTCTCGGCGCTTTCATAGTTTTTGAATGAATCTCTCAACTGTCTCTTCTCTTCCTCGTGATCAACTTCTCCATCTAAATCGATGGATCTTCTGCTATCAAGCACCCGATCTCGTTGAAGCAACTCTTTCTTTCCCTTGTTGTGAGCCTCTATTATCTTCTTGAAGTGGTCGAACCGATCGGTTTGAAATACATAACTGAGTGATTTAGCTTTCACGTTGACCAAGTATACTTTCTTATCGTCCTTTTCGCCGCGGTGCGACAAAGGCTTTGATACTTCTGTCATACTGACTTCGTTCAATGGCCAGCAGTGGGTAGCTTGTAATCTTGTTTTGGTACCCGAGCCCTCTTGCATGGCTGATGTCTTCTTGGTTGCGATCAATATGAGGTCATTGAGCACGACTATGTGCACAGTCTTCGTGGGCTTCCAATTACCTACGTTGATCTCATGCCACCGCCCGCTTTCGGTGAGGACGTGACGGCCCGGAAGAGGCTGGATGAATTTGGAGGCACCCTCGACATGCTTGAAAAGCGATCTGAGCTCCGATTTCCACATTTTTTCCAACACCATGATCGAGGAGCGGTCTTTTCTACGAGACAGTATCAGCAAGCTCTTCGAGGAAGCTGCCGAAACGGTACTGTTTGAAGATGTTGAGGGGGCAGGCACCTCGTGTTCCAATTCTATTCGACGCTCGGCAGCTTCCTTGAAATCGTCGAGGATTTCGTATAGTTCCTTGGTGGTGACTCTCAATTGCAAAAGCTCCTCCTTGGTGTCCTTGAGGTCGTTCGTGAGCTCAAGAATGTAGCGTTGGTTGTGGTTGATGTTGTTCTTGATTTCCTTCGTTAACACGGCTTTTTTCTGCTGAAGCACCTTATAGTAGTCATCGATTTCCTTTGCTGTGCCGCCGCCAAGGATCTTGTATATCTGTTCTTCTGGATTTTCCTCCTTTTCCTCGACAAACAGCACCGCCCCAGAATTGTTCGTCAAAGTCTTGGAAAGCTGCGGCAAAGGAGGTGCGCCATTCGCCTGCGAAAACGACTTCCTATGCGGCCCCGAGGCTGCAGCGAGAGCAGACGCATGGATACTGAGCCGGCGGTTGTTTTTCCGAGCGGTGGCCGCAGAATCTTGCGCCGCCGAAGTTCCATACGGCATGCTGGGCACCTGCAACAGGTCATTTTCTACAGAGGTATTTGCGTTTGCATAGGGATTTGCAGTCTTGTGGACCTGCAGCGCACGCTGCCACGGCGCACGGCTCTTGCGGTATGCGGCCTTGACGTTGAACTCCATGTTGTGGTGGAGTATTTGTGGAGAGGACGAGGCTCGAGGTGCGAAGTCGAGGTGCAGCTGGGGCTGGTGGTGTATGGGCGGGCGGGTGCACCAGTGGGTGCACCGGTGGGTGTCCGGCCAAGCCAGCGATGGTCTCAAACAATTTCATCATGTCCATCACCAGCAACGAGTTGAACTACTTGGTGTGGCGGTATCTCGAGGAGTCCGGGCATGACTTGGCGGCGTATGCACTAAACAAGCTGTCTGGATGCTCCGAGGTTCCAGAATTGAAATCTATGTGCAACGATATTCACCCGGGCTGTTTGGTAGAATTGGTCCAAAAAGGTATACTATATGGGTTGGTGGAGAAAGACAGCAGAAACGACGCCGCGTTTAGCTTGTGGGGAGCGTTGGCGGAAAAGGAGCTTGCCCGACTAAAGGGAACCCGGATAGTGGAGACTCGGGAGACCGAACATGGCGAAGACATTGAAATGAACGGCGATGCAAATTCTGCAAAAGAGGCCGTACCCAAGAGCGAGCAGAAAGAGACGAAGCCGGTGGTCAAACTAGAGCCGAAAGTGTCTTTTAGCGAGACAATAACCTGTCTGTGGCACCCGCTAACCGAGGTGTTGGCATACGGGCAGAAGACCCTGACAGCCGTAATCAGTGCATTCAACGGCGACAAGATTGCCGAGTCGGTAGAGCTCTGCCACCCGATTTTGTCGGACGCCAAGCCCGAGATCAACGTTGTGTCGTGGTCTCCCCAGGGAACCGTCATAATATCCGCAGCCACAAACGGAGAGCTCCGAGCGTGGCTGCCTGACGGGAAGCTCAAAAACATAGCCACGGTGCCGGGCGACGGCGATAGGCTCTATTGTACGCTCGTGTGGAACACCAGCGGCCAATACTTCATATCCATCGATATGAACAACGAGGTGTGTTTGTGGGACGGGAACCTCACCTTGCTCCAGCAGATCCAGCCGCCGGTTTCCTCTGACGCAGCGACGTCTTCCATCGAAGCGTGCTGGCTCGACGACTTCAAGTTCGCTGTGAGCTCGGCAAGAAGGTCGATCAAGATATACTCGGTATTACCCGCCGGCTCCACCGCCGTAACCAAACCCATCGGCTCGCTCGCTGGCCACGAAAACGGCGCCACCATGTTGAGTTTCGACCCGGTGTCGAGATTTCTCGCCTCGGCGTCTGACTACGACTACCTTATCAAGATCTGGCACAGCAACTCGTCGCACGATGCCCTTACTTTGAACTCGCCCGAGAGCCAGGTTGCCCATCGCCACGGCTCGCCTCTTGTGTGTCTTTCGTGGATCGCTCCGTCTGTGTTGATGAGTGTTCTGATGGAGGGCATCGTCAACATCTGGGATGCCAAGAGCGGCGAGAACAAGAGCAGTAGCTGTCTTTTCGACGTGAACAACAGCCGACTAGTTTTCAACGCACAGCTCTCGCCCAGCGCCAAGTTTTTGGCTTGTGGTGATAACCACGGACAAATAGGCATATGGGAGGTTTCAGACGATGGACTAAGTCAGCGCGGCGTATACGAGGCCCAGGTGGAAAAAGCATGTGTGTGCGATATCAAATGGAACATTCACTCACGCAAGCTCTGCGTATCCTACAACAATGGGCCCAGCGTTGTGTTGGACTGGGACGAGGAGTAGCATGTACAATAGTGTATTATTAGTAAACGACCACTTTAAGAGTACAATACATAACGATCTGTATTAACGCAGCAATTAAATACCACTTTATTAATATGGTATTTTCATACCACTCGTACTATATAGTCTTCATCACTTCGTTGCCAGCGAAACAGCCAGTGTTACCAGCGACGCCGCGTTCGACAACAAACTCAGCTTGGCAGCCGAGCCGGTGTTGGGGAAGATCAAGTCCATGTAGCAGGTGAACAACGACACAATTGCAAACACAATTCTCAAGAACGGAGGCTGGGCGTCGGTTGGCTTTTCGCCGTTGATGGGCTCGTTCAAGTACGACTGGATAGCGAGAAACAACGAAGCCCACGACAACAATTTGTTTCTCATGAACATGGCCGCCATGGGCAACGATTGGGCAATCATGCCCGAAGCCTCTGTTCTGGGCTTGGCGGGTATATGGTGGTATCTGGGTTAGCACAGGTGTGGGACTCTGGCGGAGAAGGCACCACGACTTACGGAACAACCAAATCTGAACGAACGACGTTGGAAGACATGGTGAGAATTGGCGAAATGGAAATCTGGGCGCCCATAGCGGCATATGCAGGCGCGAGTATGGCTGCAACTCCACACCGTTTGGCCAGGAACATTCGTAAATTTTTGGGGCGATTATAGGTCAATTGCGTCAACTTCGCGTAGGAGGTCCTGCTGGCCGTAGTAGGTGCCGATTATGGCCACCAAATAACCAAAAGTGTATTTTGTAGTGGGGTCGAGTTGAAGATTGGCTCGGGTGTAGATGCGGATAGCCTTTTTGGCAGCTTCTCTTAGTACAGCAGTCTCTGAGTAATCTAGGGGTGTGTCCAAGCGCACAAGAAGGGTGAAGAGCCATAGGGAGAGGTTTGGCGACGTTTTGGCACTGAGCCACTTGGTGGCATAGACAATAAGTTTCACCACAGACGAGTGGGAGAGGGCCGTGAAATACCCATGTTCTGGTGGTTCCGAGCCCATTATAAGCGCTCGCCATTCTGCAGAGGTGCCTGGGTAAGTGTAAGTGCGGCTTGCATGTGTCTGCTTCATTTCCGTTTTCTGTGCCATAAATCTGTCCATCACCATTTGGGCCCATATGCGAAATTTTTCATTAGTTTCAGGCACATCCTTCGTCAGCACCTCCTTCGGTGTATTTCGGTCTCTTCTAGCAAAAAACACCGTATCGTCGCTCAATGCCTGCTGGCGAACTTGTTTCAAGTAGTTTGTCACTTCGGAGTCCCCCTCCACAGGGAGCACTGGATGCGACCCAAAAGCTTCATCCAACGGGCCCTGGGTATACCTCCCTATATTTTCATCGCCGTCTGATTTTCGGGCTCGCTTCAGGACCCCAGACCTGGCCTCGCCGATGCGTTTGCTCATACCTCGTCCTCGCTATCTTGGTGAAACCTGACGAGATATCCTGCATGTGGCCCGCGATGGCCTTCATATGCGAAATGGCAACGAATCTCACATTATGGATGCAATCGCAGACCGGGTAGTGACCGACTTCGGGCACCCGGAATCATTCACCGACGACCCGTCGCTTCTCACGGTGGTCTTGGACTTGAATCCGCTCGGATGGTACAATATCAGAAACAGGACCACAGTCAAGGAGGTAACCAAGTCGTTGATCGTGTTCATGAACGCTCATTTATCGTTGAACAATTCGAACCGGGTGGCCTTTCTCACGGCGTCGCCTTCGGGCGCCCGCTTCTTGTACCCCAACACATTGTCGGAACAAAAGGATACCGCAAATACGTTGGTCAATCGAGGCATGTATCGGCAGTTTCGAATTGTCGACGAAACCGTTTTGCTGGAAATCAATAGAGAGTTTCAAACCGTCGCCCAAACCGAGCTCACAGACTACAAGTCCACCGTATCCGGGGCATTGAGCTTGGCTCTCACGTATACCCACCGCATGCTCACGTTGGACGAGTCCATCTCCACCACCACTGCATCTGCTATCAGCACCTCCACCAACGCTGCCGCTAACTCGTCCGCTGCCGGAGCAGGCTCCACCGGCGCCAGCAACCTCACGTCTATGAAGTCGCGGATTCTTGTGGTTTCGCCCGACGATAACGACGACATTCGGTACATCCCCATCATGAACTCCATTTTTGCAGCGCAGAAAATGAAGGTTTCCATCGATGTGGTGAAGCTCGGGTCCAAGGACGTATCGTACCTCCAGCAGGCTGCCGACGCTACCAATGGCGTATATTTACACGTACAAAACCCCGAGGGCCTAATCCAGGTCCTCTGCACCGCATACTTCATCGAGCCTTCGCTCCGGCCACTAGTGGTGCTTCCCACCAACTCCAACGTCAATTACCGAGCGTCTTGCTTCGTTACCGGCAAGTCCATCGACCTTGGCTTCGTGTGCTCCGTCTGTCTTTGCATCATGAGCATCATCCCCGACCTGGGAAGGTGCCCCACCTGCCAGTCGGAATTCGACCCCAACATCCTATCGCAGCTCCGACGGTCGCCGGCGGTTCTTCCCCGAAAAAAGAGAAAAGTTGATTCCAATGGAACCATAGCGGGAACCCCAGCCCCCGCAGCCTAGCGTATGCCATGATCTACCACTCGAAACTGGAAGTCCCGGGGATATCCATGTTTGTCGATCATATGTAGCCGTCGCTTCTGGCGATCAATACACATTTTTCTGCACCCTGTGCTGTATTCTAGGCACCGATACACCTTGTGGCCCTGCTCCTTTTTGATCTGGAAGAACGGATCGTGGTTTTCCTCGATGTGCACTTGCAAATACGCTTCGCTGGGAAATCTACGTTTACATTCGTTGCACTGGTGGTAGTGGTGTCCGAGTATATGTGCCTCGTATTCGTCCTGGGACGAAAATGAGGAATTTTTCTGGTCACAGCTGATGAAGGGACAGCGAAACGACGCCCTAGGAGCACTCAGGTCCACGGTTTGTTCGCTGTTGGATTCTTCATCTCTGGCTCTCTTCATGAATATTTCGCAGCTGATGCTCATCTTGCAGTGTGCACACCCAGAACTAAATGCAATATATTACAACTAGTTCAAGCTAGTTCTAGCTCCTCTAGTAGTTAAGTAGTTCCAGCTAGTCCAGCTCTACGTACATGCTAGCTTACACCCCAATATCCTCGTTCCAGTCCTGTGGTCTTTCCTTGATAAACTTGGCCATCAAGTCTCTGCACTCCTGGTTGTTGAGATTCACCACCTCAATTCCCTGCTTGCGAAGCCAGTCCTCGGCCCCCATGAACGTCTCGTTCTCTCCCACCACCACACGCTGGACCCCGTACATGATACAGGCGCCGGAGCACATGGCGCATGGAGACAAAGTGGTGTACATGGTGCAGCTTTTGTAGACGCTGCCCTTGAGACGACCGGCGTTTTCCAACGTCGAGATCTCTCCGTGCAAGGTGGCCGAGTCCTTCTGGAAACGCATGTTGTGGCCACGGCCGAGAACGGTGCCGTCCTCGCTGATCAAGGCTCCGCCGATGGGCACGCCGCCTTCTTCGTATCCTGGGTTAGTTTTCTGTCTTGTGCTTGTACGTGTGGCTGTACGTGTGGCTGCACTTACCCTTCTTTGCCTCTTCAATAGCGATCGCTAAGCCCTTTTGGTCGTCAAACGCCATTCTTGCTGTTCGTCGGTGAAGAGAAATCGCTTCTGCCTCGGCGGGGACATTGCGCGCGATGCATCCTATTTAGGCATATTGCGCACCGTTGCGCCTTGCGTTATCTCGCATTCACCAACGGTCTCTCGTCGCTGTCATGGCTACTTGAACGCATTTATGCGGCCCATTCTGTCCACGGTGATAACCACCCCTTCTCGCGTCGCCACCGCAGCCGTCACTATGTCGTCGTGGTAGCCTGGGTGCTCGCCAATTACTTTTTCCTGTCGTTTTTCATTGACAATTTGCATCGTGGAGTTGATTTTGGTACTCGTAAATGTCGAATTCGTAGATATGGCCCTCGATCTGGTGGGATCACCGAGGTTCCAAACCACAATATCGCCGCCCTGGGTGCTGGTGATGATGTAATGCGACCGCCCATGGGTAACGTGCTTGAGAACAGTCATACTTCTCACCACGGTTTCGGTGGTCAAGTTCATCACATCCTCCACCAACTGCTCGATGCGGATTTCTTTCCTGGTCTTGTCAACAGGAATCAACTGATACGACTTGAGCTGCGGGTACGCCACATATGAGCTGTATATCTGTCGACACTCGAACTTGGGAACCTGCCAGATGGAGAAATCCGACTCTTGGTCTCCGGCAACCATCGCAAAGTATTCCTCTCCATCTCGCCCGTAATCTGTAAGCGCCAGCAAGATCTTGATGGGAAACCTTGTTCCGAGCTCGCTGCTCTCGTCAATGTCAAAATCCATGTCGAGCCGCCAGGTTCGAACCTCAATGTGAAACCGAAGATCCCATAGACTGAGTATCCCCATACTAGTTCCACAGATGAGCCACGAATGGTCAGAGCCAACCAAGAACGTATTGATGGCTCCGTACTCCAACTTGCTCTGTAGCTCGTACTGCTTTTCCATTTTGATCACATCAAACCCGATAAACTTGGCCATTGTAGTTGCACCAATGAGAAGATCTCCTTCACCGTTTCCAGTTTCTAGTTGTGTAACATACCCATCGGCGGCCACGTCGAGCTCGTAGCTTCGGATCTGCTTCAACCCGTGGTACCTGATAGCCTTCTTGTTCCCACGAACAACGTCAATTCTGAAAATTAAAACTCGACCATCTATGGTGGACACGGCAAGGACGTTGCGATTGGGTAAAAACTTGATGGAGGTTATCAGCGACCCGATCTTGGTCAAAAGTGACGAGCTTCGAACCGAAACTTCTTTCTCGAGCTTCGACGCATCCCAAACCCGTAGCATACCAGAGTCGCTGCCGGTGACGAAAAAGTCAGACCTGGGACTCACTTCCAAGCACCGGATGGCATCGATGGTTCCGAAGCTTGAATGCGAGTTGATCTGGGACAAAAGAAGTCCGCTGAAGCTCCAGTCTTCGTCGCTGGTGGTTTCAGCAGATTTCTTGACAACCTTGCCAAATTCAGGCAAGCTATTCAAGGTGGGAGTGATTTCTACTGCGTTCAAAAAACTCAAGACATTGGGATTCTGGCCGCTATAGCTGTGCTTGACATTGGCGGTGATGATCTTCTGCTTGTTAATGTTGAACACATGATGACTGCTAGTGGTTTCCTTCGTGGAGTGTAGATGGTGGTGGTGGCCAGCACTCTTCGAGTCCACACCCACTTCGATCTCTCCATAAACGTTGGCCTGCACTGTTTCCAACGAAGCTTTAACTGTCTTGAAGTTGGGGAGAATCAAGGAATTTGAGTCCCGTCGAGCCAGATCCTTTAGTTTTTTCCCATTCATGTCCATGTCGAATGAGTCACTTCTGGTTTCCATTCGGTTGCTTTCAGCCACTTGCTCGGTCTTGTAGCACACCTCAAAGAACACATTGTGTGGGGTGATATTCACCTTGCTGTAGTCGTACTGTTTTCTCTTGGATGTGGAATAGTTGAAGCGACTGACATGGTAGACATATTCTCGCACAGCAAGTACCTTCCATGAATCTCGCTCGTCAAGCCCAGTGGCCTTGAGCTTAAGTAGCCACTGCTTATCTTCTGCTGATAAGGGAAGCGAATTTCTCATTGCCAAAGGATCGTCGTGTCCAGATTTGGGTACATAAACCGACTTTCCTGTGGGCTTTACAAATGGTATGCTCGTCTTCGATATCCTGTTACCATAAGCACCGGTCAACTGTGAAAAGGTCCGTTGCTGCCAGAATAGCGACTTGGCAGTAGCGTTCAACGACCATGTAATTATCAAATCAAAAACTTGTCTGCTGAGCGGTTTCACAAGGCAGGGGTATAGGGTGTTCCATGAAATTTCCGCAAGATCAAACGAAAGGTATTCTTTGATAATTGGGTACAAAAAAGTATACCTGTCGGCATACAGTAGGTTGTCACTGATTGCAAGTATTAAAGACACCACCGACTGTCGAATCCACTCATTTGGATGAAGTAGCAATATTATCGAGCTGGTGAGCATCTCCTTGTATATCGAAAGAGAGTTGAAATCGGCTTTGGGATTGATAACTCTGGTTTTGACAAACGTTGAAAAGATTTCTAGCACTTTGATCACCACCAATTGCTCTGAGTCTCCCAAAGTTTGGACAAGAAGCGGTAGCAAATACTGATGGAAGGTGATAACTCCCAAGAATGGACCCATTTCTAAGATAGACCCTAGAAAGGCCGAACGCAAATCTTCGCTAGGATCATTGAGGAAGGTTATTAAGTGAGGTAGGATAATATCGTTGGATTTCGAGGCTCCAAAGAACTGGCACATTGGGAAAATGCTGCGCACAAAGGCAGTTTTCACGTTGGCAGAGGAGTCAGTTAGGAGCTGCAATGTCAATGCTTCGAAATCTTTGTCTAATTGGGATTTCGGAAATACAAGATTCTTGTTCATTTGCGCCTCGGCAGGAAAGTACTGGCTTGTCTTTTTCATCGAGTTACTTTTGAAGTTCTTTGCCATCATCCAGAACTTTCTCGATGTGCTTGCTAGGATTGGCAAACACGAAGCCAAGGTGATGCGAATGAGGCAATGTTCCAGCTTCGAATTGCTGGAGCTGAGCAAGCTGGAAAGCTTTGGCAACAAGTATTCTGGGAACATGTGCAAGTCAATGGGCGGAATCGCTGAGCACGACTGTAGTATTGTTGTAATCGAAACTAGCGTTTTGCATACTACTTTGGCTGCAAAGTTATCGACGTTTGATTTGGGAACGCTTTCCTCGATGCGTTGAGAAGAGGTGGAGTTTACTCGGTCGATAAACTCGTCGATGAAGCTGCAAAGGTATGGGATTGAGCAGTCAAGCTTACACTCATCGCTGACCCGCTCGGAGAGAGCCACGACAATTTCACAGGCTTTTAGTTTGGATTCGGGTTGTTTCAAGGTTCTCATCAACGAGAACACCAATTTGAGGATTATGATGGCACCGTAGTCGGGAACGTCGATGGCGCTGCTAGGTTTAATTTTGTAGTTTTGGGGTACGCCAGGAAGAGAAAGACGAAGAGGTGCCATGTCGTTTGATGGGTGGTAATCATAGGGATTTTCGTCGTAGTTGAACCCCAACGAAGTCGTTATTTTTTCAAAGTTATCGTAGATTTCAGCCATCTTCAAGTCGCTGATGGTGGTGTTGTCGTTGGGCTTGTAATCTTTGTAACTGTTCAAGTTCATGCGGGCCATAAAGTCATAAAGGAAGTCGTAAAAGTAAAGCGGAAACCCCGAATTTCGGTTATCCTCCAAAATTGAGTGAGCCAGAGGCCTCTTTCCAGGCTCCTTGTCCACGAGCTGGCTAACAATCTTCCTGACCAGTGGATCTGAGAGGCCAGAGAAATCCGGCCGATAAGCATTTTTCAAATACTGGAACATTTGCGAGAGAGTAAATGTTGGTTCGCCATCATTATACAACTCGGCGATCAGGCACCCCAACGCAAAGAGGTCCATTGCATCGGTAACCATATCCTTGCCGCAGTACTCTCCTTCATCGTTGATGTTGGACACTAATTTGTGATCTCCCAGAGCGTAGAATCGTTCCGGAGCCAAGTAGCACACTCTTCGTCCATTGGTATCAAAATAGAACGAAAACTGGTTTGGGTTGTCCTCAGGAATGAAGGTTGGTTTTATGTTGCCGGAAAAGTCCGAAAGTGCTATCCAATTGCAAGAAGATACGAGGACATTTTCCAACTTGATATCTCCATGATGGAGGTGAAGGGTATCATGCAAATAGTGGACGGCGCTGAGCAACTGAAAAGTGATGAAGAGCTTTTCTATCGGCTCCAAAAAAGGCCGAATTGACAATCTATCATATAAATTGGTCTTCATGAACTGCCGTATCAAGTAGCCTGCACGATCGGTCTCGATGATTTTGTGCCAAGGAAGAACATTGTGGGCACCTGCTAGCAACGAGGCTTCCTTGGCGGTCAATTCGGTGATCTTTCCGAGGTGGATATTGTAATTTGACGTAGTTAATGATGGTTTTATGAACACCTTGATGACCACCAACTGGCCAGAAATGGTGTCAATTGCCCTGATGGTCTTGAGAAAACGAGAATTATTAACCATGTCGACATAGCGCCAGTCTCCGAGAACGTCTATGTATGACGAGATGGCGACGGTGGGAGCAGACGGCGCCAATAACGACAAGCGTGCCCCCATAGTGATAGTGAGAATGCGGCTGCGATTTCGCACAAATTTCGCAGCGACTTCGCGCCAATTTCGCTACCTTCACCCAGTTTCCTCAGCTTCGCTACTTCACATCTTCTACGTTATACATTACTAAATTAAATCGATTGAGTATACATTTAACTTAGTTGACCAAAGCAGAGGCAGTGGCAGACTCGTACTTCCAGTTAGGAGGCAACACAGCCACGGTTCTGTAGTATCTGGCCAATCTGTGGATTCTGGACTCGATCAAAATCAATCTGAACTTGGAGTCCTTGTCCTTTCTGTTTCTCTCCAAGTGCTTTCTGACAGACACAGCCTTCTTGATCAAGTAGTACAAGTCTTCAGGGATCTCTGGAGCCAAACCGTTGGACTTCAAGATTCTCAAGATCTTGTTACCAGTGACAATCTTGGACTGGGACACTCCGTGAGCATCTCTCAAGATAACACCGATTTGCGAAGGAGTCAAACCCTTTCTGGCGTACTTGATGACTTGCTCAACGACGTCATCGGCCGACAACTTGAACCAAGCTGGGGCGTTTCTCGAGTAAGGAGTAGCGGAGGAAGAAATTCCTTTTCCCTGGAGTTAGTAGGTGTCTACGGGGGAACAACTTGTGGAAGCTGGATCCCAAAAATATGGTGAAGTTGAAGCATCAAGAAAAGAGCGTACCAGTCGGATATGAAAAACGACATGCTCTTGAAAAGACCAACAACTGATGTGCCCACCATTATCACCGTGCTAGAAGTATCGAGCTAAGCACCGCAACAGCATACATACATTAGAATGCATACGACCCATGGCGGCTGATTATTAGATGAAGAGAAGACTGAAAAATTTTCGCGAGTTGAAGTTCGTGCGAGAAGGCCGGGTAATGCCTGTGTGCAGGTTTAGGGTTGAGACATAACTGAGAGGGCTGAGGGAAGGCTGAGAGAGCAGAGAGAGGCCCGCTAGAAGAAGTTAGATGAGAGATGAGAGATGAGAGATGAGCCTGGGCAAGAAGGGAATGGTGTGGTAAAGGGTTGAAAAGAAATAATGTTTATTCCGTGGTGAATTTTTGGTGGAAGCTACGAGTTAGTTCTGCAATCTGTCCTCTATTCTGTTTCGTTCTTTCCTATCTTTCTGCTATGTCTCTTTCTGCAATCAACAATTCAGGTTCTTCATTTCTCATTGACTGCTCGGTGGACTGCTCGGTGCTATCTGCAGTCCTATTTTGCCAAAAGGTCTTCGAAGTCCTCGAACTCGTCCTTCTCCTCGATTTCCAAAAGCCTGTGTTAGTGGATTCGCCGCTGGCTCCAATTATACTTACTGTGACACACCGGCCTTATCGCGCATCATTTCCACTGCACCAGCGTACAACATGCGGCTTTCCTGACCCGATGTCCGGGGCCTCCAGTACACCAACACCAATGGAGTTTTCAATCTTCCGTCGGTGGTCTTCAATGGGTACGAAACGACTATATAGCGCGGAGTGTTGTCGGGCAAGTCCTCGGCAAGCTCCTCGATAGAAGTGTACACTTGCTCGGAATCTTTTTTGATTTCGTAACTTTGCTTGTCGATGACATAAATGACCGCCTGCATCAGAGAAGCCCTGGAGCTTCCAAACCGAAACTTGCGGAGCTCCGACAACGTGTCTGACGAAAACTCGTACAACGAAGGCTGGAGGTTAGACCAATTCCAGGGGGTACACAGGCATACTTACCATGAGAATGAACAAGGTATCTGCAGTACGGCGACATGGGCGATAGCGCGCGCCGGTGCACCACACCACCACTGTGGGGCCGTGTGCAGTCGGCACCTAAACGGTAAAATCAAAACATCGGGGCATCGAAGCTGACTTTCACTTGTTTGTTTCACACGAGCACCAGTTTACAACATGCCTCGCAACAGGGTGAATGTGCCCTTGGTGGAGTTCTTGAGAAGTGAGTACAATATGGACACAATTGTTGTTTCCGTTTGTGACGAAATGTTGAGACTTCGATTCAGATTCAATGAAGATTATTCAATATTCAATGAGGATTCGTTCAATATTTGAAGTTCCTCATCTTCTCCGTCCCTACTAACCCAGACCGTATCTACCTCGGCGCCTACGACTATGCCCCGCCAGACACAAAAGACCTAGTATACTTCACCGTGGAAGATGCTCTTCCGTACAACTCGTTCCATCTCGATTTCGGCCCACTTCACATCGGCAGCCTTTATCGGTTTGCCGTGGTGCTCCACAACATTCTCAACGAAGATTGCAACCAGGGGAAAGCCATAGTGTTCTACAGCTCCACTGGACCCAAGGAAAGAGCCAATGCTGCCTGTCTCTTATGCTGCTACATGGTGTTGGTGCAGCTGTGGTCCCCCCACCAGGTGCTCCAGCCAATTGCCCAGATCGATCCTCCTTTCCAGGGGTTCCGTGACGCCGGGTACTCGAACGCAGACTTCGAGATCACCATCCAGGACATTGTCTACGCCATGTGGAGAGCCAAGGAAAGAGGCATGGTGGACCTCACCACGTTCAACTTGGAGGAGTACGAGCAGTACGAGCGGGTGGACCAGGGCGACTTCAACGTGATCTCCAAGGACTTTATTGCATTTGCATCGCCGCAGAGCCGCAAGGGCCTCAACGAACCGTTCAAAAAAGTGCTCAATTTCTTCCTCGCCAACGACGTGCAACTCGTGGTCCGGCTCAATTCTCATCTCTACGACGCCGCCGAGTTCACCCGCCGCGGCATCCAGCACATCGACATGATCTTTGACGATGGCACCTGTCCCACGTTGGAATACGTCCAGAAGTTCATCGGGGCTGCCGAAACCGTTATCCACAACGGCGGCAAGATTGCGGTCCACTGTAAGGCTGGCCTTGGCCGCACCGGGTGTCTTATCGGAGCCCATCTTATTTATACTCACGGGTTCACCGCCAACGAGTGTATAGCCTACATGCGGATGATCCGTCCGGGAATGGTGGTGGGTCCCCAGCAGCACTGGCTTTATCTTCACCAAAATGCGTTCCGCGACTGGCGCCATACCATGTGCTTGGACAACCGTCCCGATGCGTTCATCGGAGGCCTCTTCCCGTTGACGTCGTACGACGAGTTCAAGGCGCGAATGAAGAGCGAAAGAAAGAAACAGCAGCGGCTCCAAACCGCCCAGAACTCGTCGTTCGTGGCCGACTCGTCGTTCAACACCCCGGTCCGCCGAAGAAAGATCTCCGGAGCCCTCACCGCCAAGATCCATACGGCGGTGCCGCAAGACCTGCCAGGCCAACCACGCAAATACCGAGAAACCAGGGAAGAGTATCCCACCCATGTCAATAACTCAGACGAGGAAAACGATATGGTGGATGTGCGGTCGCAGAACCAGACGTTCGCAGACACCGAGGTGGACGACGAGATCAACAACTCGGACGGAGTGGTGTTGTACAACAAGGATACGTCGTCGCCACGGCGGGAACCCTCCAGCGACTGGAAAGTGTTGCGCTCCATTTCCGTCAATAGCCAGCAGCTGCCGGTGCTGCTCACGAAAACCACAACCACCACCACAACCAGAACCGTCAGCACCACGCTTTCATCGTCGCCTTCGTCGCCCGGAAGTAAGACCCCCAAGACTCGAAGTGTATCACGAGTGGGTGCTACGCCCAAGCCAAGAATACCATCGGGCGGCGTGAGAAAGGTCAGCGGGGGGAAAAGGATAGCGTGAGGAAAGAGCTGAGAGAGGCTAGTGTAGATTATATCAATTTTATTCTTGCTCGTCGTAGGCGGCTTCCACAACATGGAAGTCAGGGTCGTCTATGTACTTGAAAGCTACGATGTCATAGTCCGTAAACGTCACCCCGGCCAACGTGCCCTCGTCGACCTCAATCCAGTTGTTGTCGTAGGGCGCAGACTTGTCCTTGGGTAGAGCAATGCTCAAGTCGTCGAGCTGAACATTTATGCCCGGTTCAGGCTTTTGGCTGTCGGGGCCCAATTCGTCCTCAAATTCGGATTTCGGTATTTCTATGTCTTCGTCTTTGGCCATGTCTTCGTCTTTGGGCTCCTCTTCGTCCTCGGGCTTGAGCCCGCCACTTTCGTTGATAATGTGCACCAACAGCTCTTTGATCAAATTGTAAGTCGACTTTGCGGGAGCCAATGGAAGAGTTAAAATATAGGTTGTTTTGGCCCGTTTGAGCTTCAATATGGTCACATCTGCGGCTTTCTTCTGTTTTGGAGGCTGGGTTAGTATTTATGGGGGAATTGGTTGCACACACATACCATTGCAAGTAGAGAATCAGTAAGTTTCGCAGCTTCGCGAATTTATCGCAGCTCAAAAGTCGCAGCTAAATATTCGCAGCTTATTTTTCAGCGTACTCATGGATGGCACTCCTTGGTCTAAGACATCGCCACGCCACCGTGCTGCTATATAGGTCGATTCTCCGCGGTGCTGCTCGCTTGAAGAAGATCACTCTTCCTGAGTTCGCTTGCAGTGGAGAAATCCAGCATGAGTTGCAAAAAATGAAAATCGACCCACAAATGTATCGGCAATATTTGAGCCTGGAAGTGAAGTATACTGCCCAGGACGAGTTTCGTGCCGCTTGCGGGCGCAAGGCTTCAAGCTTGCGCGATAAAATAGAATTTGCTTCGATTTTCAGTGAACAATTGAACCTGGTGAACCAGGCCGATGGAGACGAAAAATCATGGAAATCCTTTTTGGAACATATTACTGCCTATAGGAAGAGAGCTTTCCGCGGACAGGAGTGGAGGGCAGAAAACATAGAAAGAAAGGACGAGCTCGGGGCAGCGAATTCTTCTCCTTCTCGATGGCTGCGGAAGAGAAGAGCTTGGGAAATGGCTCGAATATCAGCACGGAAAGCGAGAGAAAGGAAGGAAAACTGTAATAAACTCAAACTTCTGAAGGACGAAAAGTACTCTGCACACTTGTTGCGACGATATCTCAAGACGCTTCAGCTCCGGAAACAGATTCCACTTCCTCACCTTTTACCATATACGCCCATTGACCATCAGTATACCACCAATACTCCCTCGGCGTCGATAATAATTCCCGGTTCCACTAAAAAAAGCGCTATAAATGCAGCGTACGACTCCGAGTACATCGACAGTATAGTTATACCAGGCTTGGAGTACGACATCAACCAGCACCATTACTTGGAAGATCTCCGTAAAATCGTTGAGGACAGAGGTCCGTTCAAAGTCCAGATCAACTACACCGGTGCTGGTCCCACGCCCATGCCGTATATTCGAATGCCGTATCGTCGGCACAGGGCCATGAAGGAAATTGCCATGGATATTAAGAAGCTGGTGTTGGCGATGCGGATCAACGAGATCTGGAAAATGGGCGAGTCTAACTCGCCGACGCTGGAGGTGAAGCTCAAAGATGGCAGCTATGCTGTCAAAGGAAGCAATGGGTTTGGCGAGGAGGAAAGAATGTTTCCTCAAAGTTACTACTACGATCTTGCAATATGGGAGGATTATTTTGAGCACATGTTGAAGAAGAAGGTCAAGAAACCGCTCGGCCCTTCACTCGAGGATAAGGTACGGTGGACCGCTTTCGTAGAGGATACTACCGTCGTTCTTCGGGAACAAGTCAATTTTTTCTTCCAAAAGTACCGGTACTTGAAGTCGAATGCGTCGCCAATGCTAGCCATCCAAGAAGTGCTCCAGAAGAAGCAGCTCGAGCACTATAATAACCAGGTGCAAAATTATGCAGCCATTGTGGAGCTGCTCAACCGAGACCGGGTTTTCAAGCATCTGGAGTTTGTCAACCCCCGAGCGGTCAAAACCACCTACAAAGACTACAACGGTGACGACGGGGTTCCGCACATAGAGCGGGTGGGCATGGGCATGCAATTGGCCGACTACCTCCAGGAGAAGGGGTATCGCTTTTTCAAGTGGGGCATGAAGTTTGACAAGCGGTTCCGGTTTTAGTCAGGTATAGTAGAGAGGTCGTTGGTTTGTCATGAATCATGCTGTTAGACTACGTAGCCCCCAAAGCTCTTGCTGGACGTTACATATCCGTCAATGCTTCGGGATAGATCGTTGTTGGGGTGAGGGCCCGTGTCGTCTTCCTCGTCTTCTTCGTCCACAATGGCGCTGTCGCCGTCGAGGCCGCCCTCCTTCTCCACGATGTCAAAGTCCTGGAGAAGCTGGATCAAGTTCGAAGTGTCCTTATTGTCGTTATCAGCAATATGCATGCCGTTCATCATCGTTATCACATCGCTTAGAGTCTTTCCCAGCCCCTTGAGTTCCTCGTGTTTCTGGAGAACCTCCTCCAAGAGCTTGATTCCGTTCTCGTACCACTGCGGGGGTGCCGACGGCGAAAATGGCGGGGTGGAGAGAATGTGTTCCCTGGCGAAGAGGGCCTCGTCTTTGAGCTGGTTGCGGTAGAAGAGGGAAGCCTGGTAGTGTTCCTTGCAGCAAAACTGGCTCAGAAACGTGTTGGGGAGGATTATTGACGGTTTCCGGTTGTAGATCTGAAACCTGGTGGTAGCTTGAGGATCTCCGTCGGCACTGGTGGTGCCGTTGCTGTTGGCCGATAACCGCCGAACTTGTCTTTTCGGCGACTGGTCACACACGATGTAGCCGCACTCGTGCTCAATGTTGCGTTCCTCTATCAACTCGTCGTAGCTCTGCGGAGTGAGAAACCTGCTCAAAAATTTGAGAAGGCTGTAGTCGACGTTGTGGTCGAGCATGAGCTCGGTGATCATCAAAGTAAGCTTGGAGGCGTCTCCGGGAGACAAAAGCGTGCCAGAGGCGTAGCCGGCCACCCGGGGCACAAAATCAGCGATCGAAAGCTGTTTCATCTCTGTTCATTGGGGTGCAAAATCGGGTTGGTTTCGCTGGGGCTCGTGGGTGTATTGCTGCCGCGGCCACCGTCGCGATTTCTTGATCGTTCCTGCACCGAGCCCACCCATCCCACTCCGAACCCCATCTTTACTCCACCACTTTGCGGCTTGATGGGAAGAGAGCGGTCCAAAAGACGTCTTCCGGGGTCCCGCTCGCGCTCGCAATCGCACTCAAGGTCCCGCTCCTCGTCGAGGTACCTGGTTCTGCGGTATCTGGGGCTGCTGGCAGGAGCCAGTCTCCGTCAGCGGTCGGCCACAACCAGTTCGTTTTTGGACTTTATTGCCGGTAAGAGGACTCCACCGGCGTCGGGTGGCCCGCACGCAAAGCCCCAGCACAGAATATACTCGCTATATCGCTTAATGATGCTAGAACTCAACTTGCCGACGACCGACCACCGGCCCCGGGAAATGCCCCGGCTGGTATCCAACGACGACACTTTGGAGCAGGTGGTGAACATGGTCAGGGTGCCATTGGTGTTGGAGCGGTTCATGGTGTTTGGTCTCATGGTGTGTCTCAATTCGTTTTTGACGATATTTACCTTGGTTCCGTTGAAAATCTGCATAGTGGCCTGGCGCACCGTTGACAACTTGATCCTGCGGGGCCAGAATCTCGATGTGGCGCCGGAGCTTCGGGGCAGAAAGGGCCACGCGGCACAGCTGTACGGGGAGATTGTCGTGGAAAACTTGCGCTACATCAAAAAAGACTTGTACACTACATGCACCATTGGAGCTTCGCTCTTCATCCTCGCCTTGCCGTACTTTGACATCTCCCGACTATACCACGATGTTCGGGGCCAGGCCCATATAAAGCTCTACGTCATGTTCGGCGTGCTTGAAGTGGCGGACAAACTTCTCTCGTCCATCGGCCATGATTTGCTCACCATTCTCCACGGCTTGACTTTCAGCTCCCGGCTCACATCGGGCGCCCCCATTGCGTTGTTTTTCACGCTTTCCGTGATATACCTCTCGTTGCACTCGTATGTGCTCATCTACCAGGCGGTGTCTCTCAACGTGGCTGCCAATTCCTACTCCAATGCGTTGCTCACTCTTCTTCTTTCCAACCAATTTGCCGAGTTGAAAAGCTCGGTGTTCAAGAAATTCGACCGGGAGGGGTTGTTCCAGGTGACCATGGCAGATCTCACCGAGCGGTTTCAGCTCTCACTCATGCTCGGAATCATCGCCATTCGCAACTTGCTCCAACTCAATGGTAAGTCCATAGGTCTCATTCCCAACAGCTGGAAGAGCTGGAACACCTGGATCGGCGCCATATTTGGTCCTAGTACGGTGGTCATAGGCAGTGAAATCCTCGTGGATTGGCTCAAACACTGCTACATTAGCAAGTTCAACAAAGTGCGCCCCAGGGTATACAACAATTTCTTGTACGTGCTAAGCTTGGACTTTGTCGAGGTGTTCAAATCTGGGCCCAACGTGTCGGCGGCGCCGCTGCATGAACTCACCGACTATGTGGTGCTCACCAAGCGTATCGGGTTGCCGCTCTTGGCTTGTATTGTGTGCTTTTTGCGGATGACTCTTCCTGACTTGAAGCGGTTTTTTCTTTTCAGCGACTCGTTGACATACTCGATCATTTCAAGCGTGGGTCTTCTTGTGGTTGCGTTCTTGACGCTCCTTTTCGCCCGGCTCGTTCTCGGGTTGCTCATCTTGAAGTGGGCCAACAGGATCAAAACTCAACACCAACAGGCTCAGCAGCTTCTCAAGCCTCCGGTTTCTGCTGGCAGAATCATGGGGTCGCTGAACATATCTCTCAATGTGGAAGAAAGTGCAATTGAAAGCGATTCGGAAATTGGCTCAGAAATCGAAGAATATCTTCCTTCGCCGCTGTCGCCTTTCAACACTTCGTTCACACCCGGGGTGCCCAACACAGAGGCTTCTTCCATCAACCCGATATCTCGCTCGTACTTGTACGACGCTGGAGAAAAGATCCCGCCAACAGTGGAGGAAATGCGAAACAATAATGATAGGGGAGAGGAAGGGTTGGAAAATGTGATGCGCTACGAAATGTCCAGCAAACGGATCTGGTAAACCATGTCCAGCAAACGGTCTGGTGATATTTGTACATGGATCATACGAGCTATATACATGAGCTGTGCTATATACAATAGATTCTTTTCACTTCAAAAGTGCTTTTTTCATGGCTTCGTTAATGTACGCTACGGCTTGCGGGCGTGGGCGCTTGAGACGAGCAGAGAACAAAATACAGCCCGTGAGCAATGCCAAAGCTCCTGCTTGGTGGGCGGCAGCTAACGGAATAGGAACAAGGTAGAGCAAGGTACTGATGCCGAGAGTTACTTGGAGCAGAACCAACCCCATCATTCCATGGAGAGCCCGCTGGGCCGGTCTGGGAATAAACTGTTTCTTCTTGATCACATACAGATGAGCGGCCAAGATGGCGAAGAATGTCGTTGTTGCAAATATTCGGTGCACCAATTGCACAGTGGTGGGATTTTCAAGAAGATTTCTCCACCACAAGTCTGAAAGGTCTTCTTTCCGGGCGAAAACCGGAGACATCAACTCTCCGCTGGTGGGCAAGTAATCGTCGCCCATGTGAGGGAAAGTGTTATAGATCAAGCCGGCATCCAAACCAGCTACCATTCCTCCGGAGAGAGCAGTGATAAATGTCAATCCAAGCAAAGCGGTAGCAACAGCTCTCACGGGTGCGATTTTAGCACTCAGGAGTTGAGAGAACACTTTCTGTACCTGTTCGGGCGCCTTGGTGGCCTGCTTGAGCCATCTGTTTTCATTGATAAACTCAAAAGCCAGCCACAACACTCCCAAATAGAGAAGAAATGCTGCACCCAAATGGGTGGTGAGTCTATACTGAGACACCGTAGGTTTCGAGTTTCTCTCAGACAATTGCTGCTCGTCCAAACCAGACTGGACCATCCACCAGCCAATTGCTCCTTGTAGCCCTAGAAGGAGGGTGAGCCCAAAACACAATCGTTTTGTGCGGGCATTGAGTCTTCCCGTTCCCCAAAAATAGAGTCCTGGCAATATGAATACCATGCCTATGACACGCCCTACAAGCCGGTGGCCCCATTCCATGCTGTAAATGAACTTGAACTCGTCCAAGGTGATGTGGGAATTCAACAACTTGAATTCGGGCAGGTCTTGGTACTTTGTGAACTCCACGAGCCACTCTTGTTCGTTCATGGGAGGAAGCGTTCCTGTCACCGGTCTCCATTCCGTGATGGACAACCCGGACTCCGTGAGCCGGGTCAAGCCCCCGAGCACCACAATTCCAAAAATGAGTCCTGAAGTGCCCACAAGCCAGTATCCAATGACTTTATCGGAGATGATATTGGATGGTCTGCCTTTTGGCAGATTCTCGGCGAAAACTGGTTTGGGCTTCACCAGAAGCGTTGTGTACATTCTACGGCCGCTCGGCAACCCGTTTCCACCGTTTCTGGGTCCCAAATTCGTGGTCAAAGACCTCTTCGAAACCACACTGTTCCAAAACCGGATCATCCACTGAGAAGACCGAGGAAAAAGCAGCGCCTTTGGCGGACCCGCAAGACATGGACGACACCCCTTGGTCTGCGAGAGCGTGCGGAGCACCGCAGGGTTCCCCGAAAAGAAAAAGCGAGACCTTGAAAGCATGGCACGATGCACCAGTGAAATTTTAGAAATTTGTCACTGGTAGTTGGTGTCTGGGTGCGAGCTGGGGCTGTCTGGAACCAGTTGCAGCCACAAACGTCAAACTAGTGTTTACAAGTGGCGAGCGGTTCAATTGCGACAAGACGTTTTTGGCGAGTGTTTGGCGTTAGTACGAGTATATTATTCGAGTTTTGGTGAATTTTCACATTTTGCGATTGTGATGAATTTTACGGTAGCTTCACACGAGGCAGAAATTTTAGGCCAGGCGGGAATTATATATGCCATGTTGTTAGGAGGAAGTGCCATAATCGGGAGCATTCTGTTTGGCATCAGGCAATTGACCCTTGAGCGGAGCCCGGATACGGAAACCACGGCTTTTGCATCCAAAGAGACCGGCGATGGCATCGAGCTCAAGACCATCGAAACCACGCTGGAACCACACACCAGCCCCAAAAACTCCCCCGACTCCGAGCCCAGCCGGGTGGACGTGATACGGCTTCTCGACTCCGGGAATACGTTGCTCCGAAGTCCGGTACGGCTTTCTCCGCTCTCCAACTGCTGGACGGCGTCCGGGCCGATTTCGCTACGATACGACGAGGTGCCGTGGCTGCCCATTGCCCAGCGCAACATGTGGCTCAAGGATCTCTACGATGTCCAGAAAAGTATGGCTCAAGACACTTTGGCGTTGCAGGAGGATTTGCAGGCGCTCAAGCGAATAAACCTCTCGCAGTGTGTGTATCCGTCGGTGGTGATTCCGCCGATTCGGTTCCTTTCTGTGTGGAGAGCGGACCAGGCGGTGGAGGAAACCAAGCAGCTTCTTCTCGATCCCAGCGTCGACAATTGCACGAAAACCATTGGGTTGGTGCGACTTGCTGGGCTCGCCGCTGCCAAGGCTTTCTCGTTGGCGGTGAACCCGTTTTCGTTGTACTCGTTCCAGGCGCTCATTGAGCAGTTGGTGGACACCGGGTTGGTTTTCCAGATCATTGCCCAGCTGCCGCAGCCCAAGTACAGCATGCTTCTTGTGGTGGATACGGTTGCCAGTTACAGCTGGCACGTGTGGACCGACGCTCGGAGCAAGGCGGCAGCGTACGGGGGCGCCCGGGTGATGGTAATACGTACGTTTTGCAACTTGCTCTTGGGGCTCGATGGAGAGTCCACTCCGCAGTTTGTGCAAATGAAGCTCAGCATTCTCATGGAAAAAATGATTCTGGCCACACGGTGCCACGAGTACCTCACGGTGGTGCCGATGGTGGCGCAGGGCATCAATATTGCCGTGGGCGGGCGCACAAAAACGGTTTTCTACGATGCTGTGTTCGTGATGGTGGTCAAGCATCGGCATTGTTGCATGGAAGACGAGTACCTCCAGCAGAGCACGGTGCTCCAGCAAGTGGTCAGCGACGGGATGGCGTCGCACAACCCCAAGGAGCGAGAGAAAGCGATGAGGTTGCGGCAAGAAGTGGCTGGGCAAGCGACGGTTTTCGCAGCCAATGCAGCCGCGGATAGTCTGGATTTGAGCCATGCAAGTGCCGGGTGATAGGAAGCAGGCGGCGGGGCTGTCTGCAGGAACGGAGGTGTTGCGTTCATGTGAAGCGGCGGGAAGGCAGCAATGGCCAAAAGGCCAGGAATGGCCAGGAATGGCCAGGAATGAGCCGGGAAGGAACGGCAAAGCAAGCCAGAACCAAATCAGAGCAATTGCTCATCCATGGAGCCGGTTCATGTTTGGAAACGTAACGAGTTAAACGAGTGTATAGCTATCTCGTTCTGAGTGTTCTCCGCGTAGGCGCTTCTGTCCTGCACACAGCCCAGCATTTACATATGCTCGCCAGTCGTTATAAAAGTGGGGACAGCCCTCTTTTCCAATTGTGCTATGAGTGGAATTGAAATTGCTGCAGCAGCCGTGCTCGGGTCCCAGTTGTTGGACGCCAAGTACCATGTCAAGGAGGATTTGCTTCTCACCCAACATGTGATCAGAAATGCCGTGCCATACCTCATTGGATGTGCCCGAGGAAAAGCATCGTTTTGGTACTATTTTGAAACCGCCGCCAAAAAGTACCCGCAAAACAGAGCCGTGTCGTTTCCCAGACCTCGCAAGGACGCTCCGCCCGTGAGCGTGGACGCCCAGGGATACAACATCTACGACGACCAGTTTGTGCTCGAGACCTACACCTACAACGAGCTCTACGACATGGTGTTGCGGTTGTCGTACATTTTGAAGAACGACTACGGGGTCACGGCGGACCAGACCATCGCGGTGGACTGTATGAACAAGCCGCTTTTCATCATTTTGTGGATGGCGTTGTGGAACATCGGGGCGGTTCCCGCGTTCTTGAACTTCAACACCAAGGACCGGGCGTTGGTGCACTGTATCAAGATTGTGGGCGCCACCATGGTGTTCATTGACCCGGAGTGCGCCGGGCCCATCCGCGAGACCGAGGACAAGATCCACGACGAGTTGCCGACGGTCAAGTTGCACTACCTCAACGAGCCCGAGCTTCTTCGTGTGATAGGCGACAAGAATCGGCCCAAGTACCGGGCGCCGGACCACACCAGACGGCCCGACGACAAGGACCACTCGTGCTGCGCCTTGATCTACACCTCGGGCACCACCGGGTTGCCCAAGAGCGCCATCATGTCGTGGAGAAAGGCGTTCATGGCGTCGGCGTTTTTCGGGTACATCATGAAAATCACGAAAAACTCCACGGTTTTGACGGCCATGCCGTTGTACCACTCCACTGCCGCCATGTTGGGGGTGTGCCCCACGTTGTTGCTCGGCGGCTGCGTTTCCGTGTCGCAGAAGTTCTCGGCCACCACGTTCTGGACCCAGGCCAAGTTGTCCGGGGCCACCCACATCCAGTACGTGGGCGAGGTGTGCCGGTACTTGTTGCACGCCAAGTTCCACCCGGACCAGCTCGCCCACAACGTGCGGATAGCGTATGGCAATGGGTTGCGGCGAGACATCTGGCTCGACTTCAAGCAGCGGTTCCACATCGACGGAATCGGCGAGTTCTACGCCTCCACCGAGTCGCCCATCGCCACCACCAATCTCCAGTACGGCACGTTTGGCGTGGGCGCGTGCCGCAAGTACGGCGGCTTGATCAACTTGCTTCTTTCCATCCAGCAGCGGTTGGTGAAAATGGACCCGGACGACGAGAACGAGATCTGGCGGGACCCGAAAACCGGCTATGCGGTGCAGGCCGACTACGACCAGCCGGGCGAGTTGTTGATGAAGATCTTGAACGCCAAAAAGCCCGAGGAGTCGTTCCAGGGCTACTACGGCAACAACAAGGCCACCTCGTCCAAGCTTATCCGCAGCGTTTTCAAGAAGGACGACGCCTGGTTCCGCACCGGCGACTTGCTCAAGATGGACCAGGACGGCTTGTTGTACTTTGTGGACCGGTTGGGCGACACCTTCCGGTGGAAGTCGGAAAACGTGTCGGCGACAGAAGTGGAAAATGAGTTGATGGGTTCCAAGGCCATGAAGCAGTCGGTGGTGGTTGGCGTGAGAGTGCCCAACCACGAGGGCCGGGCCGGGTTCGCGGTTATAGATCTTGTGGACGAGTTGAACGATCCCAGCAAACACCCTCAAGCTTTGGCCCAGATCTACAGTCACATTAGCAAGTCGCTCCCGCGGTACGCCGTTCCCCAGTTTATCAAGTTGGGGTCGGAGATCCAGGCGTCGCACAACCACAAGGTGCCCAAGAACCAGTTCAAGAACCAAAAGCTCCCCAAGGGCGAGACCGGCACCGACGTGATCTACTGGTTGAACGGCGACCGGTACGAAGAGTTGACCGAGGAAGCATGGGGGCTCATCATGAGCGGAAAATCCAAATTGTAGAGACTAGACGACGATGAATTGAACGAGTATTCTGACACAGATTTGTATGAACGAGTATTCTGACACAGATTTATATTAACGAGTATTCTGTAACAGACGATTATATTAAACGAGTATTCTGTAACACACGATTATATTCAAAAGAGTATTCTTTAAGAGACGATTATATCAAAAGAATATTCTGTAACAGACGATTATATTAAACGAGTATTCTGTAACACACGATTATATTAAACGAGTATTCTGTAACAGACGATTATAATCAAAAGAGTATTCTGTATAATCACAATATTCCACTGCAACGACCCTTGCCTGAACATCTCCTATTCCACTGCAACGACTCTCTGTCTTCCTTTTCTACTGTACGTCCATTCTTCTTACATTCTGTTCATACTTCCTTGTCTACTGCTTATCGGAAATGGCAACTACACCGGGCAATTCCTTACCTTCCAACAACTCCAACGAAGCTCCTCCTCCGGTGGAAACATGCGACAACTTGTCACTGGCGCCAAACTTCTTGGCCACAGTAGCGGTGTCTCCACCTCCAATAATGACGGTGTTGCCTGCCTCAGCAGACTTGACGGCAGCATCCAACATCGACTTGGTACCCTTGGAAAACTTGTCGAACTCAAACACTCCTGGAGGTCCGTTCCACACAATGGTCTTGGCTTTGGCGATGGTCTCAGCGAACAAGGCGTTCGATTTGGGACCAGCATCCAAACCCATCCATTGGTCAGGAATGCCTTCTTCTTGGGTGGCCGTCGACGTCTCGGCGTCCTTGTCAAACTTGTCAGCGGTGACGAAATCCACAGGCAACACGATCTGCACGTTGTTCTTCTTGGCCTTGGCCACGAGGTTTTCCACGTTCTTGGCTCCATCCTCGTCAAAGAGAGACGTACCAATCGACATGTTGTCCAACACCTTCTTAAAGGTGAACGCCATACCACCACCGATGATCAACAAGTCCACCTTGTCCAAGAGGTTGTCGATCAACTTGATCTTGTCGGAAACTTTGGCACCTCCCAAGATGGCCAAGAAGGGTCTGGTAGGGTTCTCCAATGCCTTGGCAAAGTATTCCAATTCCTTGGCCATCAAGAAACCGGCAGCCTTTTGGGGCAAGTCGAGTCCCACCATGGACGAGTGGGCTCTGTGGGCGGTACCAAAGGCGTCGTTGACGTAGACATCGGCCAATGCGGTCAATTGGGATCTGAACTTCTTGACGTCTTCAGCGCTGGCTTTTTGCTTGACGCCGTCGACCTTTCTCGAGCCCTCCTCCTCGGCGTGGAATCTCAAGTTCTCCAACAAGAAAACCTGGCCATTGGAGCCGGCATTGACGGCTTTTTCCACTTCAGGACCCACACAGTCGGACAAAAACGTCACTTTTTGGCCCAAGAGTTTCTCCAATTCGTCAGCCACAGGAGCCAACGAGTACTTGTCAGCCTTCTCGCCATTGGGACGGCCCAAGTGAGAAGCCAAGATCACGGCCTTGGGTTTGTTCTCCAAAACGTATTTAATAGTTGGCAAAGCGGCCACAATCCGCTGGTTGTTGGTGATGGTCTTTCCGTCCAATGGAACATTGAAGTCCACACGGATAAACACACGTTTTCCAGACACATCGAGGTCCTTCACAGATAACTTGTTCGATAAAGACATGGTAATTCTAGCAATCGATCGGAAGATGGTCAAGTAGCAGGAGCTTCTCCTTATATACCGCACCGACGGATCTCGCCATTTGGGGCCGGACGCGACCACCCCGGGAGACCTCCGCACACCCGGGTTGCGTGGTGCGCACCGTGGTGGTAAGCTGGTGGTTGCGGCGGTGGTGGTTGCTGCGGTGGTGCAGTGGTGCGGTGGAGGTAAGCTGGTGGCTGGGTGTTTTTCATCTTCATCTTCTCTCACCTTCTCTCCCCTCTATCCCTCCCCATGGAAAAATTGCTACAGTGGTCCATCGCCCAGCAGTCCGGCGACAAGGAGGCCATGGCCAAGATCGGCCAGCCAGACCCCAAGATGCTCGAGCAGCTTTTTGGCGGGCCCGACGAACCGGCGCTCATGAAACATGCCATGACGTTGATTTCCAGCGACGAGGCTCTGGTGGAAAATAAAGAAGTAGCGTTTGAAAACTTCGAAATGCTCATCGAGAACATGGACAATGCCAACAATATTGAGAATTTGCAGCTTTGGCCCGGTTTGATTGCACAGTTGCACTCCAAAGTGCCCGATTCGTTGCGGGTGTATGCCGCTTCGTGCATAGCCATTGCGGTCCAGAACAACCCCAAGGCTCAGGACGACTTTCTCCGTCACCCTGAAGGGTTGAAACAGGTTTTGGCGCTTGCGGAGGACCCGTCCATCGATAAGGAGTTGCATTTAAAGTGTCTTTCTGCCATTTCCTCGGTACTCAGAAACCACCAGCAAGCCTACAACAAGTTTGACGAGCTCAATGGGTGGAAGATTCTCAAGTTCAACAAGAACGCCGACCACAAGTCGACCATCCGGGTCCTCTCGATCATGTCGGCGGTGCTTTCCACCGGTCTTGACGACAAAAAGACACAACATATTCAAGACGAAAATTTGATCAGTTTCATCGTTTCGGTGATGCACAAAGACGGCCACATTGGCTGCATCGACAAGGCACTCAACATCATCACCCAGTTGTCCCAGCTCAAGTATCCGTTCTCAGCCACCGAAATCAGCGACTTGGTTCAAGGGTTGGAACGGGTGGACGACCTTCGGGACCAGTTGACGTTGGACGACCTACACGCCGCCAAGCAAGTAGTTTCCTGATTCAGTTGTGATTTGTTCAACTACTAACACAGCACCTCTCTCACCAAGGAGTACATCACCTCGATAATGAGACATGAATAAATCTCGAACCCGAGACACGAATAAATATCAAGAACACCTCGAGCCACAAGTAATTCTTCTCTCATCCCTCGTAAACCACCTCTTCCGGATCGTTGGACGTGAACAACACCTTCATTGCTGCGTGCACCGACGGCGGCACGATGTTTTTTCCGTTGGAGTCCTGCCCCAAAGTGCCGTGGCCATTGAGCTGTTGGCATATTCTCCACAACCCTGGATAGTGCTCGAGAAGACGTTCGGCTTTTGGCTCGGTCATGAGACGAAACTGACGCATACTTTGCACGAACGTGGACCGGCTCCCGGTGCCCGAACGAACCGTCCCCAACGTTCCCAAAGAGGTGCGCTCGTACTTGTCGTAGATGCGGCCGGCGATGGTGTATGTGAACGAGTGGAGCCATGTGAGTGCTTCTTTCCCGTTCCGGACGGGAAATATGTTCACTTCGAGGCGGATCTGGGTCTGCTGAACAATTGACTCGATATCTTTCACGGTGGGGTCCTTTTCACCCACCGGGTGGTCTAAGGCTCCCAAGCTGGGCTGGCCAAGTACGCGGGCTTTGTAGCGTTTGTTCTCTTCGTTTCGTATCTTGGCAAGGTACTGGTCGTAGCCGTCGACGAGAATAATGACGTGAAACTCCGCCGCCGGATTCTCCGCCTGGGCTCGGGCGACAACCCGCCGTACAATTGTGTCGAGCGACCGGTCTTGGATGTGTTTGACGAGTTCTTTGGCGTCGTAGTACACCACCAATATTCGCTCTCGATATTCGGTCAACTCACACGGAATGAAGAGGTCTCGCCGAGGATCGTAGGATGCTTGAACCTTGCGCTTCCATGAAATCGTGGGGTAAGTATCGGACACAGCACGCACTTCCAGGTCTGCGAAGGCCGCTTGGATGTCGTCGTTTTCAAAGAATTTGCCAGTAACCACGTCGCTGATCTCAACCACCATTTCGCCCAAAAGTTCGGCCTTTTTGCGGGTGACCTTGTTGGCGTCCCGGAGCTGTTTGGCGGTGTACGACGGCTCGGGCGGACGGTGCGACGACTTGAGCGGTGACGAGGTGAAGGAAATGGGGTCGGAAAATGAGTCTTTGGCCGGATTTTTCGGGCCCTCTTTTCTCAGAAACGTGCTCACAGAGTCCACAATGGAGTCTCTGTCTTGTGTGGCGACCTCCGGGCTGAATTTTCTGCGTTTGGGAGCTGGGGACGGTTCGTCATCGGTCTCCGAAAGCCAGGTTATGGCGTCCAAGACATTCTTGTGGGCAAGGTTTTGGCGCACAGGCGCCGGGCTCGACGAGAGAATCACCACAGACGCCTGTTCTGGGTGCCGGGGGCCGCTGGGGCTCGGATCATCGGAGGTGCTGGGTTAGTTGGAGCGGTGAAAAATTGGAAAAAACATACAGTTCGATGATTCGGGACGTATCCGAGTCTAGGGTGATGACCAGGTTTGGCATGAGCAAACGCACAAAGGAACGAAAGGGACAAAAGGGACCCGCAGGTGGCGAAAGTGAAGGATAAGGATCGTGAAGAGAGTAGGTTCAGTTGCAACCGCGCGATGTAAATAGAGCTGGTGTGTGGGTGTGCGGATGCGATACGATACGATTTGGCGACGGTTTGATTTGGACGATTGGGACGACTGGAATTTCTGGTTTTCGATTTTGGGATGAGTTGGCGGCTCAAGTGGCAAGACGTGGCCACCCACTGGGTGCATGGGTTTTAGCCAGTTTGGCGGAGTCTTTTTGGGTTTTCGGGCAGAAGCCATCGGCCATTCTGCAGGAACGTTTGTTGGTGCACGGGTGCGTCCACCGGTCTCAACTATTCATCTTTGATTCAACAAGAAGCCATCATGGCGAGGTCCCGATCGCAGAGTTTGACGTTTAATGGCCAGAAAAGCAACGGCGACCAGCGCAAGAAACGCCAGGCTGTGTCTGAGCTCAAGGAAGTCACCAACTACCTCAAGTACGAGTGGCCGCAGCTTCTCGACCCCAAGACCAACCCCATCGATTTGGCGATTTCTCTCCTCGACCGGTCTTCTGTGGGACTTGCCCACCGGCTCGACGACTTCCACGACATATCCAAACAGACACAGCAGGCATTGAGGAACGTGGTGAGCCAGCACCACGAGGTGTTCAACAACAGCATCGGGTCGTACCATCTTCTACTTTCCAACATTGACAACGCCCAGGCAGACACCGACGAGATTAAACAGCTCTTGGAGTCCACCACGCGCGACATCAACGACCGGAGCGACATGCTCCTGGAGCTCAACCAGACGTCGGCCCGGTACAGTGAGATGATCGAGATCTTGGAAGCGATGAACGACTTGACTTCAGTTCCCGACAAGGTGGACCAGCTTATAGTGGACAAGAAGATTGACCGGGTGTACGACGAGATCTCCAAGGCGTACAGCGTGGCGGAAAAGTACAATCTCTGGACACTTTCGTGTATGAACACCACCCAGCAATATCTCGAGATGCAATCCAACAACTTGTTTGACATGATAATCGACGAGTTGCAGAACGAGATCTACCTCCGCACCTCGTCGGTGTCGCTGGACGCCGACGCGGCCGCGTGGCAGCATTTTACGGCCACTTCCAACCCGCAATTGACGTCGTTCAAGCTTCTTGTCACCGAGCTGGACACCTTGGAGCAGTTTATTTACAACTCTGCCAACTTGGACGTGCTGGACGTGGCCGAGGCGTTCTCGGAGAACGTCAAGGAGTTCGTCGACGTGCAGCTCCCGTTGCTCCATGCCCATTCCAGCAAGAACGACGGCGACATCAACTATGCCATTTTGCTCGACTCCAAGCTGAACAAAAATACCGAGTCGTTCTACTACATCTACCTGTTGCTCAGCACCGCCTCGAGGCTCAACCGGCTTCCCCAGGCCATCGAGGTGCTCCACAGTACCACCCAGCAGGAGTTGGGGCACTTGTTCTCGCGGGTCACCGAGGAGACGAAACTTCGCAACGTCAAGCAGCTCGGAAAATTAGCCAAGCTTCTGAACTTCGACCACACAAGCTCGGCGGAGGATGTGGTCAACGGGAACAACTTCAGCGACGCCGCGGTGTCGATTTTGAGCGACTTGTTCTCGTCGTTGTTCGTGAGCTGCTTGGCGGTGATGCAGCGCCACAAGGTGATTAGCGAAATAGTGGACAAGATCGAGCTCCTCCAGAGCCTTCCCACTACCAGCTCGTCGTTTTCCCGTTCGTCGTCGAGGGCCCAAAGATCCTATGATCTCACGCCCATATGGAACCACATGAAAAAGGAAATGCAGTCGCTCATCATAAGCTACACCTACGACGACGTTTTCCACGGGACCCAGGCCAACGAGGGACCGTCGGGCAGCGCCTTGCTCCACGACCTCAGCCGGAACGAGGTGTTCAAGTTTGAGAACATCCCCGCCGACCTGATCGCACAGACCAACGACGACATGCGAAGCATTCTCCAGGAACGATTTCCAGGGTTCAGTCTCTCGTCCGGGCGGCTGGACCGGCTCACAGAGCTCAACGAGTCGCCGTACATCAAAAACGAAACCACCACCACCGCCGTGGAAGTGTTGGTGCCGAAGAACATTTTCAACATGCGAGTGATTCTCGACTTTTTCCTCATCTTCACTGCCGGCAGTCACAGGATATTCGTTGATTTTGCAGCCGAGGCCCATGGCCCGGAAAACCGGTCGGCGTCGCAGTTCTTTGAGACGTTCATGAGCACGGTTTTTGCACCCAAATTGCGAGACACTTTTGACGGCATCTTCTACGAGTTTGTGGGAAACTACAACCACCGCGACGCCCACGAGCAAGGCTCCGGAGCCACCCTGGCACTCAGGACCGAGTTGCACTTTCTCGAGTACCCCGGGTTCGGAGCAGCACCCTCGGCGCTCACCCAGAAGAAAGTGGCCATCTACCAAAATGCGGTGGACTTCAAGCGCTTGCTCGTCAGCGCCTGTTCGGTGCTCAACACCTCGCTTTCGTTCCGGTCCAACTACAGCGAAATTGTGTTGCATCTTTTGCGGCAGTTTTCGTCGGCCTACGACCACTTTTATGGCGAACTTCTCACCCCAGGCGGCGCCGATTTTGTCAGCTACAATGTGTCCGAGACGCTGAGCCGGCCCAGCCTGCGAATAAACACCTGGATGAGGATCCCGGCGCTCACAGAGATCTCGGGGGTGATTCTCCAGCAGGCTGGCACCGACCAGGAGCTCCAGGCATTGGCGGCCAAGGAAACGGAAATCATGCTCTACGACTCGGGAGCGTTTGATATTTCGCAAGATGACTTTTTCGACAACGAGTCGTTCAAGCACGTATGCCATCTTCTTCTAACTTCGACGTGGGTCTTGACTTGGCTTCCCTCGCTTCTCAAGCCGTCGCCCATCAACAACTCGGCCAACACCGACCGAGCATCAAGAGTAGTCAAGCTCCGGGACGAATGGTGTTTCTTGGAAAATGGCCGGGTCAACGTGGTGGGCACCAACGAAGAGGAAAATGTGTTCATAGCGTTGGACCCAGCCAAGGCCGATTCTTTCTACAAGGTGGTACGGGCATTCGAAGCTATTCGCGACAAGACCCTCTTGGCGTTGAGGTACGATTTGCGGTGCAAGGCCATCTACTATATAAGCCGGTCGTACAGGGAGGGAGAGTGGCTCCCTATCAATGCTCCTGGAGACGCCGACCAGTACATTGGACAATTCAACAAGGAAGTTTTTGCGGTGGACGACCGGTTGAACAGTGTTCTCAGCGACTTGGAGCGAGAAGGAGTTTTCACAGGATTGCCTGAATTTATCAGCTCTTTGATGATGCTGGGCACACAATTGGTTTCCAGGATCAGCAGCAACGGGATAAAGCGGATCTTGTTGAACATTTTCACCCTCCAGCAAATGTTGCGGAACATGATGAAAAAGTCCGAGTCCGTCGATTTCACCAAAGTGTCGATTTTCTTCGAGTTGTTTACCCAGTCGGAGCAGACGTTGGTGGGCCGGTTTGAAAAACGAGACCTCGGGTTCACCAAGAACGACATGTTGGAGTTGATCCGGTTGGTTTACAGTGAAAAGTTGGGCGACGGCGGCGGAAGCGCCTTCAACAAGAGCAAGTACAGCGAGCTTCGAAGAAGAGCTGACGATATATTCGGATAATCTATGAAATGGAGTGGAAGTGTAGTCGGGGAATTAAGTTAGTGTAGTTGTGATTGTGTCTTAGCAGTGCATCGCGGGCCCCACCGGCTTGAGGTTCATGCGGTCCGATAGCCTCTCAAAGACAAACCGGCCCACGCCCAACCCGAGAACAACGGCAAAGAAATACGTCAAGGTGTACGACATGGCCGCCAACATCAACGCAAACCCAAAGAGGTCGGGCAAGATACACAAAACTAGACGAATGGCATTGCGGAACAAGCTGGAAGCCACCGACAAGTTGGGGGAAGGTTGGGTGGTTGTAATCTCGGCGGCCGCTTCTGAATCCGACGACAATTTCTTGGTCTGAACTGGCCCGCAGCAGTCTGAAGTTTCCGCCTGGGTCAAGGTTTCCTGCCCGGGATGGCACTCCACATATGTGGGGTTTTTCCACACCACCTGCTCGAGGTAGTTTTTCATAAACTCGATGCCGCGGGTAAGAAAACCTACCACGAACAAGAGCAAAAAGATCCCAAATGCCTGGCCCTTGTTGCTGGCAGTGAGGGTTTTGAACAACACAGGATAGTCCTTGTATTGGGTGGTAAAGTACATGTGCATGGCGGCCATCCCCATGTCATCGTGACTATCGCCGTGGTCGTGGTCCATCGCCATGCCGGTGGAGGAAGCCATGGCGCTCATAGTGGAGGAAGCCATGTCCATCATAGAGGACATTGAGCCGCCCATGTCCATGTGGCGCTTAACGTGGTGCATTATGAATTGACTGGCGTGACTGGAATCGGGAGAAACTGACTGGTGATCTTTTGGTTCTGTGTTCCTCTTATATGTTCATATTTGCTCGTCGGCATACTGTTTTCGGGTCGAATCTGAGCATATTAAGTCACGTGCGCGCATCGACCAAGACCGGTTGCGGCTATTGGGCATCTCGGACGAGGCCCGGGCACCGATGGTTTCCACCCAAAACATGGTCGTTTAGCCAGTCCTGGCCCAGAAACCGCGCCCCACACGCGGCGCACTGGCCGTCCAACGGCACCATGTCGGTGAGAGTGCTGTGGCTTCGGCCGCGCGGATTGTCGAATTTGAAGTGGGCCCGAAGAAGGTGCTTTTTGTAGTCGTAGGGACGATTGAACTTGCCGGTTTTGTGGGAGCACGTCGAGCGCGGGTACACACACTTGAACCGGCCGACCTCGTCGTGGATGCGCATGTGGCGGGTGAGGTCTCGGGAGATGAATTTTTCACAGATTACGCACACCGAGCCCTTGCCTGGTTTTTTCTTCTTGATGGCGTCCTTGTTGGAACCGATGGACGACACGGAGGCGTTGCTCTGGTTCGAGTCGGTGCGGTGGAACGACGGCCGCTCGATGTCGAGGTGCGATATGTACAGTTTGGCGGGCGGCACCGGGTCCACGTCGAAGGCATCGGGGTGGTATTCCGGAGGGTGGAACGGGAGCGGGTCGAGTTCCGGGTCGGGCACAAACTGGGCAAACTCTTGGTCGGAGCCGGTGTTGTTGGCCATGTCTTTGGACGAGTTTGTGCTCTTGCGCTCCAAGCCGGTGTCGTGAAAGTCAAAGTAGTCGTCCTGGATGGACGTAGGAGGCTTCATGAGCGGCGTGGTGTCTGTTTGGAACTGGTGTAGTCTGTAGTCGTCGCCCACGTACCCGTCCAAATCCGGGTCCTGGATGCGGAGGTGGTCGTCCACGTCGAAGCTGGAGTCGGAGTGCGACGACGCCATGGGTTCTTTGAACTTCAGCAACAACTTGTTGTCTAGATTGTCTAATGGGATGAAATTGGGCTTTTTCTTGGGCATCGCCAGCGGCTTGGACGCTCGGACGTGGAGCGAGTCGTGGGGTTTGGGGTTACTTGTCGGGGCCGCCGGGCCCAAATCGTGGTCCTTGGGGGTTGCCGGGGTGGAGTCGTGGGCGGAAAAGTCAAAGTAGGTGAGAAAGTCGTCGGGCGACGATTCTTTCAGGACATAGTTGATGGTCCCACCGGGAAGTGCCGACACAAACCCCACTCTGTCGGGCCGGTCGGGGACAAATAGTCGCTGGTTTTGCACCGGCACGAGGCCGGCCGGGGTGCTGTATACCTGGGGGACCGGATGGGGAGGTATGTTGGCGTTCAAAAGGGTTTGGTTTCTCGGGTCGGATTGGTCGGTCTGGTGGGGCTGGAGATTTTGAAGATTTTGAACGTTTTGGTCCGGGAGAAACGGGGTGTACTGGTACCGGGTGTCGGCGTAGAACTGGGCGAAATTGGCATGCTGCCACCGGCCGGCGGGATCAGGACTTGCGGGGTAGTCAAAGTAGCGACCGTCCTGCGACTGTAGTTTTCGGGAATCGGCGTAATCAGGAGTATTTGTCATTTTGCTTGGATGGGAAGGTGGCGGGGAGGTGTAACATGCAACAGGAGCAGCCTAGGGCGTCCAGCTCAAGCGTAACGTGATAAAATTGAACAGAAAATTGAATAGCCACCGGAAATGGGTGTCTGAAATGGGGAATTTTTTGAGAAGAAAACGGGTGGATTTGCAAGTTTCCGAGTAGAACACGGTTCTAGCTGGTGCGTGGATGGTATAGGAGACAGCAGGAGATGGCAAAATTGGGAAAAATTGGAATTAATAGGATTGCAACTACCGTTGATATCTAAAGGGAGCAACAAGTGACTATCGAGTGCGGGATGTGCGGGTGTGGGGATGCAATGCCAGACTGTGTACAGGACTGGGTGTGTGAATACACCCTTTTTTCAGATGTGGGGGGCGGCAGCCCAGGCGCAGCGACACCCCACTCGTCCCCGCGGTGTGTGGGTGCGATGGGTTTCAGGAAATATCTGGCATCGCTCGTAACCGAGCGATCGAGCCGCAGCGACCAGGATCTGTGAAACAGCGTGCGGGCACCACAGATACGGAGGATGCACGGAGGATGCAGCCAACTGTGAGCGGGCAGCGGCCATAGCGGCGGACAGTTAACAGCGGCCAACAGGCAGCGGCCAGTAGGCTGGTGCATCTGCATCTGCTGCATCTGTTACACTTATTTCCCTTGTTTTCTGAATGTCTCATTATCTATTTATGTCCCACACTCGTCCAAATATGGACATCTCTTGGTGATGTCGCCGGTCAACACATGTTCCTCGAGCCATAATGCTCCCAGAAACCGAAGTCCGCATTGACAGGTCCCCCAATGCGTAAGCTTGCCGCTAAGGGTATGATGTTTCTTTATTTCCGGATCGTCGAATTCAAAATGGCGATTCAACAAGTGTTTCTTGAAATCATACCGTCGATTGAACCGCCCCAGTTTGTGATTGCACTGGCTTTTGGGGAACTTGCATGCAAACCGAGAGTCCAGACGGTGCGTCCGCATATGCCGACTCATGTCCCGGGTTATTTTCTTGCCGCATACAGAACAAAGACTGTAGTCCACAAACGTGGTTTCCACCATCGGAAGGATCATGCTGGAATTGGCATTGATCATGGTGGTCATGTCGGGATACTGCTGCGGGTCCACCGCCGGCTGCTCCGACGCCATGTCCACAGGCCCGCTTTGTCTCTGCAATTGCGGCGACAACTGATCGGGCCGCGTCAGGTACGAGTACTGCGGACTCGATAAAAACGACAGCGAATGGGTGGGAGAAAACGTTTCGAGATCAGGGTCTTCGAGGCCGCGGAGCGGGCCCGGAAAGAACCCCACAGCTTGGTTCTGGATCAGGGATGGGTGGTGGTGGTGTTGGTGGGTTTGGTCGGGTACCTGATAAAGGTAGAGGTCCCCGTTTTCGGAGGGATTGGAAAAATTTGGCAAAACAGCTTCGGTATAATTGAGTAGTTCCATAGGCAGTGGAGGCAGTGGTACTAGAAGTCAATAATTATTTAAATGGCTAATCGAGGGTGCAAGCGCCTAATCACCAAGGACCATATATATTATGAAAAAAGCGACCGATCGCCCTTGCGTCTCCTATTTAAGTTTCCGAATGGCTATTCTGCAAGCAACGATACTCTAGAATCCAGGGCGAATTGCGTTTTCTCGTCTGTGGCTCCGGTGCATTGAAATGACTATGCATACGGCCATTTTCGGTCCACATGAAACCTTGCATGAGAGGGGGCCCGAAAAATAAAAATAAAAATAAAAAATAAAAAAAAAAAGAACCTCTCGCTCGAGATGTGGGAGACTAACGTGAAATTGCGAAGTTTAAAATGACATTCTAGGTTGAACCCTGAATGAATGGGGACCCTGAATCTACTAAAGTAAATGTAGGTGGCAAATATTGTCAAACATTTTCCAAACGTAGGTTACGTGGTGGACGCATTCAAACTTTTCCATGCACCATGCATATAGTCACATGGTAAACGACGCCCGGAAACAAAAACGTAGACGAAATCCTGAGGTGCATCGAGGCTACTTTTCGCCGAGGCGAGTGTTCTTTTTGGATAATTTGTCCGCATTTGTATTGCTGCACCTTGCACCGATCCCAACCATCGATCTGAGGGGAGAGGGGTATGCTTCCAACTACGGAATCTGTTTCCTGGCGTCAGGCGTAGTGGCTTATTTGCATGGCGGCTTTGCCAATATTCTCCATTGCATCATCAATAATCGTATGTGTATCATGATGTGTTTGGTTTTATCAGTGGGCGCAATTTGGAAATTTCATGGCCGACCAATATTTTTTAGTCTATACAGATCTCCAAGCTTGTGAACTACTTTTTAGTTTCACACACTGACGTCAGTGTTGCGGCGGCAGGCGTAAAGTTATCGAACCGCATAGGCAAAGAGTTCATAGGATTGTGATACGTAATATCATTCCTAATAATACATTGCCTCCATTAATTATTGAGGGGCGAAAATAGCAACTGTAAACTAGCCTATACGGAGAACATTCATTGCAACCTTAGATGAAATTGACACAAATGGGTGAAACCTTGCTGTGAAATAGATTCCACCTGCAGCGAAAGAGATCTACCCCCTCATCATCTAACGGCCAACATATTTTAGTAACATTAGGCGACATATTACATATATGGAAAATGATGAACTTTTAATGACTTATCACCATATGCTCGGGTTAAAAAGAAATTGAGGCTACAAGTAAGTGGTCGAAAAGATCTGAAAAAAGTGCTGATCATGACAACATTGATCAGCGATATATTGATTTACTGATAATACAATGCAAAAGGTGCATTTTCGCTTAAGGTGGGGACGCATACAATTGAAAGAAAAAGAACGACTTACGAGACCTATTGTTTTAGCCGAGAAAAAAAATAAATTTCATTAAAACAATTACATTCTCGTTTCGCCAAGGAAGCGAAGCGTTTCAAGCTGACATGCCGCTCGTAAGTACCAAGTAGGCGTCACGAGAAGAAACACCATGTACTATGTGCGGCTCACGTTTTGCTGCAAGTACTATGACCACAACTCTATGGTGCGTGGTCTAAATACAGGAAAATGGAAGATTCTAGGCATATGCATATGCATATGCAATATAGGTACGAATGTGGTTCGATAGTTAACAGCTGGAGAGAGGAGAATCGCATGCTCATAATTGAAGTGGTAAATAGCCTCTAATTAGCTTCTGTGCATCGAAGGTGATGCCAAGAATTAAGGCTGCCTCGGACCGACTCTTCGACTCTGCATGAATTCACATATAGCCGCGCGCCTCACTGGGACGGAAGAATTCTGTAGTTGACTTTGTCAATAACTCCGATACTGTGTACAGGTCTCGTCTAAATGTCGTTTCCGTGCATAGCTGCGAAACTCGTTTCGAGGTGTCGCACGTCCTTTGCACCGAAATGTTGAGCAAATCGAGCCCCGCTTGCAAATCGGCGTAGTAGGCGGCACATGATACAATTCAAGATGTTTGAAGCAGGAATGCAAAATTAATAAAGTTAACGTAATCAAATTCTGGGTATTATGTATGAGTTCCAGATTTAAGCTTTTCAGTGTTCTAGTGGTTTCCCCATTGTAAGCGATGGTTAATTCTGATTTTCCATTAAATTTCAATTATCCGAATATTTGCACCCAATATTAGGACCCCTCGGATGAAGGTAAGTGTTCAGAATCGAAACCAGTCGAGGCCCGTCGCTTACGCATAACAATGCATCGCTTCTAAATTAGGAATCGTTAGACGAGATATGATTGCGTTGGAACTGCATTTACAATTGCTTTGAATTGCATTTCAAGTGCCCTTCGATTGCGTTACCAGAACAAATTTGGATAAAATGCAATTTGGCTTGCGGAATGCTCCAAAACTGAAACATGCAAGGCGGGAGGGGATTGCGGCGGAGGTGGATGGATACGAAAGCTGAACTAAAAGCGACGAGACTACTACAAAGTTACGGAGATGTTATGGGAATAAGGTACGGAGATAATGTACCAAAGGGTTATATGCATTTTAGTTTAGGCATGCATGATGACTTTCGGTCTTGTTTCCAAAATTGATGCAACTGAATAGGAAATTTAAGCCAGTCGAGCCTGAAGGAGGTACCAGTGTGCCGGATGCTAACTTAGTAGTCTACAATTGCTACCAATCAGAATCTGCAACTCGTTTAAGCAAGAAAACAAGATAAGACAAAAGTTACAAAAAGCAAAGAAAATTACAAAAAAACAAGAGTTACAAAAGCAAACGTTGAACATGTTCACTTCCTTCTTATATGTGGGTGTTGAGGTGCCATACTTCCACGTGACGGACATCACGTGTATGTATTTCGCAGTCACCGCCGGGTAACCTCTTCCACCACCCGCGCTAACAAAAATTTTTCAGATTTTTCACTTCATCAACCAACTACAACATGGGTGCCTACAAATACTTGGAAGAGCTTCAAAGAAAGAAGCAATCAGATGTGATGCGTTTCCTCTACCGTGTCAGATGCTGGGAATTGAGACAAAAGAACGTCATCCACAGAGCTTCGAGACCTTCCAGACCTGACAGGGCCAGAAGATTGGGTTACAAGGCCAAGCAAGGATTTGTGATTTTCCGTGTGAGAGTCAGAAGAGGTAACAGAAAGAGACCTGTTCCAAAGGGTGCCACCTACGGTAAGCCTACCAACCAGGGTGTCAAGCACTTGAAGTACCAAAGATCTTTGAGAACCACCGCCGAAGAGAGAGTTGGTCGTCGTGCTGCCAACTTGAGAGTTTTGAACTCGTACTGGATCAACCAGGACTCCACCTACAAGTACTACGAGGTGATCTTGGTCGACCCATCTCACAAGGCCATCAGAAGGGATGCCAGATACAACTGGATTGTCAACCCAGTGCACAAGCACAGAGAATCCAGAGGTTTGACTTCGGCTGGAAAGAAATCCAGAGGTATCAACAAGGGTCACCTTTACAACAAGACCAAGGCTGGACGTCGTCACACCTGGAAGAAGCACAACACCTTGTCGTTGTGGAGATACAGAAAGTGATTGGACAGCGTTGCTGGAGTGGTTTGCTGTTTTTGTTGTGTCTCGTTTGGGACTATGGCTTTTCAGCTAGCTAGCCAATACATTTTTCACAAATAATGAGTAGGACGAGAGTCAATGTAGAACAGGGAGAAGAGAAGAAGAGGGTGAAATTAAAGTGGAAGTGGAAGATTGAAAAACTGAAAAGGAGAGAGCAAGAAGAGTAACAGTACAGCATTAGTTGAGGCTGTTTTAATTTGAAGTTGTTTTGTTTTTTGTTTTTTCTTGATTTTGTGATTTTCTGATTTTCTGAGTTTCTTGTTCCTGATTCCCTCCACTGCGCACGGCTCACAGAAAGTCAAAGTCAAAGTAGAAATGGAAGAATAGAAACGTAGAGAAGAAGAAACGAAAAGAAACAGCATTGAATCCAATTGAAGCTGTTTTCAATTGAAGTTGTTTTTTGTTCTTTTTCTGATTTTCTGATTTTCTTGTTTCTGATTTTCTCCACAGCTCACGGCTCACTACTCACTGCTCCGCAGTTCGCAGTTAGCATCCAAACACCAGTGACTCGGCCCCCCAATTGACCGCGAATAATTAATCTTCTCCTCAACACTTTTCGTTTTCTACATCCCAATGACAAAGCACACAAAGACCGCCATCTTGTCCGTCTACGACAAGACTGGCTTGTTGGACCTCGCCAAAGGATTGGCTGCCCAAAACGTCCGTATCTTGGCTTCCGGCGGTACGGCCAGAATGGTCCGCGACGCTGGATTTCCGGTCGAAGATGTTTCTACAATTACTAGAGCCCCGGAAATGCTTGGCGGGCGAGTCAAGACGCTCCACCCGGCTGTCCACGGTGGTATTTTGGCCCGGAACTTGGAAAGCGACGAGAAGGATTTGCAAGATCAGGGCATCGAAAAAGTGGACTTTGTGGTGTGCAACTTGTACCCCTTCAAAGAGACGGTTTCCAAGGCTGCGGTGACGATAAACGAGGCAGTGGAGGAAATTGACATTGGCGGCGTGACCCTCTTGAGAGCAGCGGCGAAAAACCACGCCCGAGTCACGATTTTGTCCGACCCCAACGACTATGCTGGATTTTTGCAAGAGTTGAAAACCGGCGAAATTTCGGCCCCCACCCGCAACCGGTACGCCTTGAAGGCGTTCGAGCACACCGCCGACTACGACGTGGCCATCTCGGACTTTTTCCGCAAACAGTACGCCGAGAACATCTCGCAATTGCCGTTGAGATACGGCGCCAACCCGCACCAGAAACCCGCTCAGGCCTACGTTTCCCAGGGCGAGCTTCCGTTCAAGGTGTTGTGTGGGTCGCCCGGCTACATCAATCTTCTCGATGCGTTGAACTCGTGGCCGTTGGTGAAGGAGTTGAGTGCGTCGCTCAACCTCCCGGCTGCCGCTTCGTTCAAGCACGTTTCGCCGGCCGGTGCTGCGGTGGGCCTTCCTCTTTCCGACATCGAAAAGAAGATCTACTTTGTAGAAGACATCGAGAACCTCTCGCCGTTGGCCAATGCCTACGCCCGTGCACGGGGCGCTGACAGAATGTCGTCGTTCGGCGACTGGATTGCCCTCTCCAACATTGTCGATCTCCCCACGGCCCAGATCATCTCCAAGGAGGTGTCGGACGGAGTCATTGCGCCGGGCTACTCGCAGGAGGCGCTCGACATCTTGAAGAAGAAAAAGGGCGGAAAATACTGCATTTTGCAAATCGACCCCAACTACACTCCCGACACATTGGAGTCCCGCCAGGTGTACGGAATCACCCTCCAGCAGAAGAGAAACGACGCCATCATCAAGGGCTCGTCGTTCAAGGAAATCGTGTCGAAAAACAAGGCACTCACCGAGCAGGGTGTCATAGACTTGACGGTGGCCACCATTGTGCTCAAGTACACCCAGTCCAACTCCGTGTGCTACGCCAAAAACGGAATGGTGATTGGGTTGGGTGCCGGTCAGCAGTCGCGGATACACTGTACCAGACTCGCCGGCGACAAGGCCGATGCCTGGTGGTTGAGACAGCACCCTCGGGTGTTGGGATTCGAGTGGGCCAAGGGCACCAAGCGCCCCGACAAGGCCAATGCCATCGATTTGTTCGTGACCAGCCAGGTGCCCACCGAGGAGCCGGAGAAGTCGGAGTACGAGTCCAAATTTGCCAAAATTCCCGAACCGTTGACGGCGGAAGAGAGGAAGGAATGGTTGAACAAGGCGTCGGAAGTGGCTTTGTCTTCCGATGCATTTTTCCCTTTCCCCGACAACGTGCATCGTGCTTCGCGTTCCGGCGTGCGGTACGTGGCTGCACCCTCGGGCTCGGTGATGGACAAGGCTGTTTTTGCGGCTGCCGACGAATACAACATGGTGTATGTGGAGAACCAGATCCGGTTGTTCCACCACTAGGCGAGGCGAGCGAGCAGAAGGGAAGAGAAGAGAAACTTGGGAGAAGAGAAACTTAAGGAAGAAGAGAGCAGTAGTCATAGCAGTAGAATAAAATACTCTAGTTTAATTCGCACTGTCAATTTCCATTCGCATTTTTCTCACTTCTCACAATTTTCAATTCTCAATTTTCATTCTCACTTTTTCTCACTTTTCATTCTCACTAACACGTCATGGCCTCCGAGTACACCTACGACGAAGACGGCGAAACATGGCCCTTTTTCGTGATGGCCGTGCTCTCCTTCGCCCTCGTACCGCTTACCGTAAAGTGGGCCTGGCGAATCGTGTCCTCAGACAGAAAATTGGTCAATGTGCCTGGTGCCATCGACCACTCGGCCACGTCTCTTGGGTTGGAAAACGCCTCCAGCTTGGGCGACTTCAAGAGAAAACGCACCTCCGACCGAATCTTCAACAAAACCTTGGTTTTGGTGGTTGTGGGCTGGGCAATTGTCGCCTACATTGGCTGGAACCACACCAAGGAAGCCAACCTCCAGGGCACATTTGACCCCTATGCTATTTTGGACGTGGCCATGAACGCCTCCGAGCGAGAAATCAAGAGCAGGTACAGAAAGCTCTCGTTGAAGTTCCACCCGGACAAGCTTCCCCAGGACATCACCGACGCCGTCAAGCAGGAGATGGAGGCTGCGTTCATCAAGATCAATTTGGCCTACAAGTCGTTGACGGACGAGGTCACCCGCAACAACTTTTTGCGCTACGGCCACCCGGACGGGCCCCAGGACGTCAAACACGGCATTGCTCTTCCCAAATTTTTGGTGGAAGGAAAGTACTCGCCGCTCATGGTGGTGGTGTACTTTGCGTTGGTGGGGCTTTTGCTTCCACTAGTGGTGGGGCGTTGGTGGTCCGACGTCAAGGCACACACACGGAGAGGCCTCCATGTCGACACCGCGGGGCTTTTTACCAGGAAATTGGCCGATAGAAATCCCGCCAAGGCGGCCACCCCAGACATGCTTCTTGAGTGGTTGGTGCAAGCCCACGAATTGAAGGCCGTCGCGGGCCACTTGGAGCCTGCCCAGGTCAGACAGTTGATCGACGACCACTTCCACAGAAAAATCGGCCCAGCGGACTTGCAAAAGCTTCAAATCGTCGCCAAACTTCCACACCTTATAAACGGCTTGATAGACATCGCCAACGTCTTCCGCCAGTTTGACGTGGTTTCCACGGCCGTCGACCTCCACAAGGCTGTCGTTCTGGCCGTCAAGCCGTGCGGACGGTACCAGGAGCTTCTCCAGCTTCCGTACGTCGACCACACCCAAACCGAGGCCCAGCCGGTCAAAAGACTCGGAAAGCTCTTTGCTATAAAAGAAGACGAGGCAGGAAAAGCATTGGGAATCTCCGACCTGCAAAAGCTCAAGACGTCGCTCAGCATTGCTGCCCATATTCCTTTTCTTCGTATCATCGATGCCTCGTTCAAAGTGCCTGGCGAAGACGAAGTAACCCCAGCTTCCAAGGCCCATTTGGTGGTCAAGTTTCTCGTAAAGTCCCCACGGTTGAAATCGTGCCCTCAGATTGACGACGAAAGACTCAAGGAGGAGGAAACGATGGAGATGTTGCGTAATCCTCTCAAGACCAACGACGAGGAACCTTCATTGCCCCACGCCTATGCCCCATACTTCCCAGAGCCGGTAGCTAACAACTGGTATGCGTTCATTCTCAACCAAACCGACAACCGTATAGTGGAAGGCAGTGAGGTGTGCAAACTTGAAAACGTCGATTTGCTGAACCTCAAGCTCACCCAGGAGCTGTGGATTTCCGCCAAGGAAGGGGAGGTCAAGATCAGTACGTTCAAGATCCCACTTACGCAGCCTACTGCCTCTGTGCCCGGCGTGTCACACTATAGATTGATCATGAAGAACAACGTCTACTTTGGACCCGATGTCGATATTCCTCTCACTTTGGAGGTCAAGCCGGTCCCACCCAAGATTCCTCAGAATAAAGAGGCCATCACAGAGGTTTCAGATGACGAAAGCGACATTTCTGACCCAGAGGAAGACTCTCTTGCGGGAGCACTCGCTGCGTTACGAGGAGGACCAGTCAAGAAAACTGAGACCGAGGAGGAGGACAGCGATGAAGATGTGTTCACAGATATCAATACTGACACGGAAGACGAAAGTTAGGAGAAGTAAGTTATAATAGCTTAGCTATAAGAAGGAGAAGAAGAATGTTGGTTTGGTACGAAATTGCTAGTGACAGTACACCTTGTAGATATGCATTTCTATGTCCCAATACTGCTTATATTTTCTTCCGCAAAATAACCGCATCGGGGCTCTCGAGGCCCTGATCGTGATAATACTTTGGCACCTCTACCGAAACCTCAAACCCTCGTTTTTTGTACCATTCCACAGCGTGTGTGTTACTGACTTGTACATGCAAGAAAACCTCGTGAATGAACCTCTTTTTCGTTTCTTCAATGACATATTCAAGCAATTGTGAACCGATTCCCAAACCTTGATACGCCGGTAAAACTGCTAGCGATTCCACATACATGGCGTTGGGGATGGAATTGGTGGCTATTTGATGCTGCTGGGTTTGAGTATGAGAGCTGGACGAATGCGATGTATTGAAAGGTTTTGCCTTGACACCTGCAACCGGGATTTCAGCGTAAAAACCCAATTGCTCAACCACACCTTTTTCCAAGCAGTCCTTGTACCACTGCTCGGGGAACGTCACAGGAAAACATACCTCGTTTATCTTTTGGAAGACCCCGATGTTGTTGGGCGTGATATCGTCCAAGGAAACGATGCTGCGGCCCATGCTGTCAAAATGCAGTGGAAGCCGGAGTGCAGCCTCGAGAATGGTCGGATGGTAGGACCCGCTTACGTAATGATCCGGTCACATTACCGGTCACTGACGACTTAGGGGACCAAAACGGCAGATAATTGCCATTGAGTGCAACTGAGGACTCCATTGCACTCCGAACCGGTGTATACGGCGTTGTGAGAAATATGGCGGCTTTTACCCGATTCGTACCCATCTCGTATAACTTTACCAATCACACGCCATTTGTAACAGGTGACCGCGAAGCCTGTGATTGAGTCGGAATTCAGTTACCATCGTCAAATATGATTACCACGATTCTCATTATAGGATTGATTCTTCTCATTGTCAGGACAGTTGTCAATGACGTCCGCAGTTCCAATCCATTGGAACAGCAGGAAAAGGACGAAACCGTGCTTGTGGGAAAGTTTACCCCACAAACTCTCGCCAAGTACAACGGGTCCGACAACCCTCGGATCTTCATCGCGGTGAAGGGCCGGGTGTTTGACGTGACGCAGGGGAAGACGTTTTACGGGCCGGGGGGACCCTATGCCAATTTTGCGGGGAGAGATGCTAGCAGGGGATTGGCGCTCAATTCTTTTGAGGAATCGTGCTTGACGCCACTTGACCAGCCCATTGACGATTTGCACGGGTTGACAAAGGAGGAATTGGAGTCTTTGGACAACTGGGAGGACCATTTCGAGAACAAGTACAAGGTGGTGGGCACCCTCGGAAATGAGTAGAGAGAGAAGAGAGGAAATAAAAGAGAAACGAAACGAAACGAAAAGTAGTAAGAAACAGAGAAGGTATCCAGAAACAGTGGAAATATAAGTGAAGTGGAAATATAAGTATATGTAAGAGAACCCGTATGAGAACCCGCTTTGAACGACACCGACGCCGTCTCATCGTCGTCAGGTCTCCCACCCAGACACCACCAACTCAAGTTCAACTCATCTCGCTCACCAACTTCATGAGCTATCGTGGCCGCGGCAGAGGAGGTTTTCGCAACACGACGGGCCCCAGACAGGGCGACATAGACCAGTTCGCAGCGGCAAACTCGTTTCCGGTCCAAATAACCGGATGGACCGGCGCCACCGTTGAAGAATGTGTAAAATTCATCTCGAGAAAATGCCGAATTTCGGTTCTAAATGCCACTTCCGACGCCGCCGGGGTGATGCACGGGTACGTCAAGTCGCAGAAGGACGCGGACGACTTGGTCAATTGGTCTGGGGTCAAATTTGCAGGCCAACTGCTCCGGATTTCCAAGGACTTTTCCGGACAGGGCGGCACCAACACCGCCATTGAAGCCATTACCATGTTTCTCCAGTCACGCTACAACCCCGGCATGAAGATGTTGAACTTGGCGCTGGTGCTGCAGGACCCCAACTTGAGGGCCAAGGGTTTTTTTGGGTCGGTGAATACCGGGTCCAAGTTCTTTCCCGCGCTCATGAAAGTGGCTCTGGACTTGAAATTGGATGTGGAAACCATTGATCTTTCCGGGAACGACTTGAGCGACCTCTCGGCGATCTCCACCATGGCGCCCACCTTCCCCAAGCTCCGCAACTTGAGCTTGCAAAACAACAACTTCAAGTCGCTCAAGGTGTTTGATCCGTGGAAACACAAGTTGTCGTTTCTCCGCGAGATCATCTTGACGCAAAACCCCATGATAGACAACCACACCAACCCGGCGGACCGCGCCTCCATCAACGCCGAGCTCATGCGTCTTTTTCCAAGGCTCATAGTGCTCAACGGCGACATAATAAGAAACGAACAGACACTTGTGGCCAACCTCACGTTCCCGTTCGAGGCGCCCGAACCCATGTTTTTCCTGGACGACGACATCAGGAACATGTCCACCAACTTTATCACCAATTTCTACAATCTTTGGGACTCGAACCGGAACGAGCTCTTGGTGTTGTACCAAAACGAGTCGCAATTTTCCATGCAAGTGGACCTGGCTCACCCTCACATCACCGACAGTGCTCAGGGCACCGACTTTGGCTACTATCTTCCCAACTCGAGAAACTTGGCGCGGGTTTCGTCGGCGAAAATCCGCCAGTCCAGAGTGGCTACTGGGCCCGCCAACATCGCCAAGTTTTTTGCCCAGCTTCCTCGCACCCGGCACGAGCTCATACAGAAGCCCCATCTCTACAGCATGGAGAGTTTCCGGTTCCCCCAGCTCAACGGGATCATGATGACGTTGCACGGAACATTCGAGGAAACCGCTGCCCCAGACATCACCGACCAGGCCAACGGTGCGGTTCCGAAAAACAGATTCCACTACCAAAAGAACAAAAAAATCGCATTGTCGCCCAAGAGCTTTGACCGAACTTTCATTGTGATTCCGGGCCCCAACGGCTCCATGATTGTGGCCAGCGACTTGCTTCTCATTCGTCCGCCCGGCGGAAACGAAGCATGGACCCCCACTCCCTCCACGCCTGGTTCAGCAACCCCGACACCCACACCTACTCCAACACAGACCCCCACGCCCAGCGGTCCAACCCCGGCCGATCTACCGGCAGAAATTAAGGCCAATCTCAATCCGGTCCAGCAGGAATTGCTTGTCAAGGTGCTCTTGGAGACCAAACTCAACCTTCAGTATGGAATCTTGTTGTGCGAGCAAAGCAGCTGGGACTACCAGCAGTGCACGGTGAACTTTAAGAACTCCGTGGGGTCGCTACCACGAGAGGCATACCAGGTGTAAGAAATGTATAAAATACTGAAAATGTAATTAGAGGTTAAGTTTAAGAAATCACTATTTAAAGTACCACTTATTCAAGAAAATATAATAAAAATCACTTAGAATGTAACTAGTTGTGTATCTACTTCAAATGTAACTATCTACTTGATATGTATCTACTTCAAATGTAACTATCTGCTTCATATGTATCTACTTCAAATGTAACTATCTGCTTCTTGAAAATTCAATTACACCTTGAAAATGTACGATCATTTCGTAAATATACTACTACCTCATTCGGTTGTAAGTATCCACTTGACAATGCAATTCACTTGCAAACGTCATTACTTGCATAAATGCTTATCAACCTATCGAAGCAATGTAATTATCTACTTTCAAAAATGCATTGCAAAGTTGAAACCGCATTATCAACACTGAACAAAATCTAGTCATATACCTAAACAATGCATGCCATCTTATTAACCCAAGTCAATTGTGGGGCTCAAGCACCAATTGACCTCAGCCCATCCCATCTCAGCCCTGCAACTCTTTCCTGTACACAACCACATTTCTCGTCTGGACCTCACCACTTCTCTTCAGCATGGGCTACAATATAGCCATGGTTTCGGACTTTTTCTACCCCCAGCCGGGCGGGGTGGAGTTCCACGTGTACCACCTATCGCAAAAGTTGATAGATATGGGCCATTCCGTCATAATTATATCCCATCACTACGGAGATCGAAGAGGAATCAGAACCCTCACCAACGGCTTGAAAGTGTACTACATCCCGTTTTTGATAGTGTATCGAAGCAGCGCCTTTCCCACCGTGTTTCTGGCATTCCCCATTCTCCGCAACATCTTCATCCGTGAAAAAATAGACATCATCCATGGCCACGGAAGCTACTCGACCTTGTGCCACGAGGCCATTCTCCACGGCAGAACCATGGGCCTTCGAACCGTGTTCACCGACCACTCGCTCTTTGGGTTTGCCGACTTCACGTCCATAGTGGGCAACAAGTTGATGAAATTCACCATGAGCGACGTGGGCCATGTAATTTGTGTGTCCAACACTTGCAAGGAAAATACCGTTCTTCGAGCATCTTTGGACCCATTGAACGTTTCTGTCATCCCCAATGCCGTCGTTTCCGAGGACTTCAGCCCTCTAGACCGCCCGAGAGACAGCGACGAGATCACAATTGTCGTGATTTCTCGGCTTTTTCCGAACAAGGGCGCAGACTTGCTCACCGCTATCATTCCCACCATCTGTGCTGCCCGGCCAAAAGTACGATTTTTGATAGCGGGCGACGGGCCCCGCTACCTTGACATAGAGCAGATGAGAGAAAAGTACGTTCTCCAAGACCGGGTCACCTTGATTGGCGGAGTCAAACACGAAGAAGTTCGTGATATCATGGTGAAGGGCCAGATCTACCTCCACCCGTCGTTGACCGAGGCGTTCGGCACCGTCATCGTCGAAGCCGCCTCGTGCGGACTTTACGTAGTCACCACCAAAGTGGGCGGGATTCCCGAGGTGCTTCCCAGCCATATGACGACATTTGCGGAACCAGAACAAGAGTCGCTCGTGGAGTCGACACTATCGGCCATCGATCTCGTGCAATCGGGGAACATAGATACGTCGACGTTCCACCACGAGGTGGCCAGAATGTACAGTTGGCAAAACATCGCCGTGAGAACAGAAAACGTCTACAACTCGCTCAGCAAGGAAAACGAGCCGTTCTTGACTCGGCTCGAAAAATACCACTGCTGTGGAGTTCTCGTGGGCAAGCTCTTTGTGCTCTGCGTGGTTGTCGACGTCTTCATATTGGCCATCTTGGACATCTTGTATCCAGCCGACCATGTAGACATCGCTACCAAGTGGCCAAAGAGACCTAAAAAGTTGCAAGCTGCTTCAAAAAATTTGAACAAGCTGCCTCAAAAAAGCTAAGAAGCTCCCTCAAAGAGCCCGTAAGCTACCTAATATAACGACTAACGACCGAAAGCACTTTCTCTCATGGCCTCGTAGCGGCATCTATCTTCCTTTTGCACGGCGACAATGTACTCTGCGCTCTCTCGTCGAGGCACCCATTCGTTTGAAAGCCTGACTCTTACCGGCTGGCAATTCATGGCCAACTTTTGAAGATAGTGCCCACAGCCGCCTAATGGGTTTATGTGGGCTTTTAGTCTTGGCACAAGAGGACCAAATTCGGAACTCTGCATGGCCGGTTTAATGTCCATAACCACCCGTCTTAGAAACTCAGCTTCACTTTTATACGCTAGGGCTCTCAACGAGACTTTCTTCATGCCAGACTCGGCGTTGGGGTCCTTGTACAAGTCGGCAAGATACGACTCAAACCGCTGAAAGTTTGCAAGTTCTTTCTCTAGTTTAGATTTGGAGGACTCCAATTCACTGTACTGGAGCTTGAGCTCGCTATGTTTTTGTTTGATGTTCACCAACTCATCATAAACCGTTTTGTATGCTTTTTGGTGGTTTATATTGGCAGTCTCAAGCGCTTTGTGGAGTATATCGACATTGAGTTCAAGATCGTGGATCTTGCGAAGACGCTCGGCGTCGACGGGGGGCGGTTTAGCTGTCGTTTTGGAGGACGAAAAGTCTTTACCAAGCTTGAATTGAGGCTTTCTTTCTTGGCTTAAAAACGGGTCCAATTGGGACAACAATTCCGACGCTGATTCCTCCAGATGTGGTTCATCATGAAAAAGGTCTGCCGTTTCGTACCACGAGGAAGCAAGCGCCTTGAACTCTGCATCGTCTTCAGGGTTCCATTTTTCCAATTCTTCTCGAAACGCAACTAACCGCAGAATATAGGCGTCAATATCTTTAGACAGAATCTCACCAAGAGCCGACTTCATCAGCTTCAAATGTAGCAAGCAGCACTCAGTAGTGAAACGGGCGTAAAACTTGCCACGGGGAACCAATTCCAATACATTCAAAATGAACAGGAGAATAAAGTCAGACCCTTCAAGGTCATATTCTTGCATGTCCATGTTGGCAGACAATTGGTCCAATATTTGGGAGAGATTCAGCAAGAGAACATCGCCCTTCACCAAGTTCCACTCTAGCGATGTCACTAGCAATCTCATGCACCGCTCGAGCGACTGGTATCTGCAAAATATCCGAGCACTGAAAGCTGAACGTAGACGGTTGAGAATTACTTGTGCCAAGCAGGTGATCTCGTTGGCAGTATAGATACAGTCGAACAACAGCGACGGTGGAGACTGCGCTAGGCGAAAAGAGTGGATATTAGGTCTCGCAACTGGCGATTCTTCACCCAAAATGGCATCTTTATGGACATCTTTGAGCTCATCTAGCTTGTCACGAAGGTGCTTATTGGAAACCTGTAGCTGCTGGATCCGGGCGTTGATGCGGTGGTTTTCTGTGCTCATTTCAGACAAACTGTTCTTCAATTCAGCCTCAACTTCTGCGTGCTTTTCCTCGAGGCCACGGTCCAACTCCACAAGCTCGGTAAGCTCCGAAACGTTGGTTTCCAAAGCCTGAATTTTGGCGGTCAATTCGTGGTTTTCTTCCGTGAGACGGCCCACAATGTCGTCCACATTCAAGTTTGTATCCAACTGTGCTTGTAGCGAGTCGATGATTTCCTTCGAGTGTGCTAGTTTCTGCTCGAGGCGAGAAAGGGACGCCAGCTTGAGTGCCGACTGTTCGGAGGTTTCCGCAAGGGTCTGTATTTCTCTCAGCATGGCCTGTAGTCGCTGGCTGTTGTCTTCAAGTTTCTGTTCCAACGCCTTGTTTTTCACCAAAACCAGCTTGATTTCCTCTTCTGACAAGTCAGAAACGTCCACCTGGGCAGACACAAGCTGCTCCAACTGGCGGTTGAGCTCCGACTCCTCCAAAAGAGCATCTAGTTCCTGCTTGAGCTCATTGTACTTTGCCTGGAGAGCATCGAGTTCCTGCCTCAATGCCTCGTTTTCCGTTTCAAGAACCTCCCTGTCAACAGCTAGCATCTCTATCTTGGACTCAGCGGCATCCACGCTTTGCTGGCAAGCTTCAAGCTGCTTCTTGACAGCTTCTACCTGGAGGTCCGTTGACGTCAATGACTGCAGATTCACATGGGAAAAACCACCCGAGCTCGCAACTGCGGCATGACTTGTCTCGGGGCGTACTTTGGACTCCCTGACAAAAATTCCGTGGTTGGGAGGACACAGAAAGTAGGAAATTCCGCCGACAGATCCGTCGTTTTTTCCCACCGGCTGGGTCAATTCCACGCCAACCCAAACGCCCGGCGCAAACTGCGTGCGCCCATGAAACCGAATCGTGCCCTTTCCCGCCTCCAAAGTCACATTTTGGCCTACAAACATGCAGTAATGGACAAGTAGAAGTTGCACCGAATTCTGATTTTGCGATCAACACGCCTGCACACAAGCGAAGGTTTCGCGTTTATCGAACCCATCGTAACCACCATCTTGTGTTGGACTCCACAGCACTTTGGCACCATGAGCACTCCTCAAAAGCGCAGTGGCAGCAATTTGAAACAAGAGCTACTCAATGAGCAGAAACAAGAAATTAGGGAAGCATTTTCGCTTTTCGACATGAACAACGACGGGTGTTTGGATTACCACGAACTCAAGGTCGCGTTCAGAGCGCTCGGGTTCGACCTTTCCAAACGAGAAGTGTTGGATATTATACATGAGTACGACACCGACGACCGCAACTTGATCACATACGAGAACTTTTTCCAGGCAGGTGAGTAACGAGAGACAAAAGATGAAAGAGATAGAGAATGAGAGACAGACAGAGAGAGAGAGTTTCACTTTTCAGTTTACTTTTCACTCTGATTTTCGCTTGGGCTGTCTCTGTTGGGCTAATTGGGCCACTCTGTTGAACCCTTTCTGCTCTTTTCTTTTTTCCTTCCTTTTTTATCTTCTTTTCATTCTCCTTTCCTCCTACTAACGCAGTCGGCGAAAAAATAATCAAAAGAGATCCCCTCGACGAGATCCGCAGGGCGTTCAAGCTCTTCGACGACGACAATACGGGCAAGATCAGCCTCCGCAACTTGCGACGGGTAGCGAAAGAATTGGGGGAAAACCTCACCGACGACGAACTACGGGCCATGATTGACGAATTTGATCTCGACGAAGACGGAGAAAGTAAGTACCAAGACAGCCCAAACTACCCACAACGTACTAACACAGTCAACGAACAGGAGTTCATAAACATATGTACAGAATAGCCTAATGTATTATATCTACTGTCGACAGACCGTGGGGGCCCGGTGGTTCTGCACCCAGACACCACGGTGCTAAGACAATTTTTCACCGCTTTCTCAACACACCATGTCGTGGAACACTGCCAAAAAGCGGTTCCAAAGGGACATAGACAAGTACCCCAAGGCATTGCGCGACGTCTACCTCGCCAAGACAAACCGGTACACGCTTCCCACCTTCGAAACCAAGCAGTGGCCCATTCCCAAAAACCAGCGTCGCACCGACCTCGCCAAAATCGGATTGGCCAGCGGAGATTTGGCGTACATAACCCAGGGCGAGAAGAAGGGCACCATCTCCAAGATCTTCCAGTACTCACCCGAGCTCGACTCGGTGCTTTTGGCCGACGTAACTTCCAAAAAACTCATTCCTCCTCAGAATTGGGTCGAGCACCAGAACAGTCATCTCATGGATTATCCCGAATATGTTCCACGGAGCGCGGTCAAAGTCGCCGCCAAGGACAAGGACGAGAACGGCAAGGTGTACTATGTGGTGGCGGACGATATAGAGTATCGTGACAAGTACTACGACGACCGGTACAAGCAGTGGCTTCCTCGCCGGTTTGTCAAGCATCACAAAAGCATCGAAATTCCGTGGCCAAATCCGCCGCTGGAGCCCCAGGACGACTACCTCTCCACCAAGGAGCCGGTGGTGCTCGAGAAAACCTACGAGCTTCAATCGTTGGCCATTGCGCCAGTGCCCGCCGAGGCGCTCTCGCAGTTGAGAACTCCATATTCGCGCCATAAGAAGAGAGTGCTCAGCGAGGTGCAAGCCAGAAAGATGAATGCGCCCGCCATGCCGCTCTCGGACGAGCAGAAGATATACCTCGCCAAGAAGGCAGCGGAGCCGCCCAAGACATACAAGCCGCTCAGCGACGAAATCAAGCAGTTTATCGGCGACCGCATTGCTGCGCACATGGAGACGATCGAGAGCCCGGCGATGAAGCGCCATTTGGAGGCGTTGTCGCAGCAAAAGATCCCGGACGACCCCCGCATCCAGTAGAAACTGTACATAGCTAACTAATCTATATCACAACTTCTCGTAGTCTAGCTTGCCCTCCAACTTTTTGACGTCGGCCACCTTGCGCACCGCCTTCATGAGGTCGTTCTGGACGATGTAGTCGCGGTCGTCGCGAATGGCAAAGAACCCGGCCTCGGTGACCACGTTGCGGATGTCGGCGCCGTTGAACCCGTCGCTCATCTTGACCACCGCCTCGAAGTCGAACTCGCCCTGCTTGGCCACGTTGGCGGTGTGGATCTTGAAGATTTCAAGCCGGCCGGCCTCGTTGGGCAACCCGATCTCGATCTTGCGGTCCAACCGGCCCGCCCGCAACAACGCCGGGTCCAATGTGTCGGGCCGGTTGGTGGCCATGATCACCTTTGTCTGGCCCAACGTGTCGAACCCGTCCATCTGGTTGAGCAACTCCATCAACGTGCGCTGGATCTCCCGGTCCGCCGACGTGCCCTCGCTGAACCGCCGCCCGCCAATGGCGTCCACCTCGTCCATAAAGATGATACACGGCGCATGTTCCTTGGCGTACGCAAACATCTCGCGGATCAACCGGGCGCTCTCGCCGATATACTTGTCGACAATGGCCGATGCTGGGGAAAATATAAAGTTGGCGCCGATGGTGGCAGCCACCGCCTTGGCGAGCAACGTCTTGCCGGTGCCCGGCGGCCCGTAGAGCAACACGCCCTTGGGCAGCTTGATGCCCACCCGGGTGAAAAGCTCCGGGTTCTTCAACGGGAGCTCGATCACCTCGCGCAACTCGCGCACCTGCTCGGTCAACCCGCCGATGGTGTTGAACGAAATCTCGCCCGGCTCGAACGTGGTCATGTTGTACACCAACGGGTCCACCTCGCGGGGCAAGATGCGCATGATGGTCAACGTGGTCATGTCCAATGCCACCCGAACCCCGTTTTTGAGGCTTTCTTTCTTGATGGTGTTGCGGCACCCGACGATGTACCGCGGGCCCGACGACGCCTTGACGATGAACCGCTCGTCGTCCAACTGCTTCAACACCTCGCCGATGATCTGGCCCACCAGCTGGAGCGCCTTGATGTCGTTTTCCGTCTTGTCGTAGTCCTTGTCGAGATCTCGGATGCTCATTCGCAACTCCTTGAGGCGAGCGTCCCATCGCCGGTGCTCCAAAAGCTTGTCTTTGAAACGAGCGAGCGCTCTCTGGCGCTCTGTGTCCACTGCGGGCGCGGGTTCCGGTGCGGAAGTGCCGCCATTATTGCCGTTTTCTTCGTTTAACGCAGCCAAAAGCGGGTCTTCTTCTGCCATCAGGTGGCGGCGGCCTGCGAATTCGATCTTGTGGGTCGCGCTGGTGCACGGGTGCGAGCTGCCTGCGAGCTGCGAAGCAGCGAGCAGTGAGAGAGAAAGAAGAGACAAATAAACGAAAAGAAAAGACATGCGGTGAAACTGCAGCTGGAACTGCAATCGAACCAATTGAACCAATTGAACCAACTGAACCCGATTTGAGCAGAAGAACTGAACATAGTGAACATAGTTGGTTATCGAGCCCTCCACTGGCACCCGCACCCGAACTTTCTCACCCGACCCTTCTCACCCGCACCCGCACACCCACACCTCAATCTCATCTCACTCACTCTCTCTCACTCTCCCTCATGGAGTTCCAGGCCATAATCTTGTGTGGCAAGGGCCACGGCCTAGCGCCGTTTTCGAAAGTGCGCTCCACCGGCGTGCCCAAGCCGCTTTTGCCCATTGCCAACAGACCCATGGTGGACTACGTTTTGGACTGGTGCCAGCGGGCATTTTTTCCACTGGTGACCCTCGTGTGCAATGGCGAAGATAAGCAGGAAATAGCGGCGGCGGTGGACGCGTACCAGGCGCATGAGGGCGCAGACCTGGAATGGCGGTGCAAAATAGACGTGGTGGACGTTTCTGTCGACGGTTCGGGTGACGCATTGTACTACATGTTCCACCACAAGTTGATCCACAGCAAAGACTTTGTGGTGTTGCCGTGTGACTTTGTCACCAACTTGCCGCCCCAGGTGCTCATCGAGGCGTATCGCAACAGGGCCGACACCGACGTGGGGTTGGCGGTTTGCTACAAAAACCAGTTGGACATCGAGGACAAGAAAGCCACGATTTTCCCGAAAAATTACACCTTCTACACCGACCCCAGTCTCGACGACAATGCCAATGGCCAGCTCTTGGACGCGTACTCGGCCGACGACGTCGGCTTCCACAAGTCGCTCCAGATCCGCACACAAATGTGCTGGCGGTACCCGCACAGTCGCATCAGCACCAAGTTGTTGAACTCGGGGATCTTTTTCGGGTCCAGCGACGCCATAACCCGGGTGTTCGAGTCCCACCGGTCCAAGTTCAGCGACCTGTACTTCAAAACCAGATCGGTGGCCAAAGTGGTGCGAGATTTTGCTCGGCGCTCATGGAAGCACAAGCAGCCGCTCGACACCGTCGGATTCACCATTCTCCCCGAGCAGGCGATGTTTTTCCGCAGCAACCATCCGTCGGTGTGGATGGAGGCCAACAGACACTTTATGAAGGAGCGGGCCAGAAAACAGGGCCAGAAAACCGGCCTGTCCCATGCCTCTTTCGACAAGCAGTCCCGGTCGGCCGTGGGCCTCGACTCGCTTATCGGCGCCAATACCACCCTTGGCGAAAAGACCAACGTCAAGCGGACCGTGGTGGGCCGCGATTGCAAGGTGGGCGACCGGGTCAGACTAACGGGATGTCTTGTCATGGACGGGGTGGTGGTAGAAAACGATGTCCAGTTGGAAAATTGCATCATTGGAAAGAATGCCGTTATTCGGGGAAAAGTGCGTCTTGTCAACTGCTATGTCGAGTGCACCAACGACGTGCCGGCGAAAACCAATTCCAAGGGAGACACCTTGTTGAGTCTTTCCCTCGATGGGTTGGACGAGGTGGAGTCGGAGTCGGAGTCGGAGTCGGGGTCCAGCGACGAGAGCGACTACGAATACGAGGGCGAGTACGACGACAATGCGGACGGGTTGTTTGGATATTAGGCCCAGGCTTAGAGAATGGCTACAATAGGCTATAATCATAGGTGATCATTACTCATTAATGCTATAGAAGGAAGGAGGAAACGAAACGAAAACGAACAAGAAAAAAGGGAAAAGAACTTAGCTCTCTATTCGTACTTTTCTTTTCTCTCTTTTCTCTCTTCTCTCTCTTCTCTCTCTTCTCTCTCTTCCTCTTCCTCTTCCTCCTCCTCTTCCTCTTCCTCATTCCTCTTTCTTCTTCCGCCGCTTACGGCCGCTGTCGCTGTCGCTGTCCGACCCGTCCTTCCACTCCTCCTTCTTCCCCTCCTTCCGCGGCTTGCGCCGTATGCTGGCTCTCTGCTTGACAGAATGCGCTACCGAAGGCGGGGGGATTCCTGGGTAAAAATGCTGGGGAGCCGCCAACTGCGCCGGCGCAGAAAACACATGGTTGGGAAGCCGCGAGTTTTCAAGCGGCGGCGCCACAAGCTCGGGTATACACTCTGTCACCGGACTCGATGCCACTTCCGAGTTCTTGTCCCGTTCTTCCAAATCTTCCTGGTCTTGTTTGCGGATCTCCGCTCGTCTCGTCAACGCCCAATCTTCAATATCGTCACCATTTGCGATTGCCAACAACAAATCGTCCAAGCAGTCGGTATATCCTTGGTCGGCTGCACTCACCAGCTTCTTATTGGCAAGCCGGTAGAGTCTTGTGACCGCTTTTGCTGCGTTCGAAAATTCTGATTTAGCTTCTTCTGGTTCATGACTATTGTATAATGCTGCCACTGCGTTTGCTGCGGTCTTGAATTCCAATGCTAGTTCCCGTGACAAGCGTTCTGCGGCTTGCTGTTGCACCGACGGCGCAGCAGGGAGGTCTGACGAAAGGTTGGAGAGGTCCATAAAGAGGTGATGAGGGGAGGGTTTGTGTGGTGGGTGCGGGTGGTGCATGGGTGCCCTCGACCTCGTCCTCGAGCTGCGAGCTGCGAAGCAGCGAGTAGTGAGGGAAGAGAAAGAAAGGAGGGAGCGAATTTGCAATTGGAATTGGAATTGGAATTGGCAATTGAGACAGAAGAGGCCTAAGGTAGAGAAGAATTGGTATACTTATATCGGTGACCGCGAATTCGTGGTTGCAAATTGTATGAATAGACTTCAAACTTCACCAGATAAACTTTACAAGACAATTCTGTTCCCGCTCTGCTTTAGAAGTCTCTTCTTTATATTTGCTTCTTATCTTTTTTTCTTTTCATTGTCTCTTCTTTCTCTCGCTGCTTTCTCTCTCCGGCTCGCAGCTTGCACCCGTGCACCAGCCTCCCATATTCCACCTGGCCTCACTTCTTTCCCCAATGGTCAAGTCCACGCTTATATATCGATATGATGGTACGTACCTCCTCCCGCAGCCCACACGCTCCCAGCTAACCCAGCGCTTCCCCTTTGTGGCTCGGTCGACGATAACCAGGATCCTGGTTTAATGGAACAGAAGAAAAAATGCAAAATTCTTATTAGCAGAATCACCCCCAATTCCGAACCCCAGGCCACAGTGGAGTCTGGCGCGTATAATTTGCACTACCAGATCTCCAACCAAATCATATACTTGTGCATCTGTGACAAAACATATCCCCGGAAGCTTGCGTTTTCGTATCTCGCCGAAGTGTCACACGAGTTTGAAAATTCCCACGGCCAAGAAGCTCTTCTGGCATCGGCACGGCCGTTTGGGTTCAGTTCGTTCGACAACTTCTTGAGCAAGACCAAGAAAATCTACCAGGACCAGCGAGCACAGTCCAACTTGGACAAGTTGAACAACGACTTGGCCGATGTCAAGAAGGTGATGACCAAGAACATTGAGGATTTGCTCTACCGAGGAGACTCGTTGGACAAGATGAGCGACTTGTCGTCGAGCTTGCGCAACGACTCGATCAAGTATAGAAAACGGGCGCAGAAAATCAACTTTGATGCGTTGTTGAGACAGTACATTCCGGTGGTGGGGGTGCTGATAATGTTTTTGTTTTTGGTGTGGTACATGTTCTTGAGACGATAGACATGCGAGAATTGCGAACGAATTGCGAACGAATTGCGAATGCAACTCGAAAGCAATGGTGCAATTCGTGCAATTCGGCATCTACCACTGACTATATAGCGTACTTTTGAATCTTCGCACTCTTATCGAAATCAAATACTTGACCGAATACCGCACCAAATACTTGACCAAACACCGCACCAAAACCAATTCTCCCACTGACCTTTCCTGCTTTCCCACTCATCCCTTCACTCCCCTCCACTCCACTCCTCTCCCATGCCCCAATTGGGCTCCAAGAAGTCGCTCGTTCTTCCCCACGCCCCATCGCTAGCCACCACGGCGCTCACCTTCAGCAATGCCAATTCCACCCCAGACGAAATCCAGCCCCTGGCCTCGGTGGCCACGGAAGAACCCGGCGCAGACGACGACACAGAAGACCTCCAGAGCATATTGCACTCGTATATTCGAAAAGACAGGTCCCCGAGTAGCGGCGACGAAGTTCCGCTTGCGACCATGAATTTTGCCGGATGTGAAAATGTGCCCAACGGCACGTTTTTGCAACGGTATGTGGTGCTGAGCAGACTGGACCAGCACGAGACGTTCCACCACAAATTCAAGCATTTTTTTGTGCTTTCCAACGCCGGGAAACCAATATACTCGCTCAACGGCGCCGACAAGGTGACGGTAGGATTCATGGGGTTGATCACGGCACTTGTGTCTTCCGTGGAGGAAACAATGGACCGGCAATTGCACCACATACGCTACGGGCCGCTGCAAATCGTCGTCATAAACCGCGAACCTCTCATCTTGGTCGCAGTGTCCCGGCTCTACCACGAGAACAAAACCCACCTTGCGCTGCAACTAGAGTATATATACAGCTACTTGCTCTCGATCTTGTCCCGACCGGCCATCGTCCGCAGCTACCACAACCGGATGAACTACGATCTCCGCAAGGTGTTGACAGCGTTGGATTTCCAGAACCTCGACGGAATTTGCACCCAATTGTCGTACGGCCAAATCGTGGATCCGGCGCCGGAAACAGGCCCTTTTTCTGGGTCTTGTGGCCTCGAGCTCTTCACGTCGCATCTCCTTGGCTCGGCGTTGCCCAGCGTTCGCATCACCAATACCGTCCGCAAGAAACTCAACGGTGTGCTTCAGGCGAGCCGCAAAATCAGGGAACCGGAAACCAGGTCGGTTCTCTCGTTGTCCAAGCACGACGACGTGGTCAGCGACCTCTTGTTCGGACTTCTCGTGGCGCCGCCCAACAAAATCATAGCGCTTGCTCGCCCCAAAAATCACCACTTGTCTCACAGAGACATTTCAATTCTCACCTACATCGTTTCGTCCGTCACCTCCGACGCCAATTCGTCGTCCGAGGACTTGTGGGTCCCCGTGTGCATGCCCGACTTCAACTCCAACGGGTTCCTCTACGCCTTTATCAAAAAGTTCGACTTGGCCTCGTACGTGGTGGTGGACGGAAAGAACGTGCCGCCGCAACCAGTGCAAATCGTGCTTTTGAGCAGCAACAAAAACACATTCGACTCAATGCAGACGATCGCAAACAACATCCTCAACGAGATCACCTGGAGCGAGCTGCTTAGGTGTGGTCTCAGCGACGACTTGGCGACGAGCACTCACTATCCCACCGGAGTGGACCACTTTGTGTTCAGACTGGTGAAACACAACCAGTTTATATCCAGCGACATGGCACGGTGGAGCGCCAGCGGCACCCCAGCGGCATCTCTTCAGCTCACAAAGTTCCTCTCGACGTTGCACAACGCCAAAAGCGACCCCATCGGCGACCCCGAGTCGCCAGACAAAAAATTGACATACTTGAAATGGAACTACGGCGACTGGTCCGTCACCGGCTTGCGGCTTTCCGACACCTCCTACGAGTTCTACAGCTTGTGCAACCACTCAATTGCATCGCAGGACCTCATCAACACCAGCATGGCCATCATCAAGTGGTGCCGCAACAACATCCGACGGTTGACGTTGGAAGAGGCGATTTTTTGAATAGCTACTTCAATATAACCAGCTCGGCGCTCTTAAACGTGTCCGACAATTTGTCCACGTACTCCTTGTGCAACTTTTCAAACTCCTTGAGCATTTTCTCTTCGTCGTCGCTCAACTTTTTCTTCTTCTTGGTGAACTTGCCTCGAACCTCCGCCCTTATAGATGCCAACGTGTGCTTGCCCGAGCCATTTTTGAACTTCTCGTACACTCCCTTAAGCTGCTTGGCGCTGTCTTTCTTCGACTCCACCGTCAATGGCGGCAACGGAACCTTGAGGGCCAGTTTGTTGGACGGATCGATTTGCGGGTTCATGTTGAGATTGGACCCCAAAACTGCATTGATGATGCTCTGGGCGTTGGCACTGTCGAACACAGTGATCAAGAAATTTCGGCCCTTGATGGAAGTTTGTGCTACCGACGTAAATGGCTGAGGACCAAACTCGGTGTCGACGCTCAAGTGGTCGAAGATCAGTGGACTTGTTTTTCCAAGTTTCGCCTCGTTGGCCAGCTTGGCAAACTTTTCGAGCACCTCGTTCATCTTGCGCTTGGCGTCGTCGAAGTCTATTTCTGGGGCGTCCTCGGCCTTTTCGGCGTCTTCTTCTTTGGCTTTTGTATTTTTCACTTTTGAATTTTTCACTTTTTTGGCTTTTGCAAGGAGGGACGATGTGGTGCCAAAAGCACGATATGAATAGATAGCGTACCGGTAGGAGGCAGCGTGGGTCACAAATGGACCGCGACAAGCGTGGCGAACAAAAACCAGACTCCGTAACATTTCAGTTCAGCGCAATGAAAAATTTACCCCACAAAATCGCAAAATCGGTGCGAAAATTACCGTAGGCAGATACTCATCTCTATAAGCTGTAATGCTCCTCTATACGCTTGCTCCTCTATACGATTCCTTATATACGGCCGTGCCTTGGCTTATTCTTAGCTCACACTTATCTCATCTTTGGCTATTCCTGCGAGTCTATCCAAAACCCCCAAACACGACTTGGCTTCTCGCCCCACCTCGCCGCCTTCTTTCACCAAGTTGGTCAAATTCTTCCTCAATGGTTCCTGGAACACATCGTGGACTATTTTGCGCCGAGTATCCAAGTCGTCGGTGGCCAACGATTCGAGCGAAGCCAACGAAAACATATCGTCGGCTTGCGGAGCTTCCTGGGTGAAGAGCTTTAGCGACGCATATGGGTGGGGATTCGTAGGCAACATATAGTGGCTGGTTTGTGGGTGAATGTAGTTTGTAGGAGCCAATGCACTCTCTGCCGACTTCTGGAAGAGCGTGGACTCCAAAAACCGCAAAAGTACCGCCAAATGGCCCACTCGGGCCTTCTTGGATGTGCCTCCAATGGACGAGCTGGTGGTCACCGCAAGAGACAACGACTTCTTGTCGTCGCGCAAGTTCCACGCCATGATGGTGAAGAAGGAACGGAGGGTCTTGACAAAGTACGACCGAGCCACTGCGTCCAGGGCGTGCTGGAGAACGATGTCCAAAAACTTGGTGGACGAGCTTCGTATATCTGGCTGGATATGAGACATTGCCGAGTGCACAAAGAGGATTACTGAAGTTATGTGCAAGTGGAGGAGCCCCGACTGGGTCTCGGCGCATTTCTGGAGCAATGAGGCCACTTCTTCACGAACCTGTTGCGAAGAGTCGTGGACGAGAGGCATGATACTGGTGAGGATTTGCTTGTAAAGCGAAGGATTTGAGGGAAGTTGCAGCAGGATCGCCTTCAAAACCTCCTTTCTGGTTGTGCTGGAGTGGTGTTTTGTCAACGAAAGCTGGTGGAGAAACTCTTTTTCGTCATTTTTGTCATTTTTGTTGGACTTTTGTGCGATGGATTGGTTGGGAAGCGAGATGGATTTGGCCACAAACGAGGTGTCTGTGTGGTTATCGGGCCTGGCCTTGGTCTTACCCACCCGAAGCTTGGGCTTGACAAAGTCTTTTTGTTTTTCTGTCTTTTTCTTCTTGGCCATCACTGGGGAGGGATCATCGCGATGAGCCAAATGGTCGCGAAATATCAACGAAAACTTATCGCACAACAAACACCACAGGAAATAGTGCGCAACCATGGACCGGTTCCAGTCGCTCTCGCTCCACGAATCCTCCCAGGACGACTATATGGACATCGACAATTACGGATACGTCCCCGGAGACGACTCAACGTTCCTGCAAGATGCGGAAAATGAAGGGTATTCTGGAGATATTTACCGCGGTCTTGGCGGTTCTTCTACACCACTTCGGTACGATAGTGACACGGACGAGGAGCTTGAGGCTGTACACGGCTCCGGAGACCAGGAAAATACCACTTTGGACACCTCAGATCACGAATCCACCAGTTTTCTTGCGGGTATACTTTCTCCCACGGAACTTGGTGCTCGTCTAGCAGTTGGAAATCAGCTTCTCTTGCCTGCTCCGGGCGATAATGGCACGGAGGAATACGAAACTGGCTACGAAACTGACCAGGAAAGCCAAAAAGAGAACAAAAGCGACGTTGACTATGAGTTTGATACGGCGACTGCCCTTGCGAAGGTTCCGCCGAAAAACATCAGTGTTTTCCAGGACAAAGTAGAGCGCCTGTTTTTCAAGCAGGACGCACCGCAGCAGGAGAATCGTTCTTTTCAAGCTCAATTGGGCAGCCCGGGCACCCAGAGCTTGGGCACCCGGAGCGTGGGCTCTGGCAACAACTACCATCTCAACGGAGTCCAGGTTCACCACCACCACTACTACTATAATCCTTTTGAGGTACGCAGCAGAGAGAAGAAGCAGAAGCGAGAACCAAGCAAGAAACAAAGACAACTTTCACAGACTACCGTAAATTCGCAGTCTACAATCTCAAGACAGCTGCAATCCACTCCAATCTCAGGAATGTCACAGTCCGTCTCGTCACAGATTCTGAGAGAAACATTTCATCCCAGACACGATATCATAATGCCCCAACCGTGGGATCGCCGGTCGAGTCCTCAGGTGCGTACAGTGTATGTCTTGTCACTGTATCTTCAACTTCTAGTTAACATGGCTGCAATCTTATTGGGAGCTTACATTGTCTACAGTATTATCACCACCATTAAGCACGACATTGGCGAAAAACTACAGCAAGAAGCGTCGTACCGGCTCGTGGAAATGGCCGCTTGTCGTCGTGCTTACCACGAGAACCAGTGTGATCCAGAAACCATTGTTCCTGCCATGGAACAGGCGTGTGCGCATTGGCAAAAATGCATGAACCAGGATCCGTTCAGTGGTGGAAATATGTCGCTGGTAAGTGCTCATACCCTCGGTATGATAGTCAATTCTTTGATTGAACCTTTGGGGTTTAAAGTGTTGGTGGTGGTGATGTCGTTTACGGTGGTTGTGTTTGGGTGCAACTTTGGGTTCGGGTACTTGCGAGCCAAGGCGTACTGGGGAACGGAAAAAAGATAAGGAGGAGAGAAAAAGGACAGAGGAAGAGAAGAGAAAGGAAAAAGAGGATTAGCGTAGAATCAAGCTGATCTGCATTGACCTGTGGCGCAATGCAGCCGCTGGATCTTGCATAATCGGGCATTAGGAATACGAACGATCTGGCCGAAAACAGCAGCTGGCTCACTCCGAGACGCGTGTGAACTGCGTCCACCGAATAGTGAACGAGTGCCGTGTTGGACTAAACAAAGCCAACGTGCTGTTTGACTGGTTCCGTCCTGGGCCGTAGTAATTGTCGGTGAATAAGACATTATATAGTCGACAGATGGTCCTGATAAGCCCGATTCTGCGTCTTTTGGTTGCATTTCATATGCAACGCATGCATAGTGCATGTGGTTATACTGAACACTTCTGGGATGTTTAGGTGTTGCTCTCTGGCTGCTGAAACAGCAGAAGCTCGTGAGCAGGGAAATCCCTTTGGGTTGCTCCATTATCTGGATTACTTGGTCTTTGATGGATCTGCTTAATTCCTCCTTCCGATTGTACTAGGAGGGGACGAACTCCATCCGTTTTCGTGGTTTTTCACTTGGTTTTTTTGTGAAGAAAATCTTTGCGACAGTTCGTAAGGTTGGTTCGGATTTTGCCAAGCAACAAGCCAGTCTCAGAGAAGGAGGAATTGAATTCAGCTTCAAACTGTTGGAGTATTAGGTCGTATTAGCAGTGCTTCGTATTCGAGCATTTCGTTGTTTCCATGGAGTTTATCAATGGACATGGAATAACATGGAAGAACTGGGTTGATATTTACCCAATAGGAATAACTGGCTTGGTCGAGGCTATAGTTGTGCTCGGAGGATCATGGCACTCGAGGTGAAAATGAGGCATCTAACGGAATATTGGCCGGTGAGGACATTGCTTTGAGAACTGTTGGGTTAGTCTGAGGTCGTCGCTTCTGCTGCGTTCTGGTTCCTTTTGGCTCCGTTGCTTCGTGCTTCGTTTCTATAGCACTGAAGCTTTTGCTCGGCAGTTGCGCAGCTTCAGCAGATCCAGGCACGTTGCGGAGATTTTCGGAGATTGGTAATACGGATTTGGAAGCATTTGCGACTCGGTATTGCTCTGCTATCTTGGGATGGTACATCGGCTGTTACGGCCGAGTCAGTGCCACAGTTGCGGAAGGAGGAGAAAGCAGAGAAAGAAAAAAAGAAAGAACAAGACGGAAAAGAGAAGAAGAAGAAGAAAAGAGAAGAAGCAAAAGAAGGAGACCAGAGCACGAGATATGAAGCCAGCAGATAGTTATAAGTAGAAGTGAAAATTGCAAGCCAAGAAACCAGTTCGCGCCGTTCCGCCGTTGGCGCCGCACCGCACCGCACCGCACCGCACGGCTGTGCCATATGCAATTCTTGGAAATAGCGACGATTCGCACCGAAACACAAACGTTTAACTCACAGCGACTAAACACCAAAATCCATAAAATACACCGAGGAAATGCGCTAAATTATTCTGCACCATCCACCGTGCTCCGAAACACCCTGCCAACTCCACACCATTCCACCACCAATCTCTTTCTACATCCAACTTTCAAAACATACCCCCGCCTTGGCGCCGCCTAGCCACCGCGTCCGGCTGACTTCCGTTGATTCCCGCTGACTTCCTCGCCCGGCTGACAACCTCGGCTGATCGTGGCCTGCCCCAGCTGCCCGGCTATTTTTGTCGCCCGGCTGAACTTTCCCCATCGCGGCGAAAAAATTCGAGTAGTGCGAAACGTGCCGATGGCCGACCATACGACCTGCCCAACTCCAGCGTCCCCAATGACTTCGCCTACGTCCCCGAACCTCCCACGGCCACAATGGGCTGCTTGCTCACGCACCCGCGGCCCGGAGTTGCTCCCGTGGAGCCCGCGTGGCCTTTCTTGGTTACGGCCGACAAGTGCTACGCCGCACCACCGCAGGTGATAAAAGCCGTCTGTTCGCAACTTTCACACCAAACATGGGTCTTTTTGGCACATCCAAAGACGACGAGGAAAAGCTCCGGGCCGCGGTGCCTGCTGCCGCTGACGACAGAAGGCTGTCTGTGGGTGACAAGTCCACCCGGTCCACCAATTTGTCGGCATACGAGACGGCCGATGAAAACTACGAAAACGACGAAAACGACGTAAACGACGAAAACCATAAAAACCATAAAAACCTGCACCAAGAAACCAGCAACCACCACCACGAGGACGGCCACTCGCACGCCACCGTCTCCGACACAACGATCCACAACCCAATCCATGCCAAGCTGGAGCTGAGCTCGTTCTCGCACCCGGAACCGTTCGACGGAAACCTGGAAATTGCCAGGGAGGTTACGGAAAACGAATTGAACAGACAACAGACGCTCGAGCGGATTTCGTCGCGCAAGTCGGCCGACGAGGTGGCCCGCGAGGAGCAGATGAAGGAAGAGGGAATTGAGCCGTCGTCGTTGGACTGGGAGGGCCCCGACGACCCTGAGAACCCGATGAACTGGCCCGCGTGGAAAAAGTGGTACGTGACTTACACGGTGGCGCTGATTTGCTTGTGTGTGTCGTTGGGAAGTTCGTTGTACACTTGTGGAGTTCCGGAGATTGCCCAGAAGTACCACGTTTCGCAGGAATTGGCGGTTTCCGGGTTGACTTTCTACTTGATTGGTTTGGCCATTGGCCCCTCGGTGGCGGCTCCGTTGTCGGAGGTGCTTGGCCGCCGCTGGATCTACTTGCTTTCTCTTCCTCCCTCCATCTTGTTCACCATGGGCGTGGGGCTCTCGCAGAACGTTCGCTCGATTCTCGTGCTCCGGTTTTTCTCCGGCTTGCTTGCGTCGCCCGCCATGGCCGTGGCCGGCGGCTCCATCTCCGACATCTGGGCCAAGGACCCGTACGACATGTCGTTTGCCATGAGTCTTTTCTGCTTGGCTCCGTTCATGGGTCCTGTTCTTGGGCCCATTGTCGGCGGGTTCGCAGCCCAGTACAAAAACTGGAGATGGACCATGTGGGTGTTGATGATGTTCTGCGGTGCCATCTTGGTGCCGGTGCTCTTGATGCCCGAGACCTACAAGCCGTCGTTGTTGTCTGCCCGGGCGAAAAAGAGAGGCATTGTGTTGAACGAGCCGCCCATGAATGCGAAAAGAATCAAGGCCATTTTGGCGTATGCGTTCTTGAGACCCATCCAGATGCTCTTTGAAGAGCCCATCGTGTTGGTGTTGTCGATCTACATTTCGTTTATCTTTGCTGTGTTGTTCGGTTTCTTCGAAGCTTTCCCCATCATTTTCAAAGGAGTGTACCATATGGAAACGGGAGTTTCTGGGTTGCCGTTTATTGGCGTGGGACTCGGTTTGGTGCTCGGGGTTGTGCTTATGATGCTCTTGGACGAATTCAAGTTCTTTCCCAAAAACCCCGACGGAACCCGTGGAAAGCGGGACGAGAACGGCCAGTTTGTGTGGGACCCTCCAGAATCGAAGCTTTTGCCCGGAAAGATTGGTGCGGTTTCTTTGCCCATAGGATTGTTCTGGTTGGCTTGGACAGCCAAGCCGTCGGTCCACTGGATGGCGCCCACCGCCGCCGGCGTTCCTTTTGGGTTTGGATTGGTGTTGGTGTTCATGACGGTGTTGTTCTATTTTTCGTTGTCGTTCCCGCCAGCCAGTGTAGCGTCGGCATTTGCAGCCAATAATCTCTTGCGGTACATTTTGGCGTCGGTGTTTCCTCTCTTCACGGTGCAGATGTACGAGCGGTTGCACATTGACTGGGCCACCACACTCTTTGCGTTCATCTCGTTGGCGATGGTTCCGGTGCTTTTCATTTTTGAGAAGTATGGGCCGGCGATGAGAGCCAAGAGTAAGTATGGCTACGCTGCACACTTTAAGAAGCTTGCCCTTGCCAAGCAGCAGGCGGAAGCGGACGCCGCCGCGAAGGGAGAGAAGACGGAGAAGGCGGAGAAGACGGAGAATACGGAGGGAGTCCTTGCGGAAGATGCATGATACCTAATAGAGCGAAGTGCGTATAATATGCGAATAGAATAATACATATATGAGAGAAAAGAGGAAGAAACAAAAGGTAAGTTCTTGCAGAAGAAGAGAAGAAGAGAAGAAGAAGAGAAGAAGAACCGAACAACACACATTATTATCAGAGATAAGATGTCGAGCACAGATTCGACCACAGATCGACCCCGATTCAAGCCTCGCATCCTGGCGGCTATTACCGCTTTGGGAACACCGGTGCGCAGCACTATAAGTATCAACCATCGTTCGGTTTTCCGTTTTTTCTCCACTTTTTTCCTCCTTTCTTCTTATGACTCCCACAGTACTCGAAACAACCTCCAAGGGCTACGACACCGGCTCCCAGGGAAGCCACAACATAGCAAAGGGTTTACCTCATCCCCACCCATTACCCCAGTTTTCAGATAAGATGGAAAAACGCAAATGGATGCTTGAACATATGGCGTGTGCGTTCCGTGTATTTGGCCGCAAGGGCTACCTGGTGGGATCGGCCGGGCACATCTCGGTGAAGGACCCTGTGGTTGCAGGAACTTTTTGGATCAATCCGTTGAACAAGCATTTTTCGCTTCTCAAGGCGAGCGACATGGTGCACGTTGATGCCAATTGCAACATTTTGCCCGACGGAAACCAGGCCGCTGTCAACGCCGCCGGCTTCTCCATCCATGTGGCCATCCACAAGGCCCGTCCCGACATCGCGGCCGCGTGCCACACCCACCTGACATACGGCAAGACGTTTCTGACGTTTGGCCGGGAATTGGAAATGATCAACCAGGACGTGTGTGTGTTTTACAAGCGCCAGGCGGTGTTTACGAACTTTGGCGGCGTGGCGCTCGACGCCCGTGAAGGCGAGGAGATTGCCGAGGCGTTGGGATCGAAGGGAATTGCAGCCATTTTGCAGAACCACGGACTCTTGACCACCGGTTCCACTGTGGACGAGGCGGCGTTTTTGTTCACTTTGTTGGAGGACTCGTGCCACGCCCAGCTCTTGGCGGACGCTGCCGCCGCCTCGGGCATAAAAAAGCAAATTATAAGTGATGAGGTTGCCGATTACACCTGCCAAATGACGGGGGACCCCGAGTCGTTGTACGCCGAGTTCCAGCCCGACTACGAGTTGGAGGTGGAGTTGACGAACGGGGCGTTCTTGAAGTAGGAGCCAAAGATGAAGAGGTAAAATGAATCAAAAAATCTGCAAATGTGAAGTTTGTTGTCAGAATTGAGGTTACTTGCTGCAGTCTTGTATGATTCTTACTGTAATTACTTGCTTGATTGATGTATAAATACTAATGCTGTGCGTAAGTTTAGAGTCTTCAATGAGTCTTCATCGAGTTATCTCATGTCTTCTTCAGTACCCTCTTCAAATTATTCCGTTTATAGTATCGCAGATGGATTTTCCTTAAGAGTATTTCATCAGTACAAATTTGCAACAAATTTATTTGATGGAGAAGTTTCTCAGCTTGGAACCATCTTGTAATAGAACATGTGTGGAGATTCAACGGATACTTGAGTAGTACATCCGATCGTGACGATTTCAGTGCTCTTTTGAATCTTCTTCAATAAGTCGTAAATTGCCGGAACAAGTTTAGTGCTTGATTAATAGCTCTTTTCATAGCTCTTTACGGTTGTTTCGCTTTGGGTATTAATGGTATCACTATGTTTCTACTTCACTTCAATGAGTATTCAATGTGTCTTCAAGAAGTTGCTAGAGCAAGTATAGCCTTAAGTAGCCTTTCTACAATCATCGCTTAAATAATGATATGCAGCGTAAGTCAACTTTTCATGAGTCTTCATGAGGAGTTATGCCTTCATGAGCCTTAAGTGAGTCTCAGTATCCTTAAGCATTATAGCCTTCTACAGTTGATCGTTATGCTATGCTATGTGAGTCTTCTTCATGCCTCTTGGAGTCTCTCTGGCTCTCATGCTATGTGTCCTTGTGTGACTTGCGAATGCCCTTGGCCCACGCCTTGACGTCCTTGTCGAACGTGCCCTCGACAACGCCCCGCAAAAACTCGTGCTCGAGCAATTCCCACGGAAGCTTCCGCTTGGCCTCGTCCTTCACCAAACACAAATCGATGAACCGAACAAGATCCGGGTGGTACGGCGCCCCCGTTTTCGGGTCCACCTTGTTGCGGATGGTGGGCGGCGTCTCGTTGACAATCCGCTGCAAAAGGTCCAAGATACCCTCGGGCCCCAGCACCGAGTCGTCGTCGTCGGTCCACACCGGCCGGCCCGACGCCAACTCGAGCAACATAAGACCCATCAGCCACACGTCCGACTTGATGCCGTAGTTCATGCCCTGGATGCGCTCGGGAGACATGTAGGTGGAGGTGCCGACAAAGGTGTCGGCCACCGCAAGCGAGTTGGTCAACTCTCTCAGCACGCCAAAGTCGCACAACTTGAACTCGCCCTTGTGGGTCATCAACACGTTGCTGGGCTTGATGTCCCGGTGGAGAATCTTGTGGGTGGTGTAGAGGTAGGTGAGGCCGGACAAGATTGCAAACGCTAGTTTCTTGACCACCGGAAGCGGAAATTGGCGGCAGATGTTGGCGATCTTGTCCAACGAGCCGCAGTTGCAGTATTCCATGCAGATGACAATGGTGTTGTTGACGTCGATAAACGCACCGTAAAAGTCGATGATGAACGGCGACCGGCACTCGTGCATGATTTTGAGCTCGCGGATGATCTGGGTCTGGATCACCAGCTTCAGCTCGATGTGGATGATCTTCTTGGCCATGGTCTTCTGGGTGGGCACGTGCAAGATCTTGGACACCGTGCCCGAGTTGCCGCTGCCGAGCGACCGGAGGGTCACGAGATCGTCGTTGTTGAGCTTGATGCTGGAGGTGGTGGCCATGGGCGTCGACGACGCAAAGCTGAGCACCCGCGGTTCTCGCGGCGACGCCGCCGCCAGCTTGGTGGGCGAGATGGACGACACCACCGTCTGTCTCTTTTTGGGCCCGCTGGCAACATTGGACGGGCGGTGGCCGGCGAGCCTGATGCCTGAAAATTGGTTCATGAGGGTTTCGTCGGGATTTTCTGTTGCATTTTCTGTTCCGCCGGCATTGGCGGGCTCCGTGCCTGGTTCCGCAGCGGCGGGCCTGAGATTGAGGAGCGGCGCGGGCCGGAGGCGGTCTCTTTTGTCGCGGAGCGACGGCGGAATGGGCTTGAGTTCCGGCGGACAGTGGGCCAAGTGGGTTTCGATTTTGCTGTTTTGATCCGGCTGTTTCGGGCTGTCGCCGGGCCCGGGCTGTAGCAGGAGCTTTTTGAAGTTCTTGCGCTTCAATGTCTTGGCCTGGAGGATATCTGGTGGAGACGACGGCACGGGGGCCGGCGGAAGCGTCTTGTCTCGCGAGCCGACGGACGACGAAGACGCGTTGTTGAGGTTCATAAGTGGTACCATGGTGTAGGGGGAGGCGTGTTGGGGTGTGGTTTTGCACACACGGCGACTGGGGAGCGAGGGAAAGGGGAAAGGAGGGACTGGGGAATGGTGGTGGAGTGCGAATAAAGTGTTGAGGATGTGGGGTGGTCCTGCAGGTGGGACTGAGAGAGGAAGAGGAAGAAGAAAGGAAGAGGAAAGGATGAAGGAAAAGGATGAATACGAAATGGAAGAGTTGCCATAATTTAAGTTACCGGTACTTGAATCCACAATTGAGTGTTTGTGACGCTTTGGCTGGTCCTTTCTCTTTTTCTATTATGCTACTCTATTGCCTCTGTACTGTACAATACTCCACCGTTCCTCACCATCTTCTCTCCTTTTCTCACTCTTTCCTCACTCTCCTCTTCTCACTCTCCTTTTCTCACTCTCCTTTTCTCACTCTCCTCTTCTCACTCTCCTTTTCTCACTTCTCCTTTTCTCACTCTCTCTCTCTCTCTCTCTCCCTCTCCCCCTACTGCGGCCGCACCATGTTAAAGTCCAGCACCCGCCCGCTGTACGACAGCCGCCACTCGTTCTGCGGAAACTGCCCCGGCGCCGGCTGCGCAGGCATGTGCACCATGGGGTACTGCTGCTGGTACCCAAACCCGTTCATAGGCATCATCATAATGGTATCATTGAGCGCCGACGGCGGTGGAGACACCGAGTTTTGGTGTTGGCGACGCTTGCGCAGCCGGCAATTGACACACACCTTGTGCTTGCCCACATCTTCCTGGTCCAACGGCTTGGCACACCGGTTGCAATTGCCCAATTTTTCAAGGTTGCTTCGGCGAATCTTGTCGTTTTCTCGGCACCGCTCGCACACCTTGAACTTGGGCTTGTTGTTGCCGGACGTCTCCGATGTGATGATGGACGACGAAAGCGGTCCCGAGCAATGCACGCACCGGCCCAGCGCGGCTCGATTGGCCTTTCTGGACCGGAGACTTTGTCTGCAAGTGGGGCAAAGAACATACTTTTGCTGGTCCCGCGGGATCTCGTTGGCACACCGACGGCACGCACCCGACTTGTCTCGGGTTTTCTTCTGCCACCGTCTCAGTCTCTGGCGCTGGAGGTCTCGACAGTGCTGGCACAACCGGAAAAGCTTGGGCTCGGCCAACGCTTTCAGGCTTCTGCCGCCGGACGGAGCCTGGGGAATAATCACCGGCTGGAAAAACTCCTTTTTGCACCGCGAGCACACCAGCTGGAGCATCTGGTCGCCGTTGTGGTCTTTGGGCTGCACCTCTTCTGGCAGCTGGTTCACCTGGTGGACTTGGTTGACCATCTGCTGCTGGACATGGAGCGGCGGTATTCTGGAAAGAAGGCCCTTTTCCTCGTCCTTGACCTCGGGGTCGAGGGAATGCTGATGCTGATGTTGGGCTTGTTGAGCTTGTTGAGCTTGCTCGGCCTGAACTTGCTGAACTTGGTGGGCTTGCTGCTCAGCTTGCTGTTGAGCCTGCTGCTGAGCTTGCTGCTGAGCTTGCTGCTGCAAATGCTGCTGTTGTAATTGCTGTTGCTGTAATTGCTGTTGTTGTAATTGCTGTTGCTGTATTTGTTGCTGTTGTAATTGTTGTTGCTGCTGCTGCTGCTGCTGCTGCTGCTGCTGCTGCTGCTGCTGCACGTGCAACGGCATCTGCCCCATGACCGCCTGTTGCGGCACAACAACGTCCCCCAGAAACCCGATCGGGTACCGGAGATCAGACTGGAGAAGATGTTGCGACCCCATGGGAATATCGAAATGCATTTTGTTTGACCCCAAAGCCAGCATCATGGGAGCCATGGGCACGCTGGCGCCCATGGGGAGCGTGGTGGGAACCGGCTTGGACGGCATCATAATACGGTTAGGAACGGGGAGATGCGGAGAGGTGGGGTGGACCTGATCCACAGGCTCGACACCAAGAAACTGGTGATCCATATAAGGCGAATATTTTCAAAATGTCTCTTTCCACGCTGGCCACGTCAAATCCTTGCGACCTGGAGCTGATTTGTTCGATAATAAATGTTTATTTAAAGCCTCCGGTTATGAACAGTGATAGATTTTTTGAGGCGCTTTCGCGGATTTTTATACAACTGGCGGGCTATATGCAGGGAGCAACACTGGACCACCACCAGTAGCAATGACTCAAACAAGGTTTAGATTTGCCGGTGGCGGTTTTGGAGGGTCTGGGACGTGGTTGTGGTTGCACGGCTCCCGATATTTAGGGGGAAAAGTTTGTGGCCACAGAAACTGCCCCGCCAACTTCCCCCACGCCAGAAACGTCACAAACGTCAAAATCTGCACTGCCCCTGACGGGGCTTCCACTGTGCATGGAAAACGCCTGCACATAGCCCGATTTCAACCCGGTTTTTTCGCGCGGGTGCGGCTACCATGCATGTGGTCCAGCACTCAGCCTCCCTGGGATTGTTATCGTCGCGGTGTGTTTTGCCCAATCGAGACGCATGTGCGAGGAGAGGTGCCCCTGGCAGAATCGCACAACGCGGCTGTGCTGCAATCGCGTTTGGTGTGTGCATATCCTCGTGGTCCCAGGGCCCGCTCCCCTGCGTTGACAGGATCAGGGCAGCAATGCAATGCAATGTGGGGACGACTACGCACACACGCCGTTTTTTCTGTTTATGTAAGCGGACGGCCCTGACTCTTGGGATGTCTTCAGCGTTCGTTATAAGGTCTATTTACTGTTCTCCTTGTACTTCTGGGTGCGTTCTCTGATCCGCGGCTTCTTCTTCTTGCCCGGACGGTCGCCCTTGCGTGCGCGCTGGCCCTCGATGATCGGCTTGACCTTGCCGATGGTGGCTCTGTCGGCGCGGCCCAATACGGCGTTCGCTCGGCCGAGCTTCGACTTCTGTGCTTCCGAGAGCTGCTGCTTGGGCGTGCGTGCCTTCTTGACGTTGTCTATGTGGTTGGGAGAGAGCACCGATGGCTTGGCGCGAGCATTGGCTCGCAGAATGCGCAACTTTCTTTTCGAGTCTTTCGACATGGGTTTGTCGTTGAGCAAGATGCACTTGTTGACGGAAAGCGAGTCCCTGAACTGCACGAGCGCAAAGCCCTTGCCCAAATTGGTCTTGGAGTCCCTCACCACCCGCACAGACTCAACGTCGTTGTCTGTGTGCAGGTTGAAGTATCTCCACAATTCTTCCTCCAGGGCCTCGAAGTCGAGGTTTCCCACAAAGATGGTTCTCTTGTTGTCCTTGGCGACCGGGTGGGCGACGTGGTCCACCCGGAGATGATGGTGGTCGAATTCCCGGGCGTTCAATCGGGAAACCGCCTGGCGCGAGGGGGCCTTTTCTTTGAATACGACGTAGGCATTGACGCTGTCGCGGGCCCCGTGCAACTTTTTCTGGGCAAAAGCGGCTTTTCGGGGAAGAGCTTCGCCAAACGCTATGGACCGGAATCGCACCGACTCCACCGGGCCCACCTCGGAAAAGAGCTTTTTGAACTGCTTCTGTGTAGTTTTCGACGTGACCACGCCGGCGGGGACATTGCCCACGAAAACCGTGCGCTCGGCCTTGTCCAACTCGTCTTCCTTGAGATCCACTTTGGTAGCGGTTGCAACTTTGGGTGTCCGGGTGTGAAGGTCCTGGTCGTTTTGCTCATCGCCGTGTGTAGAGTGTTTGTCTTTGTTTAGGGCCTGGAAGTACTTTCCCTCGATATCGTCGTCGTCGTCGTGGTTTCTGCGGGGGGCGGGTTCGGAATCCGACGCCAGATCCTGCGACTCGCCGGAAGTGGGTTCGTTTGCGGGCTCATCGCTCAGTTCCGAGGGGGTTTTCGGCGCCGATTTTGTTCGTTTTCGAGGCTCGGCGTCTGTTCTGGCTCGAGCCGGCCGCTCTACCTTCGCTGCTGTGTCCAGGAAAAGTTTGCTCAAGTCGCTGTCGACCGGAGCGTCTCCAAAAAGCCCGCTGAACGACGACATGAAGATGAACCCGATGCGATGCGCACCGAAAATTATCGCTGCGCGCAGGTGCAGGAGGTGCCTGTCCTGCATGCGCGCCGGGGTACTGAAGAGTTTGAGAAACACCAGCAATCACTGCACTTTTACCACGGCTGTTTGGAACCGCAGCGACGAAAAATTTGGAACCCACTTCGGAATCCTGTTCTGTAGCCGCTACCTCAAGTGTGACTGACACCGAATCCCAGCAACTTGGCGCTCCAGTCCCACCAGACGAACGTGAACAAATCAGACCCCCAGCGGAATCCACCCAGCGGAAGCCGGTGGTTTTACTTTATTTTCCTGAATTTTAGTGGACTTTCGTGACTTTCTGCGCTCGATGGCGAAAGAAGGCACCGCTTCGGGGCCGGAACCGGCCACAGCAAACCAAGAAGAGCCCAATGGCACCACTGGGGACGCCGGTGGACACACCAAGACCGACGGAAATGACGCTGGCGTCGCATCTGTGGCAGGCGTGCAGAACACCACCGACGAAAGCTCGGAATTGAGCGACTTGGGCGACGACTCCGAAGCCGAAACCGACCAGATGGACTTTTTGGAGGACGGCGACCTGAGCAAGAAGCTGGATCTCCGCGCCCTTTCCGACTTGACCGAGATGGCCCGGCTCCAGGGGGTGGATTCCGACGAGGAGTCGCTGCCAGTGAAGCCGGAGGAGCCATTGGGCCCAATGGACGAGGCGCTAGCGTTGAATCCCAAAGACAACGAGGAAGCCAGCCGCGAGATAATGAAGGATATCGATGCCATCCACGAGGAATTGGGCCAGCCGTTGACTGACGAAGCCGGGAAACGAAAGGTCTCCGACGACGAGCGCCCGCGGAAGAAGCACAAGCCGCCGGTGAAAAACGAGGACGGTGAAAACGTGGAAGAAAAGGAGGAAGAAAAGGAGGGAGAAAATGCGGAAACTGCAAAAGAGGCCCTAGTTGACGTGAGACCGAAAGACGAACCGCCGGGCGTACAGCCGGAGGAAACCGCCGAGGAAGCGGAGGCCGAGGACGATGCCGGCGACGAGGAAGAAGCGGACGAGCCTAGGGCTCAAGCCAATAGCGACAACGAGGAAAACGAGGAAAACGACGACGAAGACGAAGACAACCACAGCTTCGAAGACGGCGATATGAGCGAAAAGCGGCAGGCGGCGGTGGCGGAGCTCATTGAAATCGAAAAGGCATTTGCGTCGCTCCGAGACAAAATGTACCACGACAAACTCAACCTTCTCGAGCACGAGCTCCAGCTTTGTGTTGAAGGGTCGCACCCCGAGCTTTCCAAAATCTACTACAAGATCAACGCCTTCCACCAGGATGCCCTCCGCCAAGCCAACTCCAACCTCTCGTACCGTCTCAAGTGCATCGACCGAGAAACCATCGCTTGTCGAACTGCCGTCCACCAAAACTTTCTCAAGCAGGTGTACGACAGCAAAAGCGATATGATCACCAACACCACCTCCATGTGGTACAAGATCAACCGCGAGCGCAACCAGTTGGACCAGCTCGTTCCCGATTACAGCTACAGTGCCGTTGGAGGTGCTGGTGTGTCCGAGGAAGACGGTGGTTCTGGGGTTCCGCAAAGTGTGCTTTACGAGCTCGTGAGCCAGCGAAATTCCATCAACTGCCAGTTGGGCATTCTCAACGGGTTGGTGGAGTTTTCGGGCATTCCCGCTGCCGTGGGCAGTAGTTTGGGCGACGACCAGCCGGCGCCGGAGCTCTTGCTCCGCAAGGCCAGCGACGAGGAGATTGCCGACGACTTGCGAGCCATGGGAGTGTCGTAAGGAGGACTGAAGAGCAACTCTTGGTGTGGGATTGAGACTTTGGGTTGGTTGAGCGGCTTGTTTCTACTTGGGTTGAAGCTAAAAGCGACAGGAGCAGGGTCTTTTGTGGTTGAAACTGAAGCTCACGGCAGGAACAGGGTCTTTTGTGCTTGAAACTGAAGCTCACGCCAGGCGCAAGACTCTACACACAGATTGAGCCTTTAGGCTTGAGAATTGACTAGCAACTTCGTTGACCTAATGAGGAACAGCGGCTGACCAGTGCTCAATAAGAGCCCCCAGATAACCTACACTGGACTATTAATACCAAACTAAATCAAGATAGTCCAGCAGTCAATGACCCAATACCTAATCTAGCTGAATACTATATCTCTCCTGTCTATGAGCTTTCTCTGCTATTAACTCTTTCCCATTCATTCTCGATTATCTCTCGCTTCTCTCCACATTCTCTCTCAATTCTCTCTCAATCTTCTAGTCTCAATTATCTCTCAATTCTCCCCCTTCTCTCTCCATTAATTCTCTCCCTTCTCTCCCTCTCAATTCCCTCGTATCTCCTGCCTCCTACACCGCCGCGCGCACTTCAACGAACAGATCGTTTCTTTCTATCAACACCACCCAAGAACAACATGGTGGAGGTATCTTTAACCGTGGGCAAGCTCGATGCGTCGCTTGCGCTTCTCCTCACCAAGGACCATCATATGATTGAATTTCCAACGATTCTACTTCCAAATGGTGTCCGGGCCGGTTCCATCGTGAAAATAAAATGTGATCAAGACACTGAAACTGAAAAAGAAGAAGCGGCCCGGTTCCAAAAGGTCCAGGACGAGATTCTCGAGACGTTTGGCAAGAACATTCCCCAAGCTCCCGTGCTCAAAGTCAAAAACACCACACAAACATCGTGTATTTTGGAGTGGGACCCGCTCGATTTGGGAATGGCCACGTTGAAAAATCTCGTTTTGTACAAAGACGGCCGCAAGCTCGGGGCCATCCCTCAGCCGTTGACCAACAGAACTTCCAAGTTGTCTGGATTGCCCATTGACAAAACATTCCGTTTCCAATTGCGGTTGGACACCACGGCCGGGGTGTACCATTCTCAAGAAGTGGAGGTTACCACCCACAAAATGACCGACTTGTCTGGGATCACCATCTGCTTGGGTGACATGTCGCCCAACGATCCGTTTACCGAATCCGACATCGAAGCTGCTCTCAAAAATATGGGGGCCCATTATCCTCCGCAACGCCTGGTGCAAGTGGACACCACCCATTTTGTGTGCACCCGAGAAAACAAACAGAACCCGGAGTTTGTGCGGGCGGGCGAGATGAACATTCCCATTATTCGGCCCGAGTGGCTCAAGGCGTGTGAGCGGGAGCGTCGGATTGTGGGGGTGCGAGACTTTTATGTGAAAGACTGTGTTTTGCCGGATATTTTTGCAAGAAACTACTGGGGGGCGCCTGCGGTGCCGTCAAAGGAAACGGTAAGCGAGCCAGGGGTTGAAGAAGAAGCAGCTAAAGAGGCGAATGGAGCGAAAGAAAAAGCTAAAGAAGCTGCTTCTGAACCAGAAGCTAAAACAGCCGAACCAGAAGCTGAAAAAGCCGAACCAGAAGCTGAAAAAGCCGAACCAGAAGTTGATAAACCTGTCCAAAAGACTGAAGTTTCTGTAGAGGCTGAGCGTAAGCCTGAAGAGCCAGCTGCTGAGCCAGAAGTTGTCGAACCCGAACCAGTTGCTGAGCCAGAAAGCAAACCAGTTGAACCAGTTGCTGAACCAGAAAGTGAACCAGTCGAACCAGTTGTCGAACCCAAGCAAGAAGCTGCAGCTGAACCTGAAGCTGAACCTGAAACAGAAGCTGATATCACCGAAATTCAAGGCTCCAACGGCGTGGCACCTCCAACCCTCAACGAAGTGGTGGGCACAGACGCTACCTCGTCTGCTGTTCCTGAACCAGAGGCTGAACCAGAAGCTGCTACGAAAGCTGAACCAGAAGTTGAAACAGAGGTCTTACACACAAAGGTCATAGATACAACCACAGCAAACTCTGCCGCTGACGTGGAAAAGGTGAGTGAGACCGCGGAGAACGAGGCCGAGAAAGAAACTGAGGGCACACCGGAGACCGAGGGTACGCCAGACGCCGACGGTAAGAGCAAGAAAAAGAAGAAGAACAAGAAGAAGGGAAAGAAGTGAGAAATCTGAATAGAGAGAAGCTGATGACAAGATGTCGGTATATAACCCCTACTGTCAATACTACCAATACTACCATTACGACCAATAACTCCAACACTACCACACTACACTCTCTCATCCATCTCATACATTACTATCTACTCTCCAAACAATCGTCTCACTCGCTTGAGCACAGAATCCTTCTCCGGGTCGTATGGATGGTCCTTGGACGGAATCTCCAAAATGGCCGGAAACGCATCCGTGTAGCTGTCCACCTTGTACCGAATGAGGTCGGCCAAGTGCTGGTTGATCAACAAAATGGCAATGTCATCTCTGGCGCTGGTAAATTTGTCAAACGCTGCCTCGATATCTTCGACACTTGTTTTTCCTGGCTGGACCGTCAAAAAGTTGACTTCTTTTCCCTTTTCCGACGTAACCTGGCCCACACCCGCAAGAAGAAGTCCCGTAACCGTGTCCTCGTCGGCAATTGTGGCTATCAAAGCCCGCTTGTTCATTGCCTCAGCCATGGACAAGTTGGTGAGAATCGGCGCGATAGGGATGGTTGGGTGCATGGGTGTGACAGGAGAATGACGGCACGGCACAAAATGTACAAAAGGGCACGAAAACGGGTGTGAGAGGATTTGTGAGTTTCTGTAGACGGTGGCGACGTGCGGGCGAGGCATTGAGCCTTTTGCCCTTTTTTTGCCTCTAATTTCGCCCGCTCTTGCTTTCTTTGTTGCTCCTCGCAGCCGTGCACCAGGACTTGATCGCGACCGATGGGCGCAAAATCTCCATGATTTCCCAGTGTAGCACCCGGGCCCCTTCCAGCGGTCTTTCCGCCCGTTTTCTTGTGCGGGCTTTTTCCTCGAGTGCCACAGCGTCTGCAGGACACTCCAAGTGGCAGAACATTCGCCACGACAAGGCCAAAAATGACGCCAAAAAGGCCCGAGAAGCCTACTCTTTGGCCACGAGAATTCAGGCTTCAGTCAAAACCGGCGGTGTAGACGGCAACGCCCAGTTGGCCACGCTCATGGAGAAGGCGCGCAAGCTCAATGTAACGAAAAAAATTGTGGAAAATGCCATAAAACGAGGAACAGGAGAACTTTCCGTCGACGAGGGTTCGGCCGATGTAGCCTACGAATTCGTTGGACCTGGCGGCGCTGCGTTTATCATTGAGGCTCGCACGGACAACAAGAACCGAACCGTGGGGCTGGTGAAGCATGCCATGTCGAAATTTTCCGCCAGCATGAGTCCATGCCAGTACCTTTTTGAGCGCAAAGGAACGGTGATTTTCGAGCCATTGAGTAGCACCGAAACCATAGACGACGTTTTGGAGGTGGCCATCGATGTCGGGGCCGAGGACGTGGAAGTTTTCGACGACGTTGACGACGAATACGGAGGAGAAATGCTTTTCAGAGTGATTACCGATGCCCAGGATGTGTTTGCGGTGTCGAATCTGCTCTCGGAAAAAGGCTACAAGCTTCGAGATTCCAAGACGGGGTTTCTTCCCGTAGCCGACAATGTGGTGGAGGTGCCTAGCGACCACGAAAAGCTGTATGGAAAGGCGATGGAGTTGTTGGACGAGGTGAGCGAGATCACCAACATATATACGAATGTGAAGGTGAAGCGGTGATGTACATAGAGAAAAGATTGGGAAAGAGCAATTGCATAGTAGTTGGCAATAGTAATCCAACTGAGTTATAGTTAGGAATCAAGTCACTGAGCTATAGTTAGGAGTCAAGTCATTGAGTATAGTCATTGAGCTCAATCGAGCCAATTGAACGCTGGTGGAATAAGCCAGATAAGCCAAGTAAGCTCTTTGGTCGGTCAAGCCCGAAACCAATGCCAACTGAGCAAATAGTAGTATTGTGTCCATTGAGAGAATCAGACTGACCTAATATTCTCAACAACTTCTGCCCTTTTCTTCTACACCCTGTCCTTATGCTTGTATTCACTACCTACTCCTTGCTCTCCTTTTCCTTCTGCACCTCCTTGTTCAACACAACGTCCAAGTTTGACAAATTGGCATTTTGCCATAACCGCAATTCCTTGTCGTAAGCAAAATGTCTATAAGTGAAGTATACACCCGAGGCACAAGCCACACCAACAGCAGCAAACAAGGGGTACATTTCTACAGGCACCTTTGTCTTGGGGGCGCCCTTGGCAGCATTCAACAATACTCTGGAGGGTCTCATGGTAAGGATGATGCGATGTTGAAAATCGAGCGTTATGGTTGGATGTTGGCAGGATGCAGGACGGGTGCGGCCTAGCTCTGGGACGTTTCCGGTATGCAGGAGTGATGGGCTAATATTGTACACAGGTCGACTGGGTATCTTATCGAGTGCTATAAAATATTGAGTGGCTTAACCATACTACGCCAAAATTGCGCCAAAATTGCGCTCTATATTCCCAATCGATATGGCCACGAGGATATAAATGTGGGAGAGAATTCTCTGGGAAATTACACCTTTTCGCAATGCCCAGCTCAACCGACCTAGTTGTGAGAAATTCCTCCAACCGCTTAGTAGAAATCGACAGATTGAAACAAGTTGTACAAGACATTGACGTCGACCGTGCGCTGGAAGTCAAAACAGAGAATGGAATTACTCAAGGCAATCTCAGATTTGGCAATTTTTTCAAGGTAAAATTCGCTTACACTGCCTGATGTCACTAACACTGAATACAAGATGATAATTTATGAGTGTGAGAGGGAGAGTCAAGGTCAATGAGGATCAATTGAGCATGCCAATGAAAGCATTTGATGTTTGTTTCGTTTCTTTTCTTATATTTATCAATATGTAATGATAACGTCCCATGTCCATCATTGTAACATTCCGAACAACGTTTGCCATGCGGTGCACACTGGTGTTCATTCACCTACTGCTATCTCTTCTCAAAATATAAGGAGTATTAGGTTCAATACTCCCATTGCTCCTTCCAATTTCTAGTAATTCTTCCACTTGTGCACAATAATCTACGTCTGCATTATACTTTGGTGCATGAGTATTATTGCTCGTCAACTGCACAAAATCTTCTATTTGGCCGATCACCTGCTCCGTATTCTTGACGGTCTTTACAAGAGGAACAACGGTATTCGATTTTTCATCAAAGAAACCAAACAAATACCCATCTCCTATCGCTCTCGTACCAGTTCTCAACCCGTACATATGAAGATAACAAATCATGTTGTCATCCAAGTTGGTTACTAACTCTGGTAAGGTAGCGACACAAGATATACATGCCGCAAGACCAGTGATGACTCTTAAATTCATTCTGAAATTAATATATTTACGATACTCCCTATCAGCTCCTTCTTCTAGCAGCACGATAAGACTGTCAAATTATGTAATTTCCACCGGGCAAGTGCTAATAATAGAACGGCTAAATTGCAATTTTTCATTTTCAGTTGTTCCCAGGCCAATTATTGCAATGTCCGAGGTTGGATCCAATAGGCAAGGCTTCTCATTTGTTAAGGTTCATACCAGTGTGGCACAAGATACGCATTGGATTGGCTGATGCTGCAATTGGCATATTCTGTGCGGCTTGAATGTGTCAAATGCAGAAATGACAGAGTTGGTATGACATGCAAATCAGCGCCTTAAAACTCAAAGAGAGCATTGTCAGCTCATATGACATTCTCTGTCAGCTAATATGAAAGTTTTGATGCACTATTTTAGCCAATTTTAAGGTGAAACCTAATATTGCGCTAGTTTTGCCTAATGCGATAAGACCACTTAACATGCGGCGAATATGGTTGCTGGGGGAAAATAACTATGCCCAGCAACGACCACTTACTCGAAATCGACAGATTGAAACAAATCCTACGAATTGATATCAACCGTGAGCTGGAAGTCAAAAACCGAGGTTGGAATTACTCAACGCAATCTCTGGCAATATTTCAGGTGAAAGCTCACTATGTGATAGCTTCAACACTAGACATGATAACTATAAACTTGAAGTGGTTCAGGTCAACCGTCAATGAGAGGCCAATGAGGGGATATTGAGATGCCTGGAAGGCTTTGATGTGTGTTTCGTTTCTTTTGTTCTTCTTATCAATATGTAATTTATTGCACTCACCGACCGTTCCGGTAATGTCAATGGAATCTATAATCACAGAAGTGGTATGTCTATGTCGTATGCGTCTGAGCTGTCTGGCACTAGTAAGTGTTCCAGTTTTAGCTCTATTAACTGAGTTCAGTTAAGCTCTTAGACTAGACTTCAGTCTTGGGAGCACTGGCCATAATTCTCTTGCCTCCAGCCTTAGCTTTAGCTTTCGTCTTGGCTCCAGTCTTAGCTCTTCTTAGCCTTTTCTTAAGTTTTCTTGGCTTTTCTTAGCCTTGTCTTCACTCTTCGTATTAACTGTCTCCTCCACTTTTGGTATTTCTTCTTAGTCTCTCTACCACTGTCGTATCGCCTCCTTCATCGTGTCGTAGCAAAGCCAGCTCACCGCCATGGACGGCACAATTTTGTACAAATTCGCTGTCAAGCCCTTGTAGGCTCCAAAGAATCCCTCCTGCTTGAAAATGGATGAAAGTGCATGCCACACCAGTCGGTACTGGAACCCCAATTCTCCCCCGGCCATGCTGGCGACTTGGTACCGTTTCCGCAACAAGTCCAATGGGTATATGAGCACCCCACCTACAAAACTAGAAAACGCTCCCGCTCCGAGCTTCCACATGGGGCTCTCAAACCCTTGGGAAGCATCCATGGAGTCTCGAAGCTTTTCGTAAAGGGCAAAGTTTATGGCCACATACGGAGCTACTCCCAAGGTGGTAGGCACAATTCCTCGGTACAACGCCAAAAAACCTCCCTCGTTCTTGTAAACGTGCACAAGGGTCTCGACAATGCCCGGAGCTCGCACCATTTTGGCTTTTTCAAGCCGTGAAAGCGACGCCGTTTGCACGGTGATTCGGGCCCGAACCAAGTCCAATGGGTATGTCACCGCCACGGAAACAATGCCGCCGACCAGCCCTGCCGCCAACCGCTCGTACGCCAGAAGCTCGTGCCCCGGCGGCTTGTGGCTCATCATCAATTCCTTGCACTTTTCAAACACCGCAAACTGCACCGCACTATACGGAAAGATCCGAACACAATTGAGCAAATTCCCTCGAAAGAGACCCTTCCAGCCCTCTTCCGCGTACATTCGTGCTATCGTCGGGAACATTCCTCGGTACACTTGGGCCGAGCCCGGGCCCTGAAGTTGGAGCAAAATCTTGGCCCGCTCAAAAGGAGACACCACAGTTCTGGAAACCGCTCCCGCGACTCCGCCCGCTAGAAACGACGCGTTGGACTCGTTTTTCACAAACGCCTTGGTCTCGCTGACCATACCCGTCCATAGCGACCCCATTTGGTCTACACAGCTGCCCGGGGTTTGGTGAGAATTTGGGGTCTGCTGGTGCACGGGTGCGCAGCCGGCCGCGAATCGATTCGCGATTTCGATTCGCGAGCCAAGCCGGTACGGTACGGCTAGTGGGGAGGTGTGGCATTGGCTATATACCGACTTCATCGATGTTTGGCGGCACCCGCGGCTGCGACGGGCCCGTGTCAAAGTAGCTGGAGGTGTTCCAGAGCACCATGCGTGATACTTGCACCGCAATGGCTTCGATGCTCACTTCGCGGTCGTAGATGGTGGTCTCGGTCCAAAAGCACACGAGCGGCCAGTTGTGCACCTGTGCCAATTGGCGGTCCAACTTGACTTTTCCGGGTACGGACTGGGCTAGCGCTTCGATCGCCGGCGCCAAAAACTCCTCGGATCCATACGTAATGTACCATCCGTACCGAGGCTCGGCGGCAGTGGAGGTGGTGAATTTTGACCCTAGCTGCTTTTTCCAAAGATCAATGGTGTTGCGGCAGATATAGTCGTCTGGTGCGGTGGAGCTGGGCTCTTCACTGATCTCTCTGCCGGGCTCTTCACCCACTACGGGCGATATCAACACTGCTGCAGCAACCCCACCCGGAAAATTCGCAGCCATTTCGCGCATCTGCCGCATCGCAAACGAAGACCCCACCGAGTCGCTCGCTACAACTAAATGACAATTGCTCCCTGGTGGCACAAAGTCGCCCACAGAAACACTGCCGTTGCCTTTTCCGTACCTCGGCACCACTATCACCGGATTTGTAAATCCTTGCTCGAGAAACTTGACCACAAGCAAACATAAAAATTCGGTGTAAAGCTCGCCGTTTTCGTCGCCGAGCCCAAGTCCTCCATGGAAATAGAGAACGAGAAGATCTATAGGAAACTGCCCTCTGCTCTTGGACTGGAACACTCGAAGATGCTTTTTGCGCTGAACCGTGACGTCTCCAAGCCCGTGGGCCGCATGCCGGCTCCGACGACTCTCGGTTAAGAATTGTAGACCAACCTCGTTAAACGGTTTCGTTTCGTTTGCCAAAGCCGCCTTGAGATACTGGACAAGAATATACCCTTTCGTCGTAGCCTGCTGGCTGAAATGGCTTTGGTAAGGAAACGGCGTCACTCGTCTCTCCACCGCTTTGCACAATGACCCTAAAATAAACCTGAAGGTGTAAACTGTATGCCACCAGCGCAACGGATGGAGAAGCACAACGACACTACTAACAACGAGGTACAACAAAATATCATTCAAATCAACTGGAAACATAGTGGTACAAATACACCTCACGAATTCTGCGTTTGTGCCACCGTCGTGAATTAGTAAGATCCCAAAACCTTTTCAATAGCAGCCACCAAGATATCGGCGTGCTTCTGTTCGAACACCAATGTAGGGCGCAACCGAACCGAAGCTTCAGCACAACCACCAATGTTCACACCAGCGGCTCTCATGTCACTAAGAAACTTGTTTCTGTCGTCTCCAGAAGGCAAAGTCCAGGCAATAAAAGTTGCTCTATTTTTACCTCTGAGGTCCTGGAGATATTTGGGGTACTTGGATTGCAACGACTCCAATTTCTTGAACAAATAATCACCAACTTCCTGGGCCTTGGCAGCCAAGTTATTCTTGACAATTTCGTCACCAATAGCTCCGGCCAAAATCATTCTGGCGGGGTCTCCACACCAGGTGTTAAATTGACGGTAAGCAAAATCTGGCACAAGTTTGGGGTCATGGAAAAAGTAACCGGCAGATTGGAACTTTTTCGAAAAAGTAACAAGATCTGGAGGAGGGCTCAAGTTGAAGTGTTCATGACACCAGAATTTACCGGTTGCTCCTACACCGGTTTGAACTTCGTCCACGATCATGAGAGCGCCGTGCTTGATTGTGATGTCACGAAGCCCTTGGAAGAATTCGGCAGAACCATGGTTATCACCACCCTCCGATTGGATTGGCTCAATCAAGAGACCAGCAATAGGACATTTCCAGGATGAGAAGAGATCTTCAACAATCTTGAGACATCTTTCGTCCTCGCGTTTGTTCTCTTCGGTATGTTCTTCCAAGGGGTATTTGTAGCTAGGATATTGTGCCTTGGGCCAATTGAAGGAAGGAAGGTCCATCTTGTGGATTGGCTTGGAGCGGGTGGTCGATCCAGAAGCAAACAAACGACCGTGGAAGGCTCTTTCGAACGACAAGATGGCCAATTCTGGAGATCCTGGGGCTTGGTTGTTCATGACCGACTCGTTTTCCTCCGCGGTGAAAGCCTTCCCGAAGCCTCTCTTCTTGGATTGGTACCAAAAGAACACGGCCTTGAATGCCAATTCCACAGCATCGGCACCAGATAACCCAGACCACAACTTGTCCTGACCCTTAGGAGCAAACTCCAACAATTTCAGAGTAATTTCCTTCAAATCGGCACCTGGAAAATTGCCCATCGCGGGACGGTCAACGATGGCGCGGATCATCTTGTCTGATTTTGCAGTTTTGATCAACTCGGGGTTGTTGTAACCGAGGGGAATCGAAGCAATCTGAGCGTACACATCCAAGTACAAGTTACCATCGACATCGGCAATGTAGTTACCCTCCGATTTTTCGTAGTCGGCAACAAAGTAAGCAGCTCTGGCATCAAAAGTCTTGTCAAGAGTCTTGATCTCAGCCTTGCTGACTTCGCCTGTAGACGACGTCGACACCACGGGAGCAGAGGGTTCTTTGGGGAAGTACTTTTCACAAATAGACATGAATTGATTGGTAGCGGCTGGAAAACTGCCGCTTTATAGGTGTTGCTGCCGGGCGCAAACGGAAGTGCCGCCAGCGCGCTTACTGCCCGATTTGGGATGGGGGTGCGACGGCGGTCGGGCCTGCATGCAGTGTCGTGGGATGCCTGATAAATGAAACCACAAAAGTGGCGGGAATGGCGGCATTTGGCGGCCATTTATAGACGCCAGTAAAGTTGCGTGACCTTCAAGTCGGTTTGGGTCGGATTAAACTGAGACCGGCAAAGGTGCATGACGTGCGGTGGTGACGTGCGTCGGTGTCCTGCAGTAAGCGAGCTCCGATTTGCAGCCATGCCAAAGACTCTGAATATTTAAGGCGGCGAGTTCGCTGGCGGTTGAGGAAATTTGGAAAGGTGGCAAGTATGGGAAACCTTGAATGTGTAGATTTTGCTTATCGCATTTAGGGGTGGCTGGAAAAAGGCGGTACAACTGCAATTGATGACAAAGCTAATTCATGTCAAGAGTGATAGAAGCTTCTAGACCTTACCGCCGGGCAGTTTCAGCTACTTCTCCTCTTCTCGTTGCTTTCTTTCTCTTCTTTCTGCTTCCTTTTGCTTGATTTTCTTAATTTGGCTCCACCTTCCCTTTCCTGCACATGGCCGCGCACCTACATCAATTATCAACATCTCATCGCGTCAACATGAAGCCGGTGCAGCCCAAGACCGAGCATGACCTCGACGGCATGCATATCAACATGGACGACATCGACAAGATGATCTCCGAGTCGATCAACGACGAAAACAAAAGAGCTGATCTGGAAGGACCGGCGCAAAAAAGACCTCGATTGCAAGAAGGTAACTTGGACCTCGAATTTGAAAAAGCGATCGAAGACCATCAACGAGAACTCACAAATCCGCCCGAAGAGGTCCCTAGCGCTCAGGGCGATGCTCTGGCTGCAGTGCACCACGACGCACAAGCCTCCCACGGCCATGACCCCCACGGACACGACTCCCATGATCATACCCCCCACCATAACCATGACCCTCGCTTACATTCCGACGGTTCACATTCGGTGGTTTCAGGTGCAAATGATTCTGTGGATGCACAAGGGCATGCAACTTCTGGGAATAATAATCATAATTCATCGCTGTCGGTGGTGCATGAAGGCATAACCATACCGGCCGATTCCGAATTACTCAACACCAATACGGCATTTGCCGCATACACAGCGCTTTCAAGCTCGCTCCCGCCTCTTGCCCTGGTTACAAGTGCCCATTTGGCAGCGCTTCCTCTTCCCATTGTGGCTCCAGACTATGTGGCTCCCCGGATCCAATTGCTTGTAAATTCGCTTCCTACTCTCGATAATTTGGCGACCCAAATTCTTCGAATGGTGGCAGTTGGACCGTACCAAAAGGTTGTGGAGCTCGCTTCGAATCCCGACTCGGCGGCGGGCGCGGCTTACCGTGATCTCACATCACTCTTCGAGTTTACGAAACGATTGTATCTGGAGGAAGATCCGTTCTTGTCGGTGGAACACATTGCACCGGGAATGTGGAAAGAAGGCGATCATACTCCCAATGTATTCAAAAACCGCGAGCAAAGTATAGAGTCAACGCTCCGCAAAGTCAACTTGGCGACGTTTTTGGTGGCTGCGCTTGGTACCATCGAGGTGGGATTTTTCTATCTCAACGAATTCTTTCTCAGTGTGTTCTGTCCGCCCCACGGCCTCGATGTGGAAAACCTGATGTCCAACATGTCGGCCGAAAACATGAACTTGCAAACCGGGGCCAATGGCGATGCTGGACGTCTCCTCAAGCCTCAGGCGCAATTGTTCCTCGACCTTAAAACCCAAGCATACATATCGGCATTGGAAGTTGGCGACCGGTCGCGCGAAGACATTCTCGACGAGATTCTTCCGGACATGGAACCGGTGCTTCTTGCTTGGCGTAACTCGCGAATGCTCACCCCAGTGGAGGCCGATTTCGTGGCCCGGTGTCGAGCTCGTAAAGAGACGCTTCTTAGATACGACGGGCATTCTCTCAGTGAGGAATACGACTGGTTTGCGTTTCTTCGTGATCTTTTCGACTATGTGGGCAAGAACGTGGGATACGTAGTATGGGGCCGTCGGCGTCGGCCGGCATCGTCTACCTCGGCCGCCGAAAAGAGTCGTCCACAAGATTCTCACCGGGTCCATTCTCACGACTACGACTACAACTATACAGGAGAAGCAGGCTCCCACCACAAGACTGCACCCCCAGAACCCGCTCGCAACCCCGAACATTTGGGCGAAATCGACGAAATTACAAGAAACCTCTTACCGTCGGAAATTCAAGAACAGCAAATCCACCTTCGATTCAATCCAAACTCCACGGTGCGCAATCCCCAGCGCCGGCCATGGACTCGAGACGAGGAGAAGGCTCTTCGACAGGCGCTTGAGCTCAAGGGTCCTCAATGGCTGACAATCTTGGAATTGTTTGGAGCCGGCGGAAAAATATCGGAAGCGTTGAAAAATAGAAACCAGATGCAACTCAAAGACAAGGCCCGGAACTGGAAGATGTTTTTCTTGAAAACCGGCATGCCGGTTCCCGCGTACTTGCAGAAGGTGACCGGCGACCTTGAACGAGAAGATCGGTCGCGGGAAGCGAAAAGAAGTCGCAGCCGTAAAACCGCTGCTGCACCTGTCCCCAGTATCAAGTGATTGCGAGCCCCGGTCTCATTTCCCAATTTTGGAGGGAATCCTGCATGGGTTTCCTGTGGTCGCTGGAGATGAGCCGCACGCTCAGATGTGGTACTTTTGGAATGTCCGTAATTTTACCACTTGAAACCATGGCGGATTCCATCGAGGAAAAGATCAAAAAGGCCCGCGGTGATGCTCGCATTCTTTATACCGAACTCGGGAGGTGCCAGCGACGGGTTCGCGATGGTGACTTGATGAGCGTATGCAAGCAGGTGCCCAAGTTGCAACCCAGCGATGTGAACCTTCGGGTTTATAATACGCTTCTGACGCACCGCGATAAGATAGCGCTGATCCAATGGAGCGACGACTCGAAAAGCCTCGTATCGGCCTGTCAAGACGGGTATATGTTTGTGTGGGATGCAGTAACTGGATATAAGACCCTGGCAATAGCGCTTGAAAACAATTGGGTTTTAACATGTGCATATGCACCCAGCGGACGATTTGTGGCTAGTGCGGGCCTTGACAATGCGTGTACGATTTACGCAGTAGGAAACGACACCATGGAACCGGATTCGGAGTTGGGCCATGCCATGTATGGCATTACCCTGCGGGTTCAATCGGTTTTCAAAGGCCACACAGCATACATTTCCGGGTGTCAATTTCTTTCCGATCTGATCATTGTTACTAGTAGCGGCGACATGACCTGTGCTACGTGGGACGTTGAGCGCGGGAAACGCACATGTGAGTATGTGGATCATCTTGGCGACGTTTTGTGTGTGGCAGCTTTCCGCAGCAGCTTCGAGCTGCAATTTGTCACCGGCCTGTGCGACGGAACTGTACGAGTTTGGGACCCTCGAGTTGCAGGGGCAGCACAAACTTTTGCGGTAGGCAGCGATGTGACGTGCGTCGAGGTATTTCCCGACGGAAATGCGGTGGTAAGTGGGTCGGATGATGGCATTGTACGTCTTTTCGACCGGCGTGCCGACAGCGAAATTGCGTCTTATTCTTTGCAGCTGCAACTGCAACTGCTGGCGCCGGTAGCGGCTCGGTATAGGCGACGGCCTGCGAGTGTGGGGTCCGATAATCACAGCTCAAACGACACCCTTGATAGTCCCGGAGTGACGTCGGTAGCGTTTAGTCGGTCGGGCCGCGTGCTATATTCGTGCTACGCCGAATACGGCGGGGTGGTTTGGGACACTCTAGGAGGACAGGTGATTGGAGTGATGACGGGCGGACACTCGGACCGAATCACGGGCGTAGCTGCCAGCCGAGATGGCGTGGCTTTGGCGACGTCTTCGTGGGACCACACCGTGAAGATCTGGTCGGCATAGAATGTATTTTAGAAAGTGTGAGCGGCTTGGCTTCAGCGACTGAATATGGCCAGGTTCATAAGAAGCATCGATGGCAGCTTTAAGACACTATAAAATATTGGCACTATATCTGAACAACTGACTATATGAAATTGCCTTTTGGATAATTCCCGCTATGAAGATCTCATTAAAATGGAAAGCAGGTGAATGGTTTAGTTCGAATAGTATCATTACTGTGCGATTTAGCTAGAATTGAATAGAATTACGTTGCTCGTACTATTTCGCAACAACCAGTGCTCCACCTGCGATCAATATTTTAGAATGCAACACCTTGAAGTTTGCAATTCCATCTCAATTCTTGTTACTTTTTCTACTTTAATCTTTTCGTTCATATCTATTCAAGTCTACCCGCTACAATTCCACTGCATTATGCTTACTTCCTTTTTTTCTGCTCCAGTTACTTCAATTGTACTTGCTTCAATTCTCTACTTTTTTCACTTTGCAGTCTTGTGTGTTTTTCAATTCTATCTTCTGGAACTCTACTCTCAAGACTATTTCAATTCTATATCAAATGTATTTTTCAGTCTAATGTACTTGTCAATTCTGAAATTCTGAAAATCCATTCTACTTTGCTCCTTTCAATGTCACCTATCTCTTTCTGTCTTCTCATTTTATCTTTTGTTGGATCGTACTTTCATCTACTTCCAAATCTATCACTCTTTGATTCTACTTTTCCATCTTCTACTTTTCACTGCATCTAGTCCCACTTTCAATTTCTCAGTTCCCTTCTTTCACGTCTCTTCGATTCTCTTCTTTCAACTTTCTCCACTTCTCCGTTCACTCAAATTACCTTCTTTTATCATCTTCTGTCTCTGTTCAATCCGACGTTCAGTCTTATTTACTGATGCTTCTCTATCCTCTCACACTCTTCTACACTCATCTGCCTGTCATTTATTCAAGCTACAGCCACTTTTCTCTTCTACTCCACATACCGCCGCACCTTCTCCCACATGCTCTTCAACAACAGCTCCGGCAACGTATACAAGTCCATGGTGAACTCGCCGTTGTCCACGTCGTTCTTGATGTTCATGTCGTTGGTGCGGTTGTCCGTAACCATTTGCACAATCACAATCAAGTCGTCCTCTCCGAGCTTGGTGAGCCCGTTGGCAAGCTTTTCCAAGTCCACCGAGCCCTTGACGGCGCCGGTACCGGTCTTGGCCTTTTTCACCTTGGAGCCCATGTCGCCGTCGTTGCGTCTTTTGCTCAGCTCGATGTTGTCTGCGTTGGGAACCGGCCCGCTCTCCAACAAGAGCTTATTGAGCGTGGGCGACTTGGTGGTGGGCACAGAAATACTGTGGTCTACAATGTACTTTTCCTGGAGAAAATTGAGGTCGTGTGAAAACTTGCGTTCTCCCTGTTTTCCTGCCACGCCGACAAGATGGACGGTAATTGGGATGTCGAACTCTCCCCAGCCTTGCTCCTTGACCAAAAATGGCGGCAGTTTCAACGTACGGATGGGATTGGCAAAAGTGGGATGGAGCGAGTAGGTGACCCGGTCGAGAATATTGGCGGCAATTTCGTTGCCGGCCTGGTCTAGCATTGTCACCTGGACAGACCACTCGCGCATGGGAAAGTTTTCCACCGGCGGAACGTCTTTCATGACGTGCTGCTCCGTGGTGATTCGGATGGTTCTTTTGACTTCAGACATGAAGAAGAAATTCGCGAATTCGCGAAGAAGAGAGGGAACAGAGGAAGAGAGGAAAGAGTACGAAAGAGAGCGAAAGAGAGCGAAGGAATTGAGCTCGCTATACTGCACTTTGTGTTCTTCTCTGTTATTTACTGTTCTTTTTGCTGTCTATTTACTGTTCGGTTCCCTATTTGCTTTCTTGTACGGCCTTCTTCTCTTCTTTTGCTTACTTATTTTTTGTATCCTCACTTTCCTTACTCCACACCTCCTTGTACACCCCCGGCACCAACGGCTTCACGAGCTCCGCCGTCGTGTTCCACTCCTTCGCAACCGCCCCAATCATCCCAAATATCTTCTTCATCGGCACCTCTCCTTCCTGGCTCCGCACCTGCAGACAAAACTGACGAAGCTTGTCCTGCACCTCCGCCGTCGATGCAACCGGAAGCAGTTGCAAGTACCGCTCAATGATACTAGCTTCCGCCTGCTCCACCTGGGCAAGGTCGTCTCTGTTTTGACTGGCATACTCGCTAGCAGATTGAATTCGTTGCTTGTGCATTTTGGAAAGCGTCTTGAAAAGGGCAAACTCGTCCTGCTTCAGCCCGTCGATTTCCGCTCCCTTGATCGCGGCAATCACAGACTTGACGGTGTTCTTTTGCACCGCCTGTTTCAGCATCATGGCGGTCTTAAGGTCCCGCTTGAGTGTACTTAATGTGGCATCGTACGCCGCCGTCGACAAAAACCGACGAAACATGGTGGATAAACTTTTTCCAGTCGCACACTGCACACAAGCATGGACGCACGGGGACACTTCTTACTGCAGGCATCCACAGCGTCTACGCCCAGTGAGTGATGCGCCGCAGCGGATGCCACCACAGGTAAACTGCTGCCGGTGCCAGTAATTTATCAATGGCGGGCGGCTTTGTGATTTTATTTGCGCACGTTATTGTATCTCTGGGGTCAAAACTGGTATCGGAGAACGGAAAGGTTTGCCGATGCGATCTAGAACCACCTTCATGTAGGCATTGATAACGGACGATAACGGACGATAACGGACAATAACAGAGGGTCTCGACAGACTCAATGGCAACCGACACCTTCAAAGGATATCGTTCACCAGCGGTGAATGCGCATTTAAATTGCGCATGTGTGATGCTGCACCGAAGGGGGCTGCTGGTTGTGAACCACGGCTATTCTGGAGCCGTCATTAACGGTGCGGTTCCCTTCCTAAACGGTCTAGGCGCAAATATACTGCACGATCTAGTGCGGGTTCTTATGCACGTCGCAGGACGTAACCTGCGTTGACAGGCGCAAATTGGTCCTCCCTGCAAGTTTACGGCTCCACGTATAAGAAGGGCCGGGCCCCTTTTTATCATTCGCCATGCTCAATTATCTTCTGCACAAGGTAACCCAACGAACGCACCTGACCCGGCGACACCATCCGGTCGATATGGTCACCCCTAGAACCGTGCCCATGGATGTGGGGTTGACTCTGTTGCCGGAGGAGCACCAGTGGTTATGCACGTTCAACGACCGTTTATCCCACGTCAACGGTAACAGTCGTATACTCAAGATTTCTTCCGTGGACCACTTGAATGAGTTGCTAGCATATTATTATGGTCGAGAAAACCCGCTTATTCCATCGGCTTCAGCATTCCCATATTTGCACGGACTCCACAATAAAACTCAACGGCTCTTTTTTGAGTCGTACGCAAGCCCCCACGAGCTGTTGACGCTTGCTTCGTTTGCCCACTACCCTAAAGAGCCGCAAATACGACACCACAGCCACTTCTCCTTGATGGCTGTGGATGCTGCAAAGTCGCCGGTGCCCATAATTATCAATGCTTCGTACCTCGACGACATTTTAACCCCAAACTACGATGTGGATGATGACGACGGCCACTTTGAGTACGCCGAATACAACCACTTGAACATGGCCAAGGCATCGTCGCTCGAAGGCATCGACAATCGCAACCTTGCAGGACAAGTAAAGATTGCCGCCTCCTTGTCGCATTTCCTCGTGTTCAGCAACGACATGGATTGGGACCGCAACATCAAGGCTGCATGTGCGCTCCAGGCGTTGGCACAGCAGGATAAAGTGGTGTATGTCGTGGACTTTGCCGTGGAAGCTTGGGACAAACTTGGTGCTGGTTTTGTGAACAACACCAAGGCGTCGCATGGCCCCGAACTCCTTCAGTGGGAGCAGAATTCCATCTGGAAGTTGAACTCGATCAAGTGGGCGTATCCGGGCATATGTCTCGGCACCTTGACCGATTTCTCGTACCTCAGTCGGTCGTCGAAACACAACTTTCGAGTGTACATTGACTGCAACGAAAAGGCCCAGTTTCCCAACCCGCAGTCGCTCGATAAGGCTTTTGCCGACATCCGAAGCTCGCTGGCGTGCAACCCGTTGTACATTGAGTTCCCAAGCTCAGGCCAAGTTCGGCCAGGCTCGATGACAGAGTCGGAGTCGCTCAGCATGCTCAAGGTTTTGCAACTCGTACGGTACTTTATCAAGGTGAGAAAACAGGACATTTTTGTGTTTTGTGTCGATGGGTTTTCTGGTTTGTCCATGTTCACCATTGCTTTGGGTTTGTTCAATTTGGATGCAGACGCCAGTGTGGAAGATGTCATTATGAAGATGTTGGGAAACAAGAACAAAACGTGTGCTGGGCGAGACGACCTTCGGCTCTACTACTATCGCCATGATTTTGCGTTTTTGAAGCAGTTTAACCCATACATCCAAGCAGCCAAAAGCACTCCATTGGACCCAGAAACGCTTATCGATGAGATTCCTCAACCCATCCACATTTCTGCTGCGCCAGAACTGGACTGGTTCAGAACCAGACAAGACAACAACTTTCCGTCCAAGATTGTCGAGAATATCTACCTTGGATCGCATGCCCAGGCCACCTCCATTACCATCCTAAGGTCAATTGGAATCACCAAGATTGTGTCCATGGGCGAACAACCCCGGTGGTTTGCCAAATTGCCCTTCAAGTTTGACTTTGATGTCCGGGACTCGGACTATCCGGTGGTGTTACCGGTGTTCCAATACGATGGATGCTCGGTATACATCATCAATATTGCTCAACAAGACCGGCTCGCCGAGTATCCCGAGCTTGAGACCATCGTGTACGTCCACAACCTTCACGACGACGGCCGGGACTCACTTTGGCCGTTGCTTGTGGGACCGGAAGAAGTTCAAAGGGCCGTTTTTGGACCGCAAGCCGACTGTCCTTCCACCCTTGTTCATTGTCGAATCGGCGTGTCGCGGTCGGCGTCCGTGGTGATTGCCCGGCTCATGAAGTACAACCGCATGTCTTTCATCAGCGCCTACATGTTTGTTCGGGTCCGTCGGTTGAATATCATCATCCAACCGAATCTTCGATTTCTCTACGAGTTGTTTTTATATGAAGAACATTTGAATCTTCCCCGAGGAGACTGTTGGTGGACCCTCTGCCACGAAATCGACAAGTTGAATCGTCATTATATTAGATAGGGGTTATTTATTTTTGCACCACAAGGAATAATTGTAGGAGAAGTCGCCCTCTTTTATAGTTGAGTCGGTGGCGTCAATGCCCGTAAATTGCAGAAGTTGCAGATGAGGACTGCGGGTCCATGCTTCACGCGGGAAATGCAAAAATTTATCCATCGGTATAGTTGCGTCATTGTTGGCCGAAACTTCTGTTAAGAGGAGGTGGGAAATCCGAGGGTCATTGATCAACAGATTGTATATTTCGGCGCCGCCAATGACAAAAATTTTGTGAATGTCTTGCCGGTTTTGGAGAAATTCCAACGCGTTATCAAAAGAGTTCCCCCAAAACACGTCATTTTCCTGCAAATTCCGGTTACTCCGCGACAACACCACATTGAGTCGGTTAGGTAAAGGTCTAAACCGGGCGGGGATGGACTCCCAAGTGCGTCGACCCATGATCACTGCATTGATTAGCCCGTCGGGTGCGTTTGACGTTACGTCACGGAAATACTTAATTTCCTGTTTGAGACGCCATGGAAGAGCGCCGCCATAGCCGATTCCGAGGTCTGGGACCAACGCCGCCACTATTAACGCTATGGGAGGTTGACGCATGAGCAGGTTTGTGGACGAAGAAGAAGCGCGCTCAATCACGCAGCCGCACCGCGGCTCAAAATAAACATCGATACTATACATATGATACACTAATGTACACAGGTTCACTTTCTGGCTTTAGGCTTGGTCACCTTACCTTTGGTGGTCTTTGGCTTTAAAGCTTTGGGTGTTGAAGCCTTGGCTGCGGGTTTTGTAACTTTCTTTGCAGCTGGTTTGGTAACCTTGGTTGGCTTCGCTTTCGTTGCGGGCTTCGCAGTCTTTACGGATTTCGTCTCTTTCTTTACGGGCTTCGCCGTCTTCTTTACGGTTTCTTTCTTTGGCTTCGCAGCCTTCTTTACGGTTTTCTCTGTCTTTGGCTTGGTCACTTTCTTTGGCTTCACCGTCTTCTTTTCCGTCTTTGGCTTTGTCGCCTTGACCACTCTCTTGGTAGCTGCCTTTGGCTTGACCGCCTTCACCTTTGGCTTCACCGACTTTGACTTGATCGCCTTTACCGCCTTCTCCTTCTTTGCCACGGTACTCTTCTTGGGCTTCTCTGGTTTGGTCACTTTGGCCGACTTGGCAGCAACCAGTTTCTTTGCCATTTTCACCGGCCCCGAAGCTCCCTTTGGTTGAAGAAAATCACCAGTATCAACCCCTTTTCTCAACGCGATGTTGAAAAGAGAGTCAAAGTTGTGGGCGGTAATGTTGAAGTTTGTTTGCACGTACTTCTTCAAAGCTTGGCGACTAATGTTAGTTGTTATTTTTGAAATCGAACAAAATTTACTTACGAGGACCCTGCTCGTTCCTTGAGAGAAACGATAGCAGCTTGAATCATTTCTGAGTTAGTATGAGGTATTGACTAGTCTAGTATGTTACATACCTTTGTAGGTTAGCTTGGAGGCAGCAGGGGCCAGCGATTTTGATTTAGTAGCAGCCATTGGTGTTGTTTTCAAGTTGTGTTTTGAAATGAATTTAAAAACTGCGGGTGCGAAAAGCGTGATCGAAAACAGAAAAGATAACGCGGCAATATGGAGGCGAGGGGTTTATATAGTGGGCGGGATATGGCCGGTGGCCGGACTGGCCACTGGCGGCCACTGGCGGCCGATACAAGGTATGCAGCTGGGGATGGGGATATGCGGTGCATTACCGTGTGCTAATTCCAATTGATTTGGTTGCAAAAGTATTTTGCGAATTTCTGCATATTTACAATTTGCAGCATACATGAGGGTTGCATAAGAATAACTCACATTATATTGACCACAAACTTCTGAATTTCTCCTTTTTTTCTACTTCTGTTCTGCATTTCTGTCTGCATTTGCATTCTATTTACTGCATCCTCTACCCCTCTATGGACATATCTCGGTCTCTACCCACATGCCGTCCTCCCTCTCGCATACATATCGCCGGTCTCTTTCGAGTTCCACCACATCCACCTTGTCGACAAACAAGGCAATGACGGCAAAATTTTTCAACCCGGAATCCTCCTTTTTTCCATCGACGCCTCGGCGAATCGAATCAATTACCCTCCGGTTTTCATCGGTGATTTCCGATCCCGGGGGTGGTTTACGGAACGTCGACCGTAATGCCGGCGACAATGCATCCCATTGGCGCCGCACCTCCTGGTTCCATTCTTGGCGAGTTGGAGGCTGCAAGTCACCCACATTGAGATCTGTCAAGTTGGTGTATGACGAATCGGGACGCTGCGACCGCACCGCCGAGGGCGACAACACCGTATATGGCAACATGCGACTATCCGGTTCGCGATCACCTATCTTTGGTGCATCACAGGCGGGAATATGTTCATCATCGATGATTTTTGCATGACCCCTGAACCGGAATTGTCTTTTGATGCCAGCAAAATAAAATACCGCTTCAAATCGGTCATTGTTAAGTAATTCCGAGTACTTGCTCATACGTTTATCGGTGGTGGCAATAAGCACGTTTGTGTTGCGGTCATTGAATAAAAACCCTCGGAATATTAAGGTTCGAGTCCTCGGAAATCCATCATTTCCAATCGTGGCAAGTTGAAATGCGGTAAATGGTGGCGAGTTGCCGGATTTATTTTTTTCCGCATCGATCAGATTCGTAAATGGCGGCACCCATGATGCCATATTGTGGAATTGAAGCATGCCTGCCGTATTTGCCTGCCTGCAGATGTAGCGACACAACCGAATGATCTAAATCAATGGTCGGCCGACCTCATCGCGGTATGCGCACGTGGACGCTGCACCGAGCGGGTAATTAATCAGGTGCTCCAGGGTTGCATGCACAATCCTGAAAACCACCTATTAAAGGGCCTATAAAAGGCGGTTAAATCCAGAGGAGCCCACAGAAATTGCAAATTGCAAATTGGCAAATAAAAATTGACACAATTTTTTTGGGAAATCAAGCACGATATTTCTTACCGTATTCGTCATGACATTGTAGATAGCGATCGGACATAAAGTAGAACCGATATAAGTCAGGCGATTGCCAAAATTAATGCTAATTTTATCGCCTATCCTATGGCCAATTATTGCCAATTGTTGCTATTTTTGTTGCCTGGATCTTGACCGTTCTTTCAAGCTAGGAATCACAACTGACATTGAAGATTATGGCGTTGAGTTTATGACTTTAAGTGACACTGAATTTGTGAAATGAATTTATTGCATTGGCTTATGACATGATCAACCGTCTAACCAACTCAGCTGTACTCTCGACGACTGTAACTGCAAGTCGATACTCTTCCGCCGCCCCACGTGACTTGTACACATTCACAAATCAAGCTGCAAGCTCCACGGTAGCTCACTGAAACGACGGGAAATTGGTTGTCTTAAATGCCATTGAGCTGTCATTTGCTGTCAATTAAGCCGTCATTTCATGTGTAAGAGCAGGCCACAGGTCGTTCAAGAAAGTTAGTGCTGGCTTTCATTAAAGTTTGCATGGGTCTAGTCTCCATTCCTGGACCCGCTGGATCCTAGGGGTCAGGGGTATATAGGAGCGGTATTCGAGCAAACACCCAGGAATTGGGTACTCTGGCCGAGTTGGTCTAAGGCGCCAGGGTAAGGTCCTGGTCTCTTCGGAGGCGCGAGTTCGAATCTCGCGGGTATCATTACACACCAGCAATTCCCTTCCTTTTTTATTTTTTGAACGCGAGAGAGGGAGAAGTGAGCGGACAGAAGCAACACAGTGGCTGATAAAGCGGATCTACATCTCAATACAGTAGCTGGAAAAGCAGATCTACATCTCAACGGTTTTGGATCCACATCTTCAATTGTCAATTGTTCACTTATTCGACTTCGCACTACATTCTGCAGCTTGTTGTCACTCTATTATATGACTACATAATCGTGCAGCATTTCGACTTGTGGCCGTCGTTGATCAGCCGTTGCCGCTGCTTAGATCGTCTCTTTTCGGCAACCGTCTGCTGCGCCGGCTCGGCCTCGGCAGCGCCTGCAGGCGCCTCGGGGCCAGCCTCAGCCTGCTTTTGCAACTTTTGCTGCTTCTTCTCCTCCGACAACTCGGCTTCTTTCCTCATTATCTGCCGCACAACATCCACAAATGCCTCGTCAACGTTGGTCTTGTACATAGCACTGGTCTCATAAAACGGTACCAACCCCCATTCTTGAGACACCCGAAGCCCATCGTCAATCGATAACACTCGGTCGTCTTCCAAGTCACACTTGTTACCAATCAACACCATGGGAACCGAATCCAGATCCTTGATTCTCAACACCTGATCTCGAAGCGCAAGCAACTCCTTGAGAGAGTTTTCGTCGGTCACAGAGTACACCAACAAAAACCCTTTTCCGCTTTTAATGTACAACTCCCGCATAGCCGTGAACTGGGCCACTCCTGCGGTGTCCAAGATCTCTAAATCACATTGTCTTCCATCGATCTCAATCTGTTTCCGATAAGAATCTTCGATGGTGGGATCGTAACTTTCTACATAGACGCCCTGCACAAACTGCACGGTTACCGACGATTTTCCGACACCACCGGCGCCAAGTACCACCACTTTGTAGTCTGGGTTAGTTCCTGAAAATAGAGGTTTGGCCCCACTTCGTACCACCGGCGTACCACCGGAAATGATCAATATGCATCGACATTTCGGTCCTGGCGTGACCTCGTGCATGCAGTGGCCGCCCAACAGGCACCAAAAGCGCAACCGCCACGCCATTTAAGGCGCCCACTGCCCATCCAAGTTCGTCCTACTTACCTCTCATGCTGGATCACTTGTTTTCAACGGCTTCACGCGACACGCGAATAGACGAGGAGTGCACACAACCCACGCTTTCGGCTGCAAATCTAGTATTAGGAAAGAATAAGTAAAAGTATAATTCAGTAAAGCTATTAACTACACTAGAATGGCATAATCGAGGGGATTGGGCCAACCGGCGTGATCCCGTGCGGGTTGATGGCAGGGTGCGACTTGGTGTAGTGCCACTTGATATGGTCAAAATCAGTGGTTTCGCTAAACCCAGGAATTTTCCAGTACAACAACCGCAACCAGTCGTGGAGGAATGGGAAGTCGTGCCGGATCATTCCAAGGTTACACTTGAAGTGCTGGTGATAAACAGCATCAAACCTGACAATTGTGGTAAACAACCGCACATCGGCCTCGGTAAGTTGGTTCCCCAATAAAAACTTGTGGCCCTTTCCATGATTCTCCTTGAGAATCGCCTCAACCCGATGCAAGCTTTTGAACAATTGAGTCACCTCATCCTCATAGATCTCCTGCTTGGTTGAAAATCCTGCCTTGTACACCCCATTGTTGATGGTGTCATACACCCAAGTATTGATATCGTCGATTTGTTGCCTCAAATCTTCAGGATACAAGTCAACGTGAGCATACTCACTGGCAACAACATCATTGAATTCAGAATTTAACATCCGAAGAATTTCACTCGATTCATTGTTGACAATGGTTTCCTTCTTTTTATCCCACAATACTGGAACGGTAAACCTCCCAGAATAATTGGGGTCTGCCTTATAATATAACTGCAGAAGTCTCTCGAGCCCATACAAATGGTCCACGGTTCCATAAGTCATATCCTGAGCAGTCTTGCGTAACAGAAGATCCAGTTCAGTGGGGAATCTCCAACCTTTACTGTCCATATGCCAGTGAACCACAGAAACGGAAATATGCAGCTCTAACCCTTTGAGCGACCGTCCAATCAAGGTTCTATGTGCCCAGGGACACGCATAGGAAACATACAAATGATACCGGTTGGATTCGGGAGGAAACTCAGCACCGGCTTCTCTCAGAATCCAGTTACGGAAATTCAGCGCCTGTCTTTTAAAAGCGCCCGTATTATCAGCAAACTTTTGGATTTCAATCTGGGTTAATAAGCGGACAAATGATAGGGTCCTAAGACCATTTCAAAAAACCACGCAAACAGAGCCACCTAAGAACAATGCAATGGACTCAATTTGCCCACTACAGCAGAGCTCCAGCTTACTTGTGGCTTGAAAACATACTTTTGACATTTTTACTAATTGCTACTCTCTTGCCCATCTTGCTGTGCCTCATAGGACGAGGCGGGCGGGGGAGTTCTGGTGTTGGGATGCAATTCCACCACAAAACTTCAACTTCAAACCTTGACGGTTACCAGCAATTTGGAGATGACCATTCAATTTTTCCACTACTACCATACACCGTTACAATCAAATCTTCATCGCCCAAGCCACTTGCAGTATAACCCCTTGAGCATCGGCGCACGTGACCAATTTCAAATCGAAAGTGGGCTTTGCGCCGGGTAACATTCCCCGCCGCCGCACCAGAGATGTTTTATGGTAAATAGCGACAACAACTTGTTAGTTGACGCGAGAGTAATTAATACGTTTACCTGTTAGTTAAGACCCAGAGTCCCGATACTCTTAGTTGTCACCCGCGGAAGTCAAACTACACCAGGCCACTCAGCGACAAACATTCTTTTGATTTGACTTGGAGCGTCCTGAAATTGCCTCATGTCAGAAGTTGTAAATGAACTGCCGATTGGGAAGTCGGGATTTGGAGAAGCCCCCGAGTCTGCCAAGGTGAAAAGTGATCAATCAGGTGTGTCGGCCAGCCAACCTTTAGGAATACAGGTGCAACAGCCGCAACATCCCCATTCACAGCAGCTGATGTCCCAACAACAACAGCAGCAGCCTCAACTTGGCCAACAGATGTCCCATCAACAACAATATCCATCCAGACAGCCGCAGCCAATCTCTTCTGCGTATCTCAACTATTACAACAACGGATACCATCCTCACACCTACCAATATAACTATGCACCCTTCAGTTACTACGGCGGAGCAGTTGCAGGAGCTGGACAAGTGGGGCCCAATGCGGCGGTTCCCACGGGAGGAAGTGCTGCACCTAACCCATCTAATGCTTCTGGAGCATCTGCGGTTGGAGGCATGACGGCGGTACCGCCAGCGTCTGATTCTTCGTATCTTCAGGTCCAGCAGATGCACCAACAACAACAGCAACAGCAGCAACAACAACAAGCTCAACAACAGCCGGCGCAGTCGCAACAAGCCCAGCAGCAACCTCAAGTTAATGATTATCACGTACAACAATTTTCGTCGTACAGCGCTCCTGGACCTGAGATGGCAGGAGCGGCCAATGGCGCCAAAAAGACACTGCGGAGCAAGCCCAAGGCAAAGGAAGACGTTGGATCTCCATCTGGAGCCACCACGGGGCGGCCGTACACTTGTGAGTTTCCCGACTGTCAGTGGTCATTTGCCAGACAATCGGATTTGCGGCGCCACGCCAAACTGCACTCGGCCCCCATGTTCCACTGCCCATATTGGCGCAACGACCCCACTTGTCACCGCAATGGGGGAGCGTTTAACAGATTGGACGTTTTGAAAAGACACCTTCGACTTGTGCATTATGTGCAAGACAAGCACCAGGGAGGTGCTGGTTCGAGATCAACCTCGGGGAAAGACGATGCTGGATGGTGCCGTGCGTGCCAGAGGATGTTCCCGCTGTCAAAGGCATTTGTGGATCATTGTATGGCATGTGCGCAGCTGATTCTGCCGGCTGAGTGGAAGTCGTTATCGTCTCGATATCCATACGAGCAAATGGGAATGATGCAGTATCAGCAACTGATGCAGCAAGTACCCCAAATGGCCCAAAATTCCGGCCACTCTCAAACTCAGAGCCCGCAAGTACAAGTAGCTCAGGTCGGACCTGGCGCGGCCCAGTCCCCTACCAACCAACCACCTGCGCCATTGAGCCAGCAGCCGCAACAGGCGACGAGAGCAAACCAGCTTATGGATATCCCCGGCGACTATCTTATAGATAAAGATATCAAGGGGTATCAGGTGGAGACAAAAAAAAGATCGAATCAGACGGCAGGGGGTGCCACCAAGAAATCCAAGTCTTGAGGTATTAAGAATCCTATAATGTGTAATTATGTATAATATAAGCTATGGTGTAGTCGACTGTAGTCGACAGTAGTTTGCAGCCATTGAGCCGCAAGCCGCAGAATGCAACTGCCATTGCAGAATAGCCGCAAAGCGGCGTAACCGTTGCGGCTCATGGTTGCGGCGCCGCGGAGGCCGACTTATTCCTAAACTGTCACTAGTCGTCCACCTCCTGGTCGGCTTCTTGTGTGCGGGTCTGGTCAAAAAAGTCCAAAATGGCACAATTTGGATGAAGAATATAAACGGTTGTCTGAGGCTCCGGTTCGCTGTCTTCGCCGGTCTGGTTGTGGATGGTCATCAAGATTCGGTCTTTGACGAGGCGCTTCAACACTTTGAACGCCATACGCCGTTCCTCGTAATATTCTTGCTCGGTTTGGATATCTTCTTCTTTTTGGGTCAAGTACCAGTTGACGAGCTCATCGCCAGTAAGTCCCTCTCCGCCGTTGTGGTCGTCGTCCGACACCCGCTTGACAAGCAAGTTCATCATGGACACATACTTGTCGTAGGAAATGGTGGTTTTCTTTCGAGGCGCAGCCACATTGGAATTGGCATCAGAATTGGCACCAGAATTGGCACCGGCATCGGCACCCGAATCGGCATCGGCTGCAAATTCGCGGCCCTCTTCCTCCATTGGAATGTCCAGCGGACCCGGTTCGTTTTCGTCGATTTCAATGTCGTCCATCTCCACCCGGATGATACTCTGGCGCAAGAGGTCGTACGCTTCCGCCACGAAAGTAGGGGTGATTTCGTCGGCGCAGTTGGCTCTGGCGATGGCTTCCGAAAGCCGCACCATCGACTCCAACTGACGAACCGTGATTCGGTACGATGTTCTTCCCAATCCCTGGGCGTCGTCGGCCCGCAACTCCTTGTAGCGGGACACGAGGAAGTCACGGGCCTCCTTCGTCATTACTGGCTTGAACGTCCTGGCGTACTTGATATACCTCGAAAGCTGCTCGGCCGAAAACGGCGGGTCGATGGCTTCGTCTCGCAACATGTGCAAGTCCACTATATGGGACGCCAACTGGGTGTCGACTCGCTCGTTACAGTCGTCCAAAATCACGAAAAACAAGTCGAATCTCGACATGATCGGCGCCGTCATATTCAAGTTGGACCGCAATCCCAACTTGCGATTGTAGCGTCCTCCCACCGGGTTTGCCGCTGCCAAAATCGAGGTTCGGGCATTCAATGTAGCGTGGATCCCCGCCTTGGCGATGGAAATTGTTTGCTGTTCCATGGCCTCGTGGATGGCAACCTGGTCGCCGATATCCATCTTGTCGAACTCGTCGATGGCACAGATGCCGTTATCGGCCAACATGAGCGCTCCGGCCTCAATCGTATATTCTCCGCTTTCCTCGTCCTTCACCACGGCGGCCGTGAGACCAGCAGCACTCGACGCTTTCCCCGAAGTGTAAACTGCTCTGGGTGCAAATCCACACACATATTTCAAGAATTGCGACTTGGAAGTAGACGGATCTCCAACAATACAGATATTGATATCTCCTCGCAAGTTGATACCATCGACGGTTTTCTTGTGCACGCCGCTTAGCATCTGGAGCAATATCCCCTTCTTGACCACCTCGTGGCCAAACACCGCGGGGGCAATGGACCTCACAAGTTTATCATAGATGTATTCGTCCTTGACCATTTCCTTCAACAGGGCCACTTCGGCGTCGCTGAGCGAGTTCAAAAACACCTCTTGGTCGCCGGAGCCTTGGAAATCAACCTCGGTGTTGTTCTTGTCGTCGCCAAAACTGCGATTGATTAACGACGAAATATGGCAGGCATAAAATCCAACCTTGTATGTGAGATCCCGCACTCCAAGTGCCTTCAACCCGCTGACTCCAGAATTCAAATCCGAAGACCCTTGGTTCTCCCGCACCGACTGGGCCTTCACCCCAGGTAACCCAAGCTGCGACACATCAGGAATGACGATTTCCGTGCCGGTAAACTTGCACTTGTCTCCCGGTTTAGCGCGCTCAACTGTATCTCCTCGCAAAATCACTTCGAGAGTTCTCGGCATCGACCCTGTGGGAATTTCGTTGGAGTTTTCCTGGATCCGTACTCGCTGCCAATCCACAAACTGAGACTTGGCTACATTGAGGGTCCAGTACGACTGGTTTTCGCAAGATGGACAAGCGGTCGGTTCGGTGTACTTGAAAACCTGCTCCACCCCTTCCACAATTGCCGAGCACATATCGCAGGTGAACGAGGCACGATAGAGCTCCGGACGTACTTCCGATGTTCTCGTCACCGTCCCCAGAATAGACATCAAACATCCGATTTTGTCGGTCCGAATGTCTCGGATTCGGTGCACGGTGGGCAAATTGAAAAATGAAATTTGGAACACTCTTTCGTTGGCCTGCGACGTGGTGGTGGAACCAGTTGTGGCGTCGGCAGCCATGTCTTCGTCGTTGTCCTCGCCATTCCCAAGAGCATTGGTATACAAGAGGGACGGAGCATGCTTCTTCAAAACCTGTCGTAAACCTTTCAACAAAAATGGAGAAAACCGATAATACTGTTCCAAAATGGCCGTCGCCAACACTCCGTTTTCGCGCGACACCAAGTGCTGGTAGTCGACGTACAATGTGGAATATTCGTAAGTTTTCATGGCCTCGATTTGCGCCAAGTAGACACGGCCCTGCCAGCTGTCATTGTCTTCGGACGATTGATTGTCGACGAAATCCTCCAAAAACGCCTCAAAGCTCTCACGCACTTTCTCTCCGGTCACGTCCACAACCTTGGGAACGTTTATCTGGCGCCGTTTGCCCGGAATAACCGCTGGAGGTGGTCGAGGAGACCCACCGGCTTGACTTATACCGGCTTCACTGTAGAGCGCCGGTTGCGGCGTGAACGCTCCCGAGCGGCCTATGGAGGATGGCGGTTGTGACGACCGAAGCAACTGTGCAGCATCTGACGGAATGTTGCTGGGAGAAGACACAAAATGGGACATGGTAGTTGGTAACGATGAAGAAACCCGATGCAAATTTCACGCATTGCATACTGCACCCGCACGTCAACGCGTCTCATTTAGCCCCAATGCGGTAATAATGCCCCGATCCACCGGGTGCACCGGGTGCGAATTGGGTGGATCGAGGCTACCAGTTTGCATATGTTGGTTCGTCATTTGGCCACCACAGCGGTCAGAAAGCTTGAAAGTACGTATACCGCCACTTGTGTTCCAGGCACACCTACTCACCAGACCCCAATTACATATCTTGCTGTGTTGGAAAGATAATCGAGTGCAAGCGGCATGAGGATGCAGATAAACTATTTGTTTCCCAAATAGATGTCAATGCTGCCAAACCGCTTCAGGTTTGCTCTGGACTCGTGGACCATGTTCCGATTGAGCGCATGTCTGATGCTCGAGTTGTGGTGGTGACCAATTTGAAACCGTCCAAGATGCGAGGAGTCAAATCAGAAGCGATGGTTCTCGCTGCTGAAAAAGATAACTCTGTGACGTTGGTGACTCCCCATGAAGAGACTTCCATAGGGAGCAAATTGCATTTTGAGGGATTCGACACGATTGAAAAAGCGCCCCGTCTCAAATCGCAACTTTGGCACGAACTCCAGTCCAAGCTCCGCACCTCCGAAAATGGCACCGTGGTATTTGACAACCATGCACTAGTTGATGAGCAAGGAAATGCGGCGACAAGTGTGCCCAATGCCGGAGTGCGTTAAAAAAGATCTTGCTGCTTCAGTATACATTTACGCAATCTTCGTAATCATATAGCTAACTAATTAATTGGCAGCTTGGTGGTTCTCAAGTACGACTTCAACTCGTTAAACTCACCAAACTTGGCCTTGGCGTCCTCGTTCGAAACAGATGGAGGAATGATCACATCTTCGCCTACACTCCAGTCAATTGGAGTAGCGATGCCCTTGGAGTCGGCCAACTGCAAAGCATCAATAACTCTCAAAACTTCAGCACTGTTTCTTCCGGTGGAAGCAGGGTACGTCATGATAAGTCTGACCTTCTTGGCCGGGTCAATGATGAAAACCGAACGCACAGTTGCAATCATTCCCGTGTTGAGTTTGCCAAAGTCCTCCTCCGTCACCATGTCGTATTTGAAAGCCACCTCCTTGCTGGCGTCGGCAATGATTGGATAACCAAACTTGGCTCCGTCGGTAGCAACCTCCTCAATGTCCTTAATCCATTCGTTGTGACTTTCGACTCCTTCAGTCGACAAGCCAATCATCTTTACACCTCTTTTCTTGAACTCTGGAGCAAGTTTGGCAAAAGCTCCCAACTCCGTGGTGCACACAGGGGTGAAGTCGGCCGGGTGCGAGAACAACACCACCCAATTGTCGCCGATATACTCATGGAAGTCGATTTTTCCCTGGGTAGTGTCGGCCTGGAAATTGGGAGCGGTGGACCCGATTCTGATGCGAGGCTGTTCTTCGGCCTTAAAGTTGGAGTAGAACCTCAATGCGGAGACACGGGGCGCATTGAATGCGGTTCTTCTGAAAGCAGGAACGGAAGCACGAATAAATTGTCTGGAAAGCATGGAAACAGGACAAAAGAAAGACCAGTGGGAGCAAATAATGCGGGTTGCGAAATGTAACGTGCCGCACGTGACTTGCTGTAGCGCCCTGCACAAACATGCACGTGACCCGCCGAGCTCACTCCTGCACCATGTTCTCGTCTATCCACCCCAAAAAGTCGTCGTCTCGGTAGTCGTTGAGCCACCCGTGCGACTGCTGCTGAAAGAAGTTGTCCATCTGGTCCGCGACCTCGCTGGTGGGGTTGTAGGGAAGGAACGGCAGCGGCACCGCCAGTGCACCAGGTCCCGCCAGTACACCCAGTACACCCAGTGCACCAAGACCCGGCAGCGCCGCCGGCGCCGCCAGCAGCACACCCAGTGCACCGGGTTCCGGCCCCAAGTCGATGCCCATGTCGGGATTTGCAGCCGGTTCCCTGGTGCTGCCGGTGGCCTCCAACATGGCGAGGGTGATTCCGTTGATTTCCAAGGGCCGTTTTGCATCGGTGGCGTTGACCCGGGCCTGGTTCATGGCGTGGTCGGTGGGAACCAACGTGGTGACGGTGGTGCCGTTGGGGGTGGTGGTGGTGATGGTTTTGAAATCGTCCTTTGTGATCTGGTTGTAGAAGGGAAGCGGCACCGGCCGGCGGCAGTTTCGCTGCTCAAACACACTGTCGTCGATGGCGGGTTTCTGGGGCCGGGAACTGGACTTTTCCTGGGTGCGCCGGCGGGCCTCGTGAACGCACCAGATCAAGTCGTAGAAGAGCGAGGCGGTCAAATGGGACCTCATTCGCGAGATAATGCCTCCGCCGGTGTCGATGCTGTCGGGCAAAAACACCTCGGGGCACGTGTACAACACAATGTTCAAGTTTTCCAACACCTTGGCGGTGCGGGAAATGTCATTTTGGAGGTGTTTCCACGACGAAAGCGTGTTGCGCAAGAGCCGGTGCACGGTGACGATCAGCTGGCGGGCGCTGTCGGCGTATCTGTCCATCAAGTACCGGCTCAAGTGGAGCTTGAACAACAAGAATACCGAGTAGGTGATGGCCTGGCGAATGTAGATGGGCAACTCCACCAAGTGGGTGTCGTTGCGGAGCATCTGCGACGTGATGGTGATGATTCTGGTGGCCGCGAGATACGCCGAGCTCACGTACCGCACCTGGTCCTCGATGGGGGTGCCCGGGAGAAACGCAAAGCAGCAGATCATGAGTTTCACATACAAAAAGTACACTTCCACCGGCGACCCGTCGTCGATTTCAAGCTTGAACCGAAGCCGGTCGAGCTCGCGCTCGAGAATGTTGAGCGAGGCCGCCCGGTTCAGCGGCTCCATGAGCCCGTCGGGCCGGGTCACCGAGATGCCCATCACGTTCACCAACTTGCACTGGAAAATCAGGAGCGACATCAAGCACCGGAAGTGCTTGGGAAGCGTGTGGTCCACCCTTGCGTGCTCCACCAAGTAGTCGGTGGTGTTGATGGACGGCGGGAGCCCCAACACCGACGACCAGAACTGCTCGCAGAAAAAGATCGCTAGCCACGATCGGGTCCGCCAGGTGTCGGCGTCCGGGCCCAAACTCACCTGGGTCCGGGAAAACTCCTGGATGAACTTGCCGCCTCGGTGGAGCCCGAGCTGGAGTGCGAGGTTTTTCGCAAGCCCAATGAACCGGTACGAGCAGTCGTCGAGCACCTTTTCGTTGGGGAGCGGCCAGGTGGACAAGATCAAGAGCGCCTGCACCACATGGGTGGACCTGGGGGTGCGGATCCAGCAGGTTTCGATCGCCAACTGTTTGATGAGCGACGCCAACGACATGTACATCTGCGGCTCCGGTTCCAGAAGCGCCGCCGTGAGCATCACGGTCCAGAAGAGAAGCTGCGATTGGTGGTAGAGGGTGTTCGCAGAAGACGTCAGCATGATGGGGAGGTAGGGAAGTCTGCGTTCGACAAAAATGCCGTGGAGCGCACTCGCTTTTTCCGCCGAGAGCACCACGTCGCCGAGCCGAAACTCGCTGAGAACCGGGTACTCGGGCTCCTTGTAGCTGGCGGTGTCGGTGGGTCCCGGCTGGGGCTCGAGCGACGCCGACGAGATGGGGAGCAAAGTATTGGGAACAGAATCGTTAATGTCATTAATTTCCGGGAAAAGCCCCGGCGAGTCGGTGGAAGCAGGCAAGAACTGCGACTGGGACTGGTATCCCGGCAACTGGCTGTGGCTCAATGCCTCCACGAGCAATTTTTCGTTGCGAGCCAACACCTCCATTTTCGCCTTGAGGTCGTTGACGTCCAGCTTCAACGTCTGGATCTGCAGGCCCTTTTTCGGCCGGAACTGCGGGTCGATTTCACACTTGAGGTTCATCTTTTCGCATCTCAGACATGCACCAGGAAATCTTTCCGATGCATTGCATTTGATTTTGTGCTGCCGACAAAACGTGCACGACGTTACGGGCCGATGGCCGGTCGCCGCGGGCCTGGAACCTTCGGGGGAGTCGTGGGCACCGTCGCTATCAACCAGAAAGTGTCTGGTTGAGTCCGGGACAGATCTTTGGCGTTTATTGTAGTCTCCCGAAGGAGGCCCCGCATCGGAGCGACGCTTGTTTTGCATGGATGGAGACTCCTGCTTGACTGGGGGTTTTGGGAGGATCGACTTGACCCTCAAGTCCATGATGAGAAGGATTAGGTGGGAAAGTGGAAAGTGGGTAGGAAGAATATGAGTTGGTTGTTGAGACTTGGCACGACTGATGGAAAAGATAAAATTTGTGCGGGCGGTGTGCAGGAACACTGTGGGGGTGATCGATGAGATAAGCGCGCAAAGCACTCGCTACTCCACTTTGTCTACTCCGCTACTCCGCTGCTCCGCTACACTCCATCTGCTCTCATTACGTGCATTCTCATATTCCTTCTCTCCCTCACTCCCGCTCGTCGTCGTCGCGCGGGTCGCCGATGCCGTCCTCGTAGATGGCAAACACACACTCGCTTTCCGGCAAACACGGACTATCGTACACCTTGCACACCCGCTGCTCGGCCCGGCCCTTGCGGAATGACAACCGCGTGGTGGAGCTGTGGGCAATGATGTTGCCGCCAATGGGCTTCTTGGGGTCCGGGTTGAACATCGATGCACCACCGTCCACCTGGGCCACCACCTGGTTCGTGATCACCACGGCAATGCCAAACTCGTCGGCTAGCCGCTGGAGCGTGCGCATGTACTTGGCAACGTGGGCCTGGCGCGCCGAAAGCTCGCCCCGGCCACTGTAGTCGGTCCGGTACAACGACATGATGGAGTCGACAATCAAGAGCGAAAACCGGCTCTCCGCCATCATTTGCGCCGCCATATTCAAGAGCTGGAACTGGTGCTCGGCGTTGTACGCCCGCGCGTACGCCACGTTGTCCAAGCAGTCGTCGGGATTCAACCCGTACCGCTGGGCAATCAGCACCAACCGCACCGGCCGGAACGTGCCCTCGGTGTCAATGTACAAACACTTGCCCTCGCCGCCGCCCATGTCTATGGGGAGCTGGCACGTCACCGCGAGCGTATGGCACAACTGGGACTTTCCCGTCCGGAACTCGCCGAACACCTCGGTGATGGATCCGGTTTCGATGCCGCCGCCAAGAAGCGTGTCCAACTGTTTTGACCCTGTGGTCACACAGATCAACTCCGACCGTCGTGCGTGGAACTCGGACGCCGTGGTGAACCCCAAGGGGACCACCTTGGCTGCTTCAGCAGAAATGCGGTCTGCTTTTGTTTCGCTGATTCCCTTGACTTGAAGCAACGCTTTTTTCGGGGTGTACGCGATACTTTCTATGGTGTGGAACCCTTCGCTTTTGAGCTTGTTGAGGTCGCTCATGGTGATGCCGTTGCCTTCTAGCTGGTCGATGGACAACGGCCCGACGTCATTATCTTCTTGAGTCATACGCGTAGAGAACGTAGTGAGCGCGAAAAGCGAGCGCGCGGCAGCGGGTGCGAGTGCGAATTGAGAATTGAGTGCGAATTGGGTGCGAATTGAGAAGGTTGCAAGGCTGCGAAAGGCGCGACTGAGGTGAGGGTGAAAATGGCAAGGGAATGGGAAGGGGATGGAAGGGAATGGAATGGAAGGGAAGGGAATGGAAGGGAAGGGAAGGGAATGAAGGGAATGGAAGGGAATGGAAGGGAATGAGAAGGGAAATGAGATGATGACTACCATCTGAGTAATTGACTGTTAGTAGACCTTCGCATTTACACCTCATTCACTCTCACACCACCGTCCGCCTCTCTCCTTTTACACCCGTCCAGATCTTCACTACGCTATCGGTCACGCCGATTCCGCGGCAAATACGAGCCCTCGTGACGCCAGAATGGCGAATGTTCGCTGCATAGCCGCCAATCGACCAATCCCAGAATACTCCCAGAATAAACTAGTAGAATAAACACCCAGAATAAACTCTTAAGATAAACTCCTAGAGTCCCAGAATCCAGAATTAACTCCTTGCTTCCTCCCTTCGCACGATTGTCTAATATACCCAAAATGTCCGGTGCCAAGTTTAGCCGGACCCGGACCATCCCGTGTGACCACAATAATAAGACCATCTTGGTTTTGGTTCTTCTTTTTCTTCCGTTCACCCTAGTCACTTTCCATTTCAAATCCTCTTCCATGTCTCCTTCTCTGTTCTTCCCCATAACCATCTTTCTTCATTCTCTCTTTCTTCATTCTCTTCTCTCTTTCTTCTCTTTCTTTCTCTTCTCCTTCCTTTATCCCTGATCCAACAATGCCATGTCAAACAATGCTTATTCCGTTCTCTCCTGCACACACCCGTCCCGGCGCCGCATGCCTCGATAATGCACCCTTTTGGTTGCACTTCCCCTCCTGGTCGCCCGTTCAACGCCGCTGCATCCGTTCACCCATGGTGCGCCAATGCAACTAGATAAGTTGAACCGTCCCGTTACCTCGTTTTTCTTCCTCATTACTTGGACGTGTTGCCCATCCAATTTCTGCCCCAAAATCGGGATTCCCACCCAATCCCGTCCCATGATCCCTCCTGCACCCTCGTCCAGCCACTACCTCACGTTCTCCACGCTTTAGCTGCTGTTCCCATCGCCGCCACGGATATCGACTCCGCTCTCGACTCCGGTCTCGACACCCACACACCAGCACTCGATCCGATTCCCATCGCCAGCCCTCGAGCCCGATTCCTACACCCACACACCGCCTTTGTTTACCATACCCCATCGGGCCTCGTGTGCCCACCATAAAGTAAACATTCCCACCTGCATCCACGATTTTATTCTTAACCGTTTCATTCTCGTCTCCTGTTATGACTAAACGAATGCACAGAGAGGTCCGGTTTGGATCCTACGTGCTTGGCTCCACCCTCGGAGAAGGCGAGTTCGGCAAGGTCAAGCTCGGCTGGAGAAAAGACGGAAATTTCCCGTCCCAAGTCGCCATCAAGTTGATCAAACGGGAGTCAATTCAGAAAGATTCCGATTCAGAAATCAAAATCCACCGGGAAATCAACTCGTTGAAGCTCCTCAACCACCCCAATATCGTCAATCTTGTGGAAGTGATGAAATCCGGCAAGTATATTGGAATTGTGTTGGAATACGCCAGCGGTGGGGAGTTGTTTGACTACATTCTCCAACACAAATATCTCAAGGAAAACGTGGCCAAAAAGCTTTTCGCCCAGCTTGTGTCGGGCGTCGACCACATGCACGCCAAGGGCCTCGTTCATCGTGATCTCAAGCTTGAAAATTTGCTCTTGGATAAACACAAAAATGTCATTATTTCCGACTTTGGCTTCGTCAATTCCTATAACCGTGACAAGCTGGACTTCATGAAGACCAGCTGCGGCTCTCCATGCTACGCGGCCCCAGAATTGGTGCTCACCCAGTCTCCGTACGAGGGAAGGAAAGTGGATATTTGGTCCCTTGGAGTGATCCTTTATGCCATGCTCTCAGGGTATCTACCTTTTGATGACGACCCCGACAACGAGGACGGCGCAGATATCGTCAAATTGTACCACTACATCTGCAGAACCCCGCTCACATTCCCGGAATATGTGTCGCCTCTTGCCCGTGATCTCCTCAGAAAGATCATCGTACCCGACCCCAAGAAACGTATAACACTCGACGAGATCCGTGACCACCAATGGCTCGCACCTTACCGGAACTTGCTTGCGATAAGGCAGCCCGATTGGGACAAGATGCATCGTGATAGAAAGATAGCTGCTGCATCGGCGGCGTCTGCAACTACCACAGCCGCAAATGCCTCGAAGCGGTTCTCCATGGTCAACGAGAGAACCAATAGCTACCTCATGAATGCCCAAGGAGGAAGAGGAAGATCGGCTTCTACCATCAGCAACAACGGCCATATTTATGCCAATCCTCCCGTGGCCACCACATCTTCGTCGCTCACCACCGCCGTGGGCCAAACCGAGAAAACTCCTTCACCAACGAAACAATTCCCAGTTAATGCATACCGTACTCACGCCAAATCGGCCTCGGTTTCCAACCCTTACTACACCGCCAGCTCGGCGTTGATGGCAGTGGTATCCGAAAGCGAAAAGAGAAACTCGGTGACTCTGTTAGAACAAGTGTACCTGAAACCTACTGCTCATGTTCCTTCCAAACCAAAGACCCACATTCCTGCTCCTCTCGCCCGCTCAACCACTTATACGGGTACACCAATCTCGACTATTGTCGAGAGTCCCACAAGATTGACGTTTGACCGTCCAGCATTTGAATACGTTGAACCCCAGCAGCCATTGGAACAACCCTTCACCCACATGTCCGCACACAATCGTCTTCCACAAACTAAGAAACCACGTCCTACATCGTACCATCCTTCTTCGTTATCATCATCTATGGGCTCTGGAAACTCCAGCAATGCTCTGCTCTTCGATTACTTCAAGATACCCGCGGGCGTCAATCTCCCTTACTCCAACAACGTTTCGCCCACACGAGGATCACCAACGTCGGACACGTCGTTGACGTTCACCAGCGAAAATGTACTTCTGGGAAGTCCTGTTTCGAAAGATCGGTCGTCGACATCGTTGGATTCTCGCAGAAACTCCGTTGTTACACATGTCCACGTTAATGGCGTGTTGACTAGTGAAATGAGCAGCCATGAGAATAAGCGAAATTCCGTTCTTAGCTATTTGGAAGATAAGATCGATGGACTTGATCTTGACATGGACGAGCGGGCCGAACAAGAAGATATAACCATTACTCCGCAGATCAACCAAGCGCCCATGTTTGACTCGCAGGTTGTGTCGCCAGAACAGCCCGAGAAGGAAGTGGAAGCTACAGAAGCTACAGAAGCTACAGAAGCTACAGAAGCTACAAAAGCTACAGAAGCTACAGAAGCTACAGAAGCAACAGAAGCTACAGAAGCTACAGAAGCAACAGAAGCAACAGAAACTGCAACAGAAACCAAAGTTACTCCCAAACAACAACCCGAAGAACGCAAGCTCGAAGAGACGTCGCAGCCAGATTCGCTGGTCGAATCTGAGGTGTATCCCGATGAAAGAGAACCTATAGTCTTCATCGAGGATCACTATGGTCCAAAGGAAAAATCGTCAGAAGCGATTCAAATCGTCAAAGAAAGGTCGCACGAGACTGGCGACTCGGATATCTTGTTAGTGAAGCCAGAACCGAAGGCCAAGGGTCATAGTAGGGGCAGGTCTGTCGATACCCAATCGGTAGCGAGCAAGAGGGAAAAGAGACGAGACCAAGTGCACCAAGTGCACCAAGAAAATAAGGAAAACCGCGACGCCAAAAAGAAAAACAGATTCAGTCTTCTCTCCTTCTACAGCACCTACAACGCTTCATCCTCCAGCGTCAACTACATTCCTCCACCCACCAACCGCCGAGCGTTGGAACCCACGTCTGACAATCACTCCAACGAAACCGGTCTGTCGAAAGGAAGCACGATGAAACGGCCTCCCGCGTCGTCCGGCTCCACTTCCACGGCGTCCAGCGGGTCCTCCAAGGAGGCCAGTGCAGCGCGCAAGGTGATGGACTTCTTCAAGCGCCGAAGTGTCCGAATTAATTAGAATGAATGTATAATGTTTTATTTGCAGCCAAATACCACATCCACACACCAGATGCCGGGGTCCCGATTCGTAATCTCGACTCATTTTCAAATTTCTTCTTATATGCCCCAGCTACGACCCGATGACCGACTACCGCCGGACCCGCGCATCGAAGCGAGCTCAAACATAAACGAAGGTGACATGAGTGGTCTGCTGAATGCTGAACCTGCTCCCCTGGTCACAGAAAATGACAATTTTTCACCGGCCTCGGAAACAGACTCGGAAACCGACTCCGATTTGGATTCCGGTATGGATCCTGATTCTGACTCCGATGCCTATTCAGAAGCCGAGCCCGACGAGACTATAACCGCCACGATCGTCCGGGAGATCCAGGACGGCACCTATACGTGTTTGGTGTGCACTTCTGAAATCGACCTGGAGTCGAAAATTTGGTCCTGTCACGAATGCTTTCGAGTTTACGACTTGGACTGTATTAAGGACTGGGCCAAGAACGGGTCTTCCACAGACAAGGTCCAGAAGACCTGGAGATGTCCCGCTTGCAATGTAGTCACATCAACAGTTCCACAAAAGTTCACCTGCTGGTGCGGAAAGGTTGCAAATCCTCGACCCAATGCGTTGATGCCTTTTAGTTGCGGCAATCCCTGCAACACCCCGTACCCTGGCTGTGTGCACAGCTGCTCTTCGCCGTGCCATCCTGGCCACCACCCAGTTTGTGGTGCGTTGGGACCGCTCATGAAATGCCATTGCGGAAAGCACGAGCGCCAATTGCCGTGCTTGATTACTCCGTACGAGACTGGGTGGAAGTGTGCCGTTCCGTGCGAGGTTAGTGTGTGTGATTTGGGACACGGATGTCCGAAAAAGTCTTGTCATAGTGGATTTTGCGGACCTTGTGATCGCACCGTGCAAGTGCAATGTTACTGTGGACAACTGAGAATGGACGTTGCGTGCTACCAGCGCTTTGCCAAGCAGTGCAGCGACGTCAGAGGAGAGGAAACTTGGATAGGAAGTGCCAAATGTGGATTGAAAACCAAAGTGTACTACGACTGTTCCGTCCACTATGATGAGATCGAGTGCCAGCCTCTTCCCACTGAAGCGAAGAAATGTAAGCTTTCCCCAGACGTGGTCAAAACCTGCCACTGTGGAAAGTCTGCTGTTGAGCCTGACACTCGAACAAAATGTACCGATCCAATTCCTGAATGTGACTCCGTGTGTGGGAAGCTTCTTCCTTGTGGGTGTACCTGTATCCAGAAATGCCATTCCGGAGAATGTGTTTGTTTCAATGTTTTGGAGCGGGACTGCTCCTGTGGAAATTCTGTTTTCATGGTGCCTTGTAGGTTCCTTCAACAAGGATTCCAGCCTAAATGTACTAGGAAATGCCCAGTGCTTCTCAACTGCCGCAAGCACTATCACAGAGAGGTATGCTGTGCGTTTGAAAAAGAAGCTTTGCGAAGAGAAAGAGAGAAAAAGAAAGCCATCAGAAATGGAACTCGTACCTTGCGTAACGAAGACGAAACCATGACTATGGAACCAATCCACATTTGCACCCGCACTTGTAACCGGCTCAAATCTTGTGGTCGTCACTACTGTGAAGCTTTATGTCACGCTGGACCTTGTGGCATTTGTTTGGAGTCTTCCAACGAAGATCTAGTTTGTCACTGTGGTAAAACCAGAATCGATGCTCCCGTCAGATGCGGTACCGTTCTTGAGTGCCACGAGCAATGTGTTCGTCCCAAACCGTGTGGACATAGACCCGAGGTCCACGAGTGCCACGACGATAATACAAACTGTCCGAAATGTACCGTCTCGGTAACAAAAAGATGCAATTGTGGCCGTAAGGAAATCAAAAATGTTCTTTGCTCACAAACCAATGTTTCCTGTGGCACTTTGTGCACGGAAACCAAAGCCTGTGGTCACCCATGTCTCAATGTGTGTTCTTCTGATTGTACTGAGCGGAACATTCATGCCAGTCCTGCCAACTGCCAACTGTATTGCAAGAAACCTCGACTCCGGTGTCCTCATATGTGCAAATCCAAATGCCATTTCAAAAAACCAGGAAAGCCCCAACTTTGTGATGGATTCTTGTGCAAAGAACCTGTACAAGTACAGTGTCCTTGTGGACGTAAGAAGAAGACTGGTAGTTGTGGGGGCAGCACTTTGAGTCCGTCGTTGATCTTGCTGAGCATCGACTGTGACGATGACTGTTTGAAGGCAGCAAGAGACGAAGAGCTTCGGAAAGCTTTGTTGGGCAACGAAGAAGAGCATTTGGAGCTTCCGTACTCGGACTCGTTGATGGATGTGTATGAGCGGCAAACGCTGTGGTGTTCCCGAATGGAGGTGAATTTCAGAGTCTTTGTAAACGAGAACAAAGAGACAGAGGAGAAGGAGAACAAAGAGACAGAGAAGATAGAGAATGGAGAGAATGTGAATGAAGACAATGAAAGCGGAGAGAAGGGAAACACTCCCGAGACGCCCGCGGCCGTTACTTTCCGGCGTTTCACCGGACTCAATAGTGCCCAAGTGGTCTTCTTGTGTAATTTGGCGTCCAGTTTCGGTCTTTATTTTGAGCATGAGGACGATTCCATGCTTATCGCTATCACCAAGCACACTGTTGTTCCCGAAACCACCATCCAGCAAGCGGTGGAATCAAGACAACAGTACCGGGAAGAGAAGAACAAGGCAGAAATGATGAAGAATAAAGACATAGCGGAATCTCTTTTTAACGCGATTCTTGTTCAGGATGTCTTTTTTGGCATCGTCAAGGATGAACTCGAACGTGAGTTGATGCCCTTGATTGAAGGGTTCAAAATAGAACGACCTAAAATGCTTTGGATGAGAGAATCAACCTATGTGTTTTTCTCAGAAGCATGGTATCAGCAGATGACTTTAGAGGAAGAAAACAAGTTGTATCTTGCAATGAAGTCTGTTCGCAATGCAGTACGCAACAAGTCGTTGGCATTCAATGCCAAGCTTTGTCTCATAGATGGAGAAACTGAGCACATTTTAAAAGTTAACGAAAAAGATTTGGCATTGAGACTGGACAAAAAGGAGGAGAAACAGCCATCGCCTTCCTTGGAAAATAATTCCTTTTCTATTTTGGAGGGATCTATATAGTGTATATATGCTGAATTTTAGATGACAATTTAATTATTGACATGAAAGCTATTCATCGTTAGCTTCTCCGGTTGGTTCCGCTTTCTCGTGCTCCCCATTGCCGTCCTCATTGTGGTTCTCGCTTTTGCTTTTATGACGTCTTTTGCGTTTCTTTGGTGCGTCCGCTTCGGGTGCCTCCACCTTCTTTTTCTTGACACTGAGAGGATTAGGTGCCTTTGGACCCTTTCTCTTCTTTCCTTCAGGAACGTCTTTTGGAACAATGCCGGCATTTTTGGCATCATTTAACCCACCGGTCAACTTGGAAGTTTCCAAAGACTCGGAAATCTGGGCGGATTTCTTCGACAATGGCTCCATCACCATCACCGACCGATTCATATATACAAGAGGAGTTCCCGGCACCTGGCGAAGCTTCTTGCGCAATTCGTGGTCCTGGGTGGCGACGATGTAGCGGTGCTTGTTTTTTCCATCAACATTGACGATTGATTCGACACATTCGGATGGATCAAGTGGAGCTTTTGGTGGATGATTACATCGTCTTCTCTCGAATTTTTTGGCTATATCGATCGCGTCTTGGTTTTTCGTGCTATAGAGAGCTTGCATGCAGCACTGGGTGATCATGGGTTTGATCTCGGCTTGAATGGTGCGATTTATGCCTTTTGCAACATCGAAAGAAGCACTTTGGCACAAGGTTACGATGTCACTGTGGACGATTGTTTGGTACGGTTCCCTGAACTTGAAGGTGTGTTGGTACACGAGCATTTGCTTTCTGTACGACTTGGCCCTTTTTTGTCTCATGGCGACGACAAGGTGTTGATGAGGTGAGAGATGGGGCCGATGAGCTTGAGAGCGGTCCTGCACAAGAGCCACGGGCCTGCAGAATAACTATCCTGCAGAATAGCCATAGACCTGCATATGCGTCAGCTCGTAATGACTCTTCAAAGGCGGGCCGTTGCCGAGCTTCGGAGCCGTGCTTAAGAGCCGAGCCGCGGGTACAGGCCGATAGCTTTTCTGCAGTACGGACGGGGCCGAGCATGTATAAGCCAATGTGGCTTGGTTAGATTGGCGCTGGTGGAGAAAATAATATCACCTGGGTTCGGCCGACTGATAGCGGAGAACAGTTGGCCAGTGATATCGGAGATCTGCATGGTCAAAAAAAAAATGTAGGGGTCCGGCAGGTAATCTAACGTACGTGAGCCGATTGATACGCCGCACCACTCTGCGAGAAAAACAGTGCAACCAACGACAAAAAACCCACAACGCTGTGGGCGCTGTGGGCGCCCAGGCACAGGGTATAATATCTCAGTCTGAAACGCCCACGGCTCAAATTTGCTGCACCGCCGGACTTTTTTTGCCCATGCAAGAGCGGTGGTTGGTGCGGTGACAGGTGCATGAATTCGCGCCGTGCGACCGCGAGGACAAACCTTCCATGCTGGATGCGGTCGCTGAATGCGGTCGCTCGATATGGAAATCGTGCATATAGAGTTCGGTAATTGGCTGAACAATAGTGGGTTTTTGGCTGCGGGGGCGTATGCATCTGATGCCGTGCGTCTAAATGCCCGCGTGCGGTTGCACGGCACCATATCGAGGTGCATATCGATATAAGGTGGGTTCCGCTGGGGGAATTTGCATTTTTTTCAGGTATCATCATGAACAGGCTCAAAAATGCCTTTGACTTCAAGGGCAACGACGCACACGATGTTGTCGAGGAAAAGATCGAGGCGGACTCCGACAAGCTTCCGCTCTCGCCTACTCACTCCATCAAAATCACCACCGTTAGGTCGCAGGAATTCGACCCAATCGACTCAAAACTCGAAAATACCATTCTTGAAGACGAGTATGCGGCGCCAGTGGTTGAGGACGACTCGCCATACCCTGAGGTCAGAGCTGCGGTTCCCTCGACCGACGACCCAACGGTGCCCCAGAACACCATCCGGATGTGGGTTATCGGCATGATTTTGACCACCATCGGCTGTGGGTTGAACTTGTTGTTTTCGCTCCACAGTCCCCAGGCCCAGCTTTCCACCTATGTTACCTCGATTTTGGCGTGGCCCATCGGCACGGCGTGGGCTCGGTTTCTCCCCAACATCAAGATTTTCGGCATGGAGTTGAACCCGGGCCCTTTCAATCTCAAGGAGCATGCGCTTATCACCATCATGGGTAACGTCTCGTTCGGTGCCGGCGGTGCCGCCTATGCTACCGACATCTTGCTTGCTCAGAATGTGTTCTACAAACAGGATTTTGGCTGGGGATTCGACCTCGTGGCTATTTGGAGTACCCAGTGTATTGGGTTTGCACTTGCGGGAATCATGAGAAAGATCTTGATCTACCCTTCGTCTATGATCTACCCCCAGCAGTTGATCACGGCCACGTTCTTGACCAACATGCACATCAACAAGAACGTTCCCGCCAACGGGTGGAAAATCAGTAGAATGGCATTTTTCGCCGTGGTGTTCACCTCCAGTTTCTGCTGGTACTTTTTCCCCGGCTTCATCTTCCAGGCGCTCTCGTACTTTGCCTGGATCACCTGGATCAAGCCCAAGAACGTCATTGTCAACCAGATTTTCGGAGCCCTGACTGGCTTGGGTTTGTTCCCCAACTGCTTCAGTTTGGACTGGAACCAGATCGCCGCCTACATTGGGTCGCCATTGATCCCTCCAGCTCCGGTTCTTTTCACCATTGCCGTCTCCATCATTACCATCTTCTGGATCATCGTGCCGGCCATCCACTACTCCAACACTTGGTACGCCCAGTACTTGCCCATCTCCAGTTCCGGGTCGTTTGACAATACCCAGCAGGCGTACAACGTGCTGAGAATTGTCACGAAGGACTTGGGTTTCGACAAGAAGGCATACGAGGCGTACTCTCCGTTGTTCCTCTCCACCACGTTTGCCATCAGTTACGGTTTGTCGTTTGCTTCGATGACCTCCACAATTGTCCACACCATCTTGTTCCACGGAAAGGACATCATCAACCAGATCAAGATGAAGGACAAGCCCGACGTGCACACCCGGCTCATGAAGCAGAACTACAGAGACGTGCCCACCTGGTGGTTTGGCGCCGTGTTCTTGGTTTTCTTTGGCTTGTCCATCGCTACTGTGCGGGCTTGGAACACAGAGATGCCCGTCTGGTGTTTGATCATTGCCTTGCTCATTGCCATTGTGTTCTTGATTCCCGTGGGCGTGATCTACGCCATCACCAACATCGCCGTGGGGTTGAACGTGGTGACGGAATTTATCATCGGTTACATGCTTCCTGGTAAGCCATTGGCCATGATGTTCTTCAAGACGTTTGGCTACATCACCAACAACCAGGCCGTCACTTTTGTTTCTGACATGAAGTTGGGCCACTACATGAAGCTCTCGCCCCGGCTCTTGTTCTCGGCTCAGTTCATCGCCACCATCTGGGGTTCGTTGGTGCAAATCGCCGTGTTGAGATGGGCCTACGGCTCCATCGAGGACTTGTGCTCGCCCACCCAGAAAGACCACTACACCTGTCCCAACGGAGGGGTGTTCTTCACCGCCAGTATCATCTGGGGAGTCATTGGGCCCCAGCGCCAGTTTTCCCACGGCCAGATCTACTACGGCTTGTTGTTCTTCTTCCTCATCGGCGCCATTCTTCCCGTCATCAACTGGTTGATCTTGAAAAAATGGCCCCACAGCCCCGTCAAGCACCTCAACTGGCCCGTGTTCTTCTCGGCCACCGGCTACATCCCCCCAGCAACCCCCTACAACTACGCCTCGTACTGCGTGGTGGGCATCACCTTCAACTACTTTATCAAGAAGAGATTTTTCCACTGGTGGAGTAAGTACAACTACTCGTTGTCCGCCGGCTTGGACATCGGCTTGGCGTGGTCGCTTTTGATCGTGTTTTTGTGCTTGTATTTGACCAACGCCGAGTTCCCCAGCTGGTGGGGCAACAGTGTGGTGAACGGAACTTTGGACACAAACAACTTGGCGATCAGAACCATGCTCAATCCGGGCGAGACCTTTGGCCCTTCGCTGTGGTAGGGAGCCAAGGACGAAGCCCGACGATCTATGTTATTTAGTATGAATTGCACTGTATAATCTGTATATAAATTCGCAGCCGGTTCTCGTTCTGGGTGGGTTCTGCTTATATAAGCGAGGGTCGATGATTTTTTCACCGAACGGCGAAAAGAACTACGCCAGTATGCAAAGAGCAGTATTGCAAGGAGTCAGAAGAGCCGTGGCCGTGCGCCAAGCACCCTTGGGGTTGCGTGTGGCCCGCCCCATGGTGTGGGCACAGAAAAGTCCCATGATGGTGAGATTTTCGTCGTCCCAGGCGGCTAAGCCCGAAGAGAACGAACCCACAAAAGAAGAGAACGAAGCCAAAAAAGAAGAGCAGAATGAGGAAACCGCCGCTCCGGTGTCTGAAGAGCAGCAGCAGATCCAGGAATTGCAGGCAAAGTTGACCCAGAAGGACAAGGAGCTTGCCGATATGAAGAACCACTACGCCAGAGCCGTGGCCGACTTCCGCAACTTACAAGAGTCCACCAAAAAGGAGATGCAAAAGGCAAGGGACTTTGCGTTGCAAAAGTTCGCCAAGGACTTGTTGGAGTCGTTGGACAACTTCAGCTTGGCCCTCAGTGCCGTCAAGGAGGAGACGTTGGCTGCAAACACCGAGGTGAAAAACTTGTACGAGGGCGTGGACATGACCCGCAATGTTTTCGAAAAGACGTTGGCCAAGCACGGCATCGAGAAAATCGACCCCATGGGCGAGCAATTTGACCCAAATATGCACGAAGCTACGTTTGAGGTTCCTCAGGCCGACAAGGAACCGGGCACGGTTTTCCATGTTCAGCAGCCTGGCTACACGTTGAACGCACGGGTGTTGAGACCTGCCAAGGTGGGGTTGGTGAAGGGAGAGTAATGACTGTAAATAGATAACCTGTACAGAATGAACCATGGTAAAGAATGGACCCTAGTCAAGAAGTAGCCTGATGTGAAAAAAACCCGTGCACCAGGCCGTCCCGGTGCCGGTGCGGTTGAGTCATAGCCCACTGTTCTCCATATTCAATGTCTGCTGCAACTGCGTTTAGACGCAACTTTTCCCACTCCTCTGCTGCTCTCGCGTCCAAGACGTTGAAGATCGGGCTCATTCCCGGCGATGGTATTGGGAGAGAGGTGATCCCCGCCGGCAAAGCGGTGCTTGAGAACCTTCCTTCCAAGTTCGATTTGAAGTTTGATTTTGTTAATTTGGACGCTGGATTCGAGCTTTTCAAGAAGACCGGCACGGCATTGCCCGACAGAACCGTCGAGGTGTTGCAGAAGGAGTGTGATGGTGCTTTGTTTGGTGCGGTTTCCTCGCCTTCTGTCAAGGTCGAAGGGTACTCTTCTCCAATTGTTGCGTTGAGAAAGAAGATGGGCTTGTACGCCAATGTCCGCCCGGTCAAGTCCGTGGAGGGCCTCGACAGACCGGTGGACATGGTCATAGTCAGAGAAAATACCGAGGATTTGTACGTCAAGGAAGAAAAGACATACAAGAAAGAAGACGGTTCCAAGGTGGCCGAGGCCATCAAGAGAATCTCGGAAACCGCCACCACGAGAATCGCCAAGATGGCCTTCGACATTGCGTTGCAAAGACAGGCCATCAGAGACGCCTCCAGTGCTCTCAAGTCGCTCCATTCTTCGCCCTCGGTCACCGTAACTCACAAGTCGAATGTGCTTTCCCAGTCCGACGGCTTGTTCAGAGAAACCTGTCGCCGGGTGTACGACGCCAATGCCGCCGAGTACCATGCCGTGGAGTACAAGGAACAGATCGTCGACTCGATGGTGTACCGTATGTTCAGAGAACCCCAGATTTTCGATGTGGTGGTGGCTCCAAATTTGTACGGTGATATCTTGAGTGACGGAGCCGCTGCGCTTGTGGGCTCTTTGGGGGTTGTTCCCTCCGCCAATGTGGGCGACAGCTTTGCCATTGGTGAGCCGTGCCATGGTTCTGCTCCCGATATCGAAGGAAAGGGCATCTCCAACCCCGTGGCTACCATCAGATCCACGGCGTTGATGTTGGAGTTCATGGGCCACGCCGAGCCTGCCGCTTGTATCTACGAGGCGGTGGACGCCAACTTGGCCGAAAACAAAATCAAGACTCCAGACTTGGGCGGGTCGTCGTCCACCCAGGAAGTGATCGACGATATCATCAGAAGGTTGTAAATAGATTAGCTACCTGATAAAACATGCTGCGAAGAACCCAATGCCGCCGTCTTCCTTGGGCACCGCCCGAACACATCCCCCGGCCAATTGCTCGCACACTTGTGGGTCCCGGCTCATGGGCACAAATTCGTCTTTCCAGCCTCTTCGGTGCCAATTGGGAAGCACCTGCTCTCTGGGCGCGAGTTTCCAGCCCTGCTCCTTCACCTCGGGGTCCGCAAGCAAGTCGATCACCACCCGTTCGTTTTCATGAGGGTGGACCGAACATGTGGAATACACGATTTTTCTGGCTCCGGGAAACTTCATCGTGTGTTTGACGATTTTGAACTGGAAACTGGCCAACTTCGTGAGTCGCTCGGTGTCGATGGTTTCTCGGTCTTGCTCCAGCTGGGCATCCTCCAACGCTCGTCCAAAGATACCCGAGCCACTGCACGACGGATCCACCACGATTCCGGTGACCTGGGGAAAATTTTCCGGTAGAATGGTCATGAAGTCGGCGTGGGTGATCTGGATGAGGTCCCTGCGGGGCCCCAAGGCCTTGGAGGTCATCATCTTCAATGTCTTGACTCGTTTGTCGTCTCGTTCAAATGCATGCACTACTCCCTTTTTGGGAAGAAAAGACGCCAAGTGGGTGGTCTTGTTGCCGGGCGCAGCGCAGGCGTCTATGACCACGTCGTGGCGGTCGTGTGGATCGCCGTTGAGTATTTGGGCCGGAAAGCACGAAGCTCGGTCTTGGATGATGATCTTGCCAGTTTTGTAAGCTTCCGTGGTGGCGATTTTTTCCGCCGGATGTATGCCATACAAGTTGGTGACGATGGTGTCCTTGTATATCTTGCCGCTTGCTATTTCGTCTGTGGAGTCGACAAACTCTAATTTTTCAAAAAAGTCTTCGCTCATCACCTCGTCCTCCGAGGCCACAATTGTGTTGATCCGTATCCACCGGACGGGTGTTTCGTCCTGCTCCACCGTGTTGGGGAGGTCTGCGAGCGCCTTGACCTTGTATCGAAGCTTGAGCTTGATAAGTTCGGCCTGGAGTCTGGTTTTGTTCTCAAGAACGGCATCTTTGATGGGGTGCTTCCCCAGCTCAATTCTGCCACGAGGCGAGAAGAGCAAGTCATGCACGAGCAACAAGAGGAGCGAGTCGCTGACCTTGAGTTTCTTGAGCTTGGGAGATTGTCGTATTTTGCTCTTTTTTATCACCTCTTCGAGATACGGCTTGTACCTCATCGTGGAATAGACAAGAGCATAGATATGTTTGGGCGACGAGGAGAGATGCTTGTTGTTGAAGATCTGGGTATTGAGCCCGCCGCCCTTGGCACTGAGGTACTTTTCCGCCTCAAAGTACAACTTCATCACCACTAACGTCTAGCTAGCTACCAGCTGCTAGCTAACCTCGCACATAAAATCCATCGATCTGGGCCGCGCACCCGTGCACCGGCGCTCAACCCCAGTCTCGCGGCCGCTTCTTCACCAACCATCTCCCCCATGGGTCCCGTACCCCCAAATGCATATCCTCCGGGCAAACGGCTCACCGTGGGCTCGCACTCCGTGGCCATCATCAAATATATCTCCCAGGGCGGGTTTGCCCACGTCTATACCTGTGAAATCAACCCGCCTTTTCGGGGCCAGACCGTAGCATGCTTGAAGCGAGTAGTGGTTCCCAACAAGCTCCAGCTCAATCTTTTGCGCCAAGAAGTCGACGCCATGAAGCGCCTCAAGGGCAATGACCACATAGTGTCGTACATTGATTCGCATGCTTCCCGGTTGGTATCGGCGGAGGCAGTTGGCGCTCCGACGTCGGCGCAGCAATATGAAGTATTTCTCCTCATGGAGTACTGTTCTCGCAACGGACTCATTGACTTTATGAACAGCCGGCTCTCGTACAAGCTCACCGAGCCGGAAATCCTCACCATTATGCGAGACGTAACCGTTGGCGTCGCCATGTGCCATCACCTCCGGCCGCCGTTGCTACACCGGGATATCAAGATCGAAAACGTTCTCATTGACTCCACCGGCTCCTACAAGTTGTGTGACTTTGGCCTGGCGGTGCCGTACGCCCCGGTGCCACAGACGCCCCAGGAACTCCAGCTTCTCCACGACGATATAATGCATTATACCACCCCGCAGTACCGGGCTCCCGAGATGATAGATCTTACCCGGGGGTTCCCCATCGACGACAAGCTGGACATCTGGGCGTTGGGGTGCTTTCTCTACAAGTTGTGCTACTACACCACCCCTTTTGAGCTGCCGGGCCATGCCAGCATGGCCGACTTGGAGCGCCAGATTCTTCATGCCTCCACCACCCTCAAGATCCCCCACGACCAGCCGGGCCTGACGTTTCTGCCTCGCCTCAAGAACATGATCAGGTGCTGCTTGCGGGAAGACCCCCGCCGCAGGCCCAACGCTGTGCAGTTGCTCCAGGAAATTTGCGCCATGAAAAACGAACCGGTGCCCAACGTCTTGCCCTACACAATGAGGGACAAGTTCTCCAGACTGGAGCCCTCGTTGGTGTCCCATGCCACAGAACTGCAAATGGGCCATGTTACGGCCAAAAAGGAGAAACCAAAGGATCCGTTTGCATCGATCGACAAATCCAAGATTCTCACCACAAAAAGTGATCTCGAAACTAAACCGCTCCACCGTCCCCACTCCACCTATGTATCGGCTAGCCCTGCCAAATCATCGCCAAACTCTCGTCCGTTGAGCTACATTGACTCCAAGTCTGCTACCCTGCTCAAATCATTTGTACACTCCCAATTGGGCGACTCTACAAACACCCACACAAATGACGCTCCTGGTACCCTCGAGTTCCTTCGAAGCAAAGAAGAAGAACACGCCAAGAGCTTGGGCCTGCGGCAAAATACCGGCGGCAGTTTCCGCCAATCATGGAAAGAGGGAATCAGAAGAATCAGTACCGGCAACAGCAGCACCCATTCTACGGGCAACAATGGTTCTACAGAAAAGCGCAGTGCGTTTGGGTCCGTGAAACGGGTTTTGACTGGGGGCTCTTTTAGACGCTCGAGTACCAGTCCTGATGAACCTGAGCTGGAAGAATCCAGCTTGCTGATTCAAAAGAGAATGGCCAAACTTCTCAATGGTTCTAATGATCACAAGGTCAAAAAGACGGCCGAAGGATACGGCAGATTCACAGACACGAAGGAGTTCGTTGATCTGGACGATATCGATGCCATTAATCGTGCAGAAGCTACGGTTGCAACCCCAACCGTCAAGAAAAACTATAACATTACTAGACGGACGATCCAGCCCCCCAAAGTGCCCAAGTGCCTATCGTACGAAAACTCCAAGGTCGCCGAGGCACCAACGCCTCCCAAGAAACCTGCCAAGAAGCCCCCTCCAAAACCCAAAAAGCCCTCGTTTTTGCAGGAGAAACACAAAAGAACCAGCGTTTCTAGCGACGACAGCTTGGTTCCCGATATTGATGATCTCGAAAAACAGTTTGCAAAGCGGTTCCCAAGCTATGTGTAATAGACCACTACAAAATGCAAAATGGCACCAAGCTATTAGACTACAAGATGTATTATTGCAACCCATTACTATTCATTAGCACAATAAACAACTACGAAGACTCCTCCGTCCCGCTCAAGTCCTCTATAGAATCCAACACAAAATCTACTCCTTCGTTGAACTTGTCACTAATGACATCCCACAAATTGTCGCTTCCCGACTTCAACACTCTACCGAACTTTCTTCTTGGTCGTTTGTTCCCGTCCGCTGAGTCTGCTGCTCTCCCAGAACCGGTGGAGGTCCAACATGAATTGAGATGACTGGTGAACACCACCGAGTTTTGGTAATACCAGTCCACCATCGATTCGTCCATGACTGACACCAAAGGCTTCAATGGAGATTTTCCTGCAAATGCGATGGTTCCCTTGACAACTTCTTTAATTTCCTGTGGTGGTCGCTTGGAGTAAAGATGGACGATGGCTTGGTACGCATCGCCAAAACCAACAAAGACGATTTTCTTGATGTTGGAAAAATAGGTGATGTAGTTGTCCCAAACGTAGAGAAGCAACTCCTGCGAGAATATTATAGGGCTGTACGTGGACACAGAAGGGTTGGCCAAGGAACCTATGGGCTTGGAGGGAAGCGCCAAAGAAGGGATTTCAATATCCATGAAACCCAACTTTTCATTAGATGGTTCCGAACTTTGCGCCAATTCAGATTTGACCTTTTCCATGATTTGCACTAAGGGGTGCTCAAGAACAACCGAAGAGCCTCCATCGATGGTCCCCGAGTTGGGTTCGATATTGGCCCAGATTTCGTGGGGATCGTGAATGGTGACAACCAACGTCTCGGCACTATATATATCGGGACTTGCAAGAATGAGATCGTCTTTGCGAGACGGCATGTCTGTGAAATAGGAGCTTTTCGTGTCGGCGGTGGCTGCGGTGACGATGGGCAAGTTGACGAAATTGTACTTTTCAAAGAGCTCGTTGGCCTGGTGCGATCGGATGGTATCGGCAATATTAGTGAGCTTGTATGCATTGGTGTTGGTGGAAAGGTCAAACACATCCTCAAACGACTTTTTGGGCATGCCTATTCTCATGCATTTCCAGTATTGCGCCAATACCTTCATCACCTCGTCCACGGTTTCAATAGTATCCGACAGCGGGAGTGCCGAAATGGTATTCTCTGGAGGCTCACCTAGAAGCACTTTGGTAACCGCTAGAGCACCGTTCGTGTTGGAGTCCAAATTGTAGCCGCCTTCCAATATCACGGCGAGGTTTCCTCGGGCGATTCCCTTCAACATATGGGTCATATATCCGTATCCTACTGGGGTGACATGGCATCCACCGATAATATCACCATCAGCGGCATCGAACCCAGAACTGACAATGAGCAAGTCCGGGTCGAACTCGTTGATCACAGGTAGTATGATTTTGTTGAATGCATAGACGTAATCACCATCTCCCTTTCCCGGACAGTTCCAAGGAATATTCACCGAATAACCCTCACCAGGACCCTCGCCCACATTGCTATAGTGGCCGTATTTCGTTCCCGGGTAGAACCTGCCGTTTTCGTAGCGATGAAGTGAGATGTAGAGCACTCGCGGATCGTTGTAGAATGCCTTTTGCGTACCGTTTCCATGGTGGACATCCCAGTCGATAATCACGATTCTTCGCACAGACTCAGGATAGTTCTTGAGGATGTTCTTGGCGGCTACCGCTACATTGCTGAACAAACAGAAGCCTCCGGGGGTATCTGGTTCGGCATGATGGCCCGGAGGACGAACTATAGCCATGGAGTTTTTCACCGTTCCTTCGACAACCGCCTTGCACGCCTCAATGGCTCCTCCGCACGAGAGCTTGGCAGACAAGTACGAGTCGTTGTTGACGTAGATGGAGTCGCCTTTTTCCGTCTCTTCAAGTAACTGGTCTCGCGACATAGTTTCTGTCGATTGAATAAACAGCAAATGCTCCTTCGAATGCACCTCGAGAATCTCTTCGGCGGTGGCTTCTCTTACAGGAATCTTGGTCATGTACGGCCCCAAATGGTCGCTGCCTGACAAAGAAGTGTCGTGAATTAAACCGGTCTCCGCCAACTTTTTATAGATTCGGTAAATTCTGCGCGGATCTTCCGGGTGCGGGTCGATGTACTCAAAGTAAGACGTGAAGATCTTGGCGTGGTATCTCATTCGGACGTCGTAAACGAGCCCGGTTTTCAACGGTACGTAGAAAAGTTGCGGTTGGGCTGGCGGCACCACTACCATGCCTCCATTTTCTTTCAGGGACTCCGACATCGGCTCCGGCTTGGTGGGCCCGTTTTTGGACTCGGGGTGCTCCTCTAGCTTGATTCTCTTGTTTTCTGCGCCGTTGGCGTCTTCGTGGTGCTTTTCCAACTGGTGTTTTCCATCGAGCTCTGAAGTCTGTCGTGAGCCTGTAGCCTCCAATTTCACGGCAACAGGTGCCTGGGGTGTGTCTTCAAACTGAGACATGTTGTTCACGACTACGTGGGCTTCGGGAGAGAAATGTGAACAATGTAGAAATAAACTAATGAAGATCTCAATTCCGGATAATCTGAGGGAAGCCACAGCGGACACCCGGACACCGCATGCCGCTGCCTGCCAAGCGAAACAGTAAATATAGCCTGACGTGGAAATGCAAGCAATATTGATGCAGACGCGGGGTATCGGGCCGGAGATGAGTCCACAAACATACTGGGGGTCAGCTCAGCGACGACAGTTTCTACAAAAAGTGCTGTTTCACCACTGCCTTTACCGATGCGCCTGCTGCTTCTCTGACAGATATATGCGTCTCGCATGCGTCTTTTCGATGGTCATCGGTACCAATTGATGGGCTACAAAACTAAAATTTTATTAATTTGCAACTTTTTACAATGTTTCACCCTATGGGTATCGCCTCATATGCATGTTTTGCCGCTAGCAGCCCCGACGACCGGCCGTTACTTGCTCATTATACGTGCCTATGCAGTTCGTGCATATGCACATTCTTAAGGTGCATGGCGCATACGTATTTTTTGCCAATAGACGGACGCATAATATGCAGGTTGGCCCTATGGAATTTCATGGCTAACCTCTTAACAGCAGATGCCAGAGATTGGCACGATGCACATGGGTACCCGGAAGCCGACGCTGAGTATGCAGAGGCTCTAGAAAAGCAGAAAAACAATGGAGGGTTCTCCTGGACATTTGAGCTGGTTGGGGAATTTTTTAAGCAGGCCGACGATGAGACCGACGATATGGCTTTTGAGTATACGAAGCAAGATTTCGGGCGGAAAATGACGTGGGAGGAAATACGGTCCCAGATACGACAGCTCAATGCTGACTCGGACGAAAATACTTGTTTTAAGGTGCTTTTTCTAGCTAGACATGGCCAAGGCTGGCACAATATTGCAAGTGCCAAATATCTGGCACAAGAATGGCACGATAAGTGGAGATTTTTGGGATTCGATGGCGAGATCACCTGGGGCCCGGATCCCGAGCTTACAGAATTGGGGATTAGGCAAGCGCAAGAAAATCGAGACGCTTGGGCTCGCCAGCTTCACATGAACGCTCCTGTTCCTACCGTCCATTTTGTGTCTCCTCTCCAAAGATCTTGTCGTACGCTCCAGGAGACATGGCAAGGTGTTGAAATTTCTCCGCCAATTGTATCGGAGCTTGTTCGTGAAACAATTGGCTTGCATTTATGTCATAAAAGAAGCAAGAAAGTGGAGATCCAGAAACGGTTTCCTAGTTTTACATTTGAGGATAACTTTACCGAGAACGACGAGGTTTTCGAATCCTTCCAGCGCCGAGAAGAGTTCTATGAGCAGTTTCTTCGAGCCAATCGCTTTTTGCAAAATCTATTTGATTCTTTTGAAGATGAGTATGTCTCAATTACATCGCATGCGGGCATGATAAGAGCATTTATTACTGTAGTGGGGCACCGCAAGTTTACCGTTCCCACGGGTGGTATGGTTCCTGTGGTGGTGAAGGGAACAAGACAAAGGGAAGTCTAATCATTATATAAATTGCAAAAGTAAGATTCTATGGATCTTTTTCAGGCTCCTATTTCGTTATGGAGAAGCATGGAGATTAGAGTTCTAAGCTCTCAATAATGAAGCTTCAAGTTCTTGTTTGTTCTGTCTCAGTATGGCTTAAACTTCACATCCTTCTTTCTATGTTTCTTCTCCTTCTTCAACTTCTTCTTTTTCTTCTCCTCCTTTGATTTCTCTGTTTTATGCTTTTGGGTTGGTACCTCTTTGACGGTCTCCGCTACCACCGACTTGTACTTCAATTCCCAAGGCATCGTCCAACTTCTTATGGCACCGTCCTCACCACAAGTCATAATCGTGTTACTGTTCAATGCAAGAACGTCTCTGACCACTTCTTCGTCGTGGGCACCGGGAAACCAACATGGTTGGGTCTGGTCCACCAGTTCGGTTTTGCAGTCGAAAGGAACTATAGTTAATTTTCTCTGGGAATTGGCACCATACGCAACATATCCACACTCTGGGCTTACCTTAATCACGTATTCACAGTCTGGCCATATCGTACGAACGTCTCCAACAATGTTGGGTTGTGGTTCCTCGGCATTTTCATAGTCTTGGTTGTTCAACTCAAAGTAGCCCAAGGTTTCCATGTGAGACAACACCGCTATTCTCCGTTCCTGGATAAACTGGCACGAGTGCACCGATGCAAAATTTATCACCTGGTGAAGAGCGTCTTCTTCGTCTTCTTGTGAAAGATCGTAAATGTTAACGTAACCGTCGGTTGAGCCAGACATCAAGTACTGGGATAAAGAGGGATGAAATTCAAGGTATGTCACATCGTCGTGGTGCGAGTCGACAAAGGAGCGCACTGGCTCGTCGCTGTCTTTGTCCAAGTCCCAGATATGGACCTCAGCGTCTTGGCCAGCCAATTCTGTTCCACCGGCGAGACGACGGTTGGCATAAGTTAGCGAAAGAAACGGCGATTTTTTTGCATTTGTCAATGTCTTCAAGGGCAATTGAGGAGACAGGACGTCCCACACCTTGATTCCGTCTCCGGAACACGATGCAAAGTGAAGGTTATCTATCTTGACAATGGCATTGATACTGGTATCATGGGCTGCAATTACCACCGGTTCAGATTGATAATTTGACACATCAAAAAGATACAATTTCCCAGAACTGGAGGAAACAGCAAGTGTTCCGTCCATATCTAGCAACGCAAGCGCCCATTCCCCACCGGGAAGGGTCCATGTATTCTGCAACTGGGCCCTCATTGCGATGCTCATCGCAGCACAGGTGCACTTGGGGCATTTGCATTATGTAATCGGAGATGATGAGTCTTGGTGCACTGGTTGTGTTCTGCGCATAATACGGTTTGATTGTATTCGATGAGATAACACCATGAGTAGTGTTGTAAAGAAGTCACTTTTCGCTCCAAAAATCAAGAAAAATGCGTTGCGGCGCAAGTCGGTCACGCTGGCTACCCCGTTGACACCTCCACCTACCCAGGCGAATCCCGCCAGTGAAGATACGGTGAAATTTCGCATTGGTCAATCATCTGAGAGCCCCGTTGTTGCGGAAGAAGAGGTGCTAGACCCTCAGGATTCGTCGAAAGGGGTGGTTTCTGAGCCCACCAAAGTCGCTGGCGAAGATGAAAGCGATATCGAGGAGGACTATGGAGAAAACGACATTTTTAACGAACCCACCATCACAAGAAGACAATCTCTGGTTGCTTCCCAGCGCCGTCTATCCGGTATAACGCCTCCCGTGGCACGGCAGAGGCTCGGATCGATCTCTGCGGGCCCGGGAGTGGCGAGTGGGGCCGAGGAAAATGCTGCCCCGATGCGTATTTCCATTCCCGTCGCCAAGCCCACCAAGAGAAGAAGGTCTCTGGTGGCGCAGAGGCCGTCTGTTTTGAAGACGCCAATGTTGCGGAGCGGCGGTGCTTCGGTGGTGGCGGAATCTGATCCAAATGTAGAAAAGGTGGCAGAAATCGCTCTCGAAACTGGCAAGAAATTCGTGATGGGCATTGATCCGAAAACCAACAAACTACGCAAGTTCCGAGTCACCAGTAATGGAGGCGAGGCCGAGTACACAGAGGCAGTCTCGGAAGGCGGGCCGGAAGACGAAGAAGACGAAGATTACGATGGTCCAGAAAAGATCCCTGTAGCTCCTAAGAACCTCGAGACAAGAATAACCAGCATCAAGCAGCTTCCTCGTATGATCCGCGAGGAGGACATTCCTCTCTTGGAGCGGGTCCAGTTGGACGTCAGCGATATAACCATGGCGGACTTGTGTAAGCCCACATTGGAGATTGGCCAGATTAGTGAAAATTTCAATTTGGTAAAAGCGGCCCAGAAACGGATTCGCAATGAGCGCAAACAAAGGAGGCTGGAAAGGCTTCAGGCGCGGTTGGAGCGCCGGGCGTTGAATGATACCGACACCGTGAAACTCAAAACCGAAGAATCCGAGAGGAAAAAGGCCCAGAATGAGCTTCTCAACCACGACCAGCCAGCGTCGCAATCTTCCGGATTACGACTCAAACTTGACAAATCCGGTAAGTTGGGCGTGGACGAAGACTCCACCATAGTCAACCGGCATCGTAATACAACCAACCTGACCATGTCCAGAGAAGAGTCCAATCCATTTGAGAATCCGGTGACATCTTCCACATATTCCAGACGGAAACACACCGACCGATGGACCCCCGACGAGGCAATTCAGTTCTACAATGCCCTTAGCACTTGGGGTACAGACTTTACATTCATTGCCCAACTCTTCCCGTATCGAACCAGAAAGCAGATCAAGCTGAAGTTCAATTTGGAGGAGAAGAAGTATCCTGAGATTGTCGAGTTGGCACTCAAAAGGAAGCTTCCTGTTGATTTCGAAAAGTACTGCTTGCAGTCAAACAACAAGATCGAGTCGTTGGAATACTACAATGAACAACTCCGCCAGGTGCGGGTGACTCATGAGGAGCATATGGCATTGATCAAGCTGGAAAGAGAAAGGGCTCTCAAGGAAGATGCCGAGGCGAACCGTCGCCGAGAAATCGAGATTAGAACGGGATCCAAGCCGATGACAAGAGCAGAAAAGTTGAAGGAGCTTCGAAAGAATGAGATGGTGGTGGGACTGATCGACGATAAGAAGCGGGAGGAGGAATAAGCAGAACCAAGAAGACGTTGAACCATTGATTATTTACTGCTTATTGCAGGCAAATCACGAACTCTATAGTACGAATAGAACACGATATACTACTGTATTATGGAGAAGCGATACTTAGTGTCGCAGGGCTAACTGGTGCGAACCTTTATAAGGTAGTGAGAACAGATTTTTAAAAGGTATCGTGTTAAGCGCTATAAGGGTCGTGGTTATGGCAATTATTTCTTGAAACTGTTTCGACATTTGGGTATTGTGGTAGTTTTGAATTGCTGAAGATAGTCAAGGTGAGTTGAAGGGGACATTGTGCAATTGGAGAGCTATTGAAAGTGGTATTCGTCTGAGCTGAGTTTCAAGATCATTTGTCAATTTTGCAGCTATTCCCATCACTACACAGATTAGACTGCGAAAGCGAGAAAGAATAGTACTCATATCGTTCAATTTCAGACTCATTAAAGTCAATTCCCCGACTCAATTCCCTCAACCAATTTCGCTGCCCTGTATCCTCGAGCCAATTCACCACACTTTCGCTCCATAACACTCTTATCATCACTGTCTCTTTCCCTCTTCCCTTTTCGGGCATCTCGCAAAATCACGTGTTGACTCGTTCACTGAGTCAACTTGTCACCTCCATCACCGTGCCATGTCTTCGCCCAAAGACTATGAGTTGGAGGTGGCTCCAATGCCCCAGGGACCAGACAGTGGGCTCATCAAGTTTACAGTAAAGCCTCGGCCCGGACCTTTTCGATATATCCAATTATGGTTGGCATCGACGATATCGGTTGCAATCGTAGCGATTTTAGCACAGGAGTTTTTCAGTATGGGACGATACCAGGGGGTGGGGAGTGGTGGCAACTACCCCGAAAGCACATTTGTGTGGTCATTGGTTGCCCAAAGGCTTCAGAACGTTCGGATCAACCAGCCACGGACATTTTGGTTGGTGGGATTGACGGTGATTTTGGCGGTTTTGATGTGTAAACGACAACCGGAAGACTCCATGTTGGTGATTCGGGACGTTGGGATCCAGTTGGACTCGGTGCTGGGGTGGCGGTTCACCAACAAGAGCGACAAGAGCATGTTTATTGCTCTGAAAGATATCATTGACATTGTCATCAACGAGGGCTTTCATGGCTACGGCCAGGTTATATTCTACATGTGCATACTAAGAAAGTCGCAAAAGGACGATACAGAAGAAAAACCATTGCAAATAGTGTTCCCGCAGTTGTTGCCGCGAAAAGATATTTTGCTCCAGGTGTGGAAACAAAGTCGCCAGGTGCTCTTTGGAAGTTCGCGCCGGTACTGGCGGCGGGTGCCGGGGCAGGGCCTCCGGGAGTGCGGGGGGTAAAAAGCGGAAGTGGAAGAACTAGAGGAACTAGAGGAACTAGCGGAACTAGAAGTACTAGAAGAACTAGATGAACTAGAAGAACTAGAGAAACTAGAACAGAACTAGAACAGAAGCAGAATCAGAACTAGAACAGAATCAGAATCAGAATCAGAAAAAAGTGCGCAGCGCCACTAACCTAGCCACCGCGCGGTGCGCTTGCTTATGTCACCGCTTACCGGTGCATATGCGCACAAACGGCTCGTTAAAAACAACATCACCGTTTACAAATCCACAGCGATCGGCACCTGCTTTCTCGTTGCCCCAACTTTTTCGGAGGACTTTTAACGACTCAGCAACGCTTCTAGTGCTTCTGAATCCACCTGTCACTCCGAAATCTCTCCTGCGTTTGCCGCTGGTGGACGACGGTGCTTCCCGCGTCGACATTTTCAAATCACAAATCCGGTGATTTTTAATCAATTTGGGTTGATTCCTATCCTTCAAGCCCACTTTGGCCCTATTCATGTTATAAACTTGAACCCTGCTATATTATCCAACTATTATTCACTCATTTATCCTAATGTCCCGCTCCAGAAAACTTCAACTGGGCCCCCCTAATCAACAGTCTTCGACGTTTATGTCTTCGTCGGCCCACCAGGTGCCCCAGTCGCCCCTCCCCCAGCTCCAAGGCTCAAACCTGCCCCGCTCGCACTCCAGGAGCCATAGTCATACCAGCAGCTTCCGCCATGAAGACTCTGCTAATTGGACCACTCTTATACCGCCCTTGCCCTCGTACCCGCCTCCAGCCCACCCGAATCCCAAACGAACAGGACTGCCTTACAACCGCCACTCGGTGGCTTCTCCTACCAACCCGCCTCCTTCCCAAGCAGAGCCATTGGTCCCAGGAAGCTTCCCTACACCATCACAGCCACCATTCCAGTTTCCGTCTCAATCCCAGAAGCAACCTGGGCAACCTGGGCAACCTGGGCAACCTCCTCCTCATCTGTCTCAGCCCCAACCCCAACCGTTCCAGCAATCGCGCGATGCCACCAACTCGTCCAAGGGCTCAGCTTCTGGCTCAGCTTCGGGCTCAGCGCTTGCCTCCAGCTCCTCTCCTCGAAAGAAGCGCAAGGTTTGTCACGTATGTAAACAGGATATAACCGGACAGTTCGTGCGTGCCTTATCGCATGCTTACCATGTCCACTGCTTTACCTGCGCCGAATGTGGTACCCAATGTGCTTCCAAATTCTTCCCATACGAGACCACTGACGCTTCTGGAAATAAATTCCAAGTGCCGCTATGTGAGTATGATTACTTCAAAAAGTTGGACTTGCTTTGTTTCAACTGTAACAGAGCCCTTCGTGGTCCCTACATCACCGCGCTTGGCAACAAGTACCATCTTGAACACTTCAAGTGTGTAGTATGTCAGCGCGTATTCGAGTCGGATGAAAGTTACTATGAACATTCCGGGAGCATTTATTGTCACTACCATTTTTCGAAAATGTATGCCTCTCATTGCGAAGGGTGCCACTCATCTATCGTCAAACAATTTGTCGAGCTTTTCAGAGGAGGTCGTAACCAGCAGTGGCATCCCGAGTGTTACATGGTTCACAAATTTTGGAATGTGTGCATTACAGCTGACTCGGTGGGATTGGAAAAACAGCTCAGTATCTCGCAGCTTGATTTGACCAATTTGAAAGAATCGAATATACTGCAAGATTCATTGCTCCATATTGAAAACCAAATCGAGTCGACTGTTATGACCTGTTGGCTCACCCTTTCCGGTTACGAAGAAGCTACTGCAGCATGTATTTCCGATATGTTACTCAACGCTTGTATCGGTAATCAGGGTGGTGGTTTGCTAGCGACTGGTAAGTTGATCATATACTTGGATGTGTTGTTCGGGGCTATCGATTACGTTCAGGGAATGTGCGATTCTATTGACAATGATCTTATGGAGGAGACAATGATTTCAGAAATTGAAACACCGATCAAATCTCCCTTTCAAGTCTTGAAAAGGGAGCCTCGGAACATATCGGGAAAAATAATGAGCTACTTGGCGCTCTTGCGAAAGTCGAAGGAAATTGCAGAATCTGGTCCAATGTCCACAGAAATATTGTCTGTGATCACTGGGTGTGCTCATTACCTCAAGCTTCTTATAAGAATTGGTCTCAGTAACTCATTGAAGGTTAATCAGTTTCGAGGCACAGCGACGGCAACCACGACATTTTTTGCACGCACAAAACTCTACGAAGAATTCACAATTATCGAAGCTGATTCGATCAAGAATAACGTCGAAGCAATAGATAAAAGACTAGCTGTTGCGCCAAATGCATCGGATGCATGTACTGAGTGTAACAAGAGCATTGAGAAGGCTTGTATCAGATACAATAGCCATCGCTGGCACTTGAGCTGCTTCAACTGTTCACAGTGCAAGACTTCCTTGGTTGATGACATCAAGGGTTCCACTTTCAAGGACGGAAAGATATTCTGTGCAAACTGTGCTACACCCGATTCTCTTCCTGGATTTGAAAAAGTATCGAACCTTTCGCAGTTGATCTTTCTCCTCAAAATAGCACTCTCGCGTTCTAAGGCAATCATGAGCGTTGATGCTCAGGAATCCCTTCCTCAAAATGAGATGGCGACAATTGCCGAAGAGCGTGCCGTGAGAGATGCAGCAGAGCAAGATTATTCTAAGACTTTGAATGATGTAACAAGATTACGTACGAAGCGCCAAAGTCAAAAGTTGTCGAGCTCGGTGAAGCAAAAGGCTCGTAAGTCGGTCGTATTGGAAACCCCTGATGCCGATGAAGCCAAGGAGGAAGATCAAAGCAATGAAAACCTAGGTGAGGAGGAGGGATCGAAGACCCCAGGAGCAAGAAAATCTAGTTTCTCTTCGCAATTGTCTTTCGTTACACAGCAGGTGGAAAGTGATCATTTCAATGTGAGTCGAAAGAAATCATTACGAATCCGAGACGAACCTCAGAGGAATCTCACCAACAGTCATCTAGATAGAACCAGCGATTTGTTGAAGAATGAGAAATCGTTGACGCTTGATGATATCCCCAGAATAGTGGCTGCCGAACAAGCTAGAGAGCAGAGACCTAACGCCTACAGGCATCATAACTCATTGTATGAGAAACAAAAGCCCATGAACTCGGTGAGAACAGTGTCTTTGAGTGGCACCGCGGCGCTATCGGGAGCAAAGGCCCCAGAGGCGTCGGCCCCGCCGAAGAGGAACAAATATTATTCTGAGTTATCAAAATCGGAGCATTTTGTTTTGAGGCACATAGCAATTGAGGCGCTAGTGCAAATTCTGAACAACAAGTACAATAAGGAAGAGCTTTTGAGTTTAATTCAGACCCGCAAAGCACCTACCTTCTGGGACAAATTGAAAATTGGAGGAGGTGAAGGAAAGAAAGATCGCAATATGGCAGTTTTCGGTGTTGATTTGCAAGAATTAACTAAAAAGTATGGCGTCGACTCTGATTTGGGTGTTGGCCCTGCCAAACTTCGAATTCCCATTGTTGTTGACGACATAATCACGGCAATGAGACAGAAAGATATGTCTGTTGAAGGTATTTTTCGGCTCAATGGTAACATTAAAAAGTTGAAGGACTTGACGGACCAAATCAACAAGAACCCTCTCAAGTCCCCAGATTTTTCGCAACAATCGGCGGTTCAATTGGCTGCGTTGATGAAGAAATGGATTCGAGAATTGCCCAATCCACTTTTGACATACAACTTGCACGACTTGTGGATCCAGTCACAACGAGAACAGGACTTGGTGTTGCGTAAGAGGCTCTTACAATTGACGTACTGTATGCTTCCTCGAAGTCATCGAAATTTGTTGGAGGTATTACTCTACTTTTTCAGCTGGGTAGCATCATTTGCTGAGATTGATGAAGAGACAGGATCAAAGATGGACATTCATAACCTTGCCACGGTTGTGTCGCCGAATGTTCTTGTTTCGAGGCAAAGTCAGCAAACAGACCCTTCTGCTCCCGGCGAGACGTACTTTTTGGCTATTGAGGTTGTGAATCAGTTGATTGAGCAGCACGAGGAAATGAGCATAATTCCCGACGACTTGTGGCAGTTTTTCGAGAAGAGTGAGATCAATACCAAGTCCAACAATATTACCACCAAGGAGGTGATGAGCCGAATTGAAAAGGTCAGCAAAGAGAACAGTGGTTTTTTCAAGAACTTTGCAGTTCAACTATCGCAGCCCATGACGTACTCCAACCTGGAAGTCAGATCCAACACTGTGTCTCGTGGGCTTTCGAAAGCATTGCCCGAGTCGTACGGGGAAACCTCTCATGAATCTTAATTGTATTACTATAGCGCAAGTGTAGTGAATAAAATTATTCGCGACTGCGACGAATTTCTTCATCGTACAATGAGCCTTACTGCGGATACCTTGAAAGCTCTCATTGAGGAAAAGCTCGAGGCCACTTTGGTGCAAGTAGAAGACATGTCTGGCGGCTGTGGCCAAGCCTTTGCCGTCATTATAGTGTCTCCTCTCTTTACTGGCAAGAACAAGTTGGCCAGACACCGCTTAGTCAACAGTGCTCTTAAAGAAGAAATAGCATCAATTCATGCTTTCACCCAGAAGGGGTTCACCCCCGAGGAGTGGAAAGCGCAGGGAGGAAACTGAGGTCTGTTTAAATCTATTAAGTGCTATTTAATGATTAAATTTCTTGGTGACGATCCCCCACCCTACCAATAGAAGCCCATACAGAATGCAAATTACAAGGGGAAAAATCCTCATTCCAGAAGCACTCGATTCAGCAATGGTTCCGATCAAGAAAGGTACGGCTGCGCCGCCGCCGCCTCCAAAAGCGCAGATAAAACCCACACCGGCGGTGTGAAATTTCACTGGAAGAATGTTGATCGCAGCCACGATTGTGGTGGGGAAAATGGGTCCAATGGAGATCCCGGTGAGGAACACGATCAAGAATAGGACAGGGACTGCGTTGGTGAACGCCAAGAGCCAGAAAAGCAACAATCCGCCAAAGGATCCGGCGATATAGACTAGATTAGCCGTCAATTCATTAGCAAAGAACATCTCGGTGACAAACCCCAAACACATTCTTCCCACCGTGAGTCCGGTCCAGAAGCTGGTGGCCATGTACGACGACTTCTTGTACGAGAGTTTTTTGATTCTCATCAAGAACGATATCAACCACGACCCGAACGCAACCTCTCCACCAACGTATGTGAACAAGATGATTGCAAAAGTCCACACGAGTTTCGACTTGACCACTTCCAGAAACGGAACAGCATGGTCTTCCACAGTTTCTTCTATTTCCTCGTCGTCCTCAAGCAGCTGCAATTCCACATCATTTTCTTGCTTGGCTCGGGCAGTGGCCTTCATGACAGTTTGATACCTAAACTTTTTGGCGGTTTCGTATCTGAATGTCACGGCGACGGTTACAAGTGCAAAAACGGCCAATGACGCCAAAACGTAGTAGTAGTAGTTCCATTTCCATGGGTTATGTTTTCTGGAGAGTAAATGGGAAATCAAAGGTGGAGAAATCATACACCCAATTCCATAGCACCCGTGCAAAATGCCCAAGATCGGATTTGAATCCTTCAATCCTCCCATCCATGTATTGATGCCTGCATCAAGAGCGCCCAATGCCAACCCGTTCAAAACGTAGAAGCATACAAGAAGAAAAAATGGTGGTTTTAACGAAATCATCGAGTACCCGGAAACCATGCACATTCCCCCACCCAATAGAACACCCTTCACCCCCACTCTTTGGTGTGTTGTTTCGCTCATAACAGCAGAGATAATGTATCCCAACACTACCGCCAAAAATATAAAGCTAGTTTGCATATCATCAACCTTATAGTAGGTTTGAAACCTTGGAATCAAGACGCCGACGGTTTGCTCAGCCATACCAAAAATGATGTAGCACGCATAGGAAGTGAGGATCTGTGCCTTGAGGAGGTTACTTTGCCTCCAATCGAGCGAATCAATGAATAACGTTTCGTTTTCGTATTCAATGGTGTATTTTTCCGGGGTAAGTTCCGAGAAATTTGCGCCCACATCTATCCGGGTAGATTTGTTGATGGGCGATGGCATGTGAGTCTCCTCGCCAGTGCCCGAGGGCAAGAGCAGTTCCTCTAAGCTATTCCTGAACAGCATAAAATGTATTGCAAACTCTATCGATAATATCAAAGGGGTTGCAAATTACCCCATCTCTATATGTAATGTGCGCATACCAAGCTGTATGCAGAGTAGAGATGAGTAATACGAGAAAATTCCGAGAGTTTGCCCAAGGTTGCTACGAGGGAAGCTGGGAGAACCTGGAGTTCCACCGGGGTCAACCTGCAACATCTGACGGTTCAGCTGAATTCAATGGCATCGAGGCAAGAAACAAGATGCACATATGCATGCAAGTGTCAAAATGCAAGACCGTTGTCGAGCTGCATTGTTAAAGGTGTTTACCCGGTTTCACTAACAGTTGTGCCTCCTTAGCTTAGTGGTAGAGCGTTGCACTTGTAATGCAAAGGTCGCTAGTTCAATTCTGGCAGGAGGCAAAAACTGCTCCTGCGCAAATGGTTTAGTGGTAAAATCCATCGTTGCCATCGATGGGCCCCCGGTTCGATTCCGGGTTTGCGCATTCTTTTTTTCATTTAGCTCAACATGTCGAAAAAAGCAGTAAAGACGTTTGTCAATGCCAGTATGTTCTTTTTCTGTTACTTACACACATACGTACGCTAACCCAGTCCAAAAGTTCTACCCAATCAGACTTGCCGATAAAACTTGGGACAATACTGGGCTCCTAGTCGATTCCAGTTACGACGAAGATTGCAATGAAATTCGAGTTTTGCTCACCATTGACCTTACTCGGGCAGTCGCAGAAGAAGCTGTCCAGAGCAAAAGCAACATTATCATGGCCTACCACCCTTTTATCTTTCGTGGGTTGAAATCAATTACCCCACAAGATCCCCAGCAACGTTCGCTCATCCAACTTATCCAGAATAAAATCAGTGTTTACTCGCCTCATACGGCCGTTGACAGTGCCAAAGGCGGTGTCAACGACTTCTTGGCCCGTGGCATTGCTCTGGGAGCTCAATTGGCCTCGAAAGATATCATACAACCAGACTCTCAAGACCCTGACTGCGGCATGGGAAGACTCATTCGATTTGAGTCGCCGGTGGGTCTAGAGCAATTAGTGGAAAACGTGAAGAAGAGCCTTGGGTTGAAGTATGTTCAGGTTGCCCTAGGAGCCGGAAACGACAAAAACCACAAAATTTCCACTGTCGCTATTTGCGCCGGTTCCGGAGGATCGGTTTTCCGCGGAGTGGAAGCTGACCTTTACTTCACCGGCGAGCTTTCCCACCACGAAGCATTGTACTTTAAGGAACAGGGCTCGTCGGTAATTGCGTGCGGCCACTCCAATACCGAGCGTGCTTTTCTTGCTGACCTTAAGACACAATTGCAACTGGAACTTCCGTCGGCTACAATCTCCATCAGCCAGTGCGATAGAGATCCCTACGAGACGTGGTAATTTACATCATTCATATCGTAAAGTGTTCGCCCGCTACCTCTTTCTTCTCTTGTCGTCGCTAAACAACCCTCCCAATGTATCCCCAATCTCCTCCACCACACTGCCCACACCTTGCTCGATTTCATGGCCCAAGTGCTTGAGTCCCTCTCCAATATTGAAGGATGGACGCCAGCCTGAGGGCGGCTTCGACTCCGTTGGTTTAGGATTGGGAGTTGCGGTGACGGTGACAGTGTGCTCGTGCTCGTTTTTGTCGTCAGCCAGCTTGGTGGTGGTCACCAACGTCGTTGGATCGTAAATATCTCCTTGCTCCACAGGTGCCTGGTTTGTGTCTTTCTTTCGGTAGAGCATGTCATAAGTGGCATTATTGACAATATGCTCAATTTCAAAGGGGAGACTGGGGTAGTCGAGCACATCTCTCCAGTCTGTGGGAAGACTATTCTTCGCCATAAAAGAGAACGTTCCGTTGTTTGGCGCTGGTGATATGAACAAAGACTCGCATATCATGTTGTATACCTCCGTGTTGGGAAATGGCTTGACTTTCTTCTCGGCTTGAAGTAGCGTCTCAAAGTATGGACCCTTGCCCAAAAACAACGCTCTCATCAACAACTCGGTATTGTTGTAGCCATGAACACCTTTTGGATTGTAGTCGTTATTGTTCTCCTCCATGCTCTTGTGGGTCGTAATAGCATAGCCTACGTTTGGAACAATCCACAATGGCGCAAGACGATAGCTGAATCGATGGCCAGCACCAAAGTTCCATTCCGGGGGAAACTCGTCCACCTTGTAAAGACGGAAGTTCTCGTTGTCCTTGAGCGCAGCCTTGATGTCGTTGTATGCGTCTTCCACACTGTAGTCGGATTTGGGCCGAAGTCCATACAAGGGCCATCCGTCAACATGTTCGATCTTGTTCAAGTCCACCACGTCGTCCAAGTACAACAAACGGTCATTGGATGTCGGAGCCATGCCGTGGTCGCTAAGGACTATCAAGTTGACAATCTTGCTGAGGTTACGTTTTTCAAGTTGAGCCAAAAGCGACAGCACGAATTTATCGACTTCTTGAAGCGACTCGTCGAGATTCTCACCAGAAATTCCGTACTTGTGCCCCACCAGATCAATGGTTGGAACATACGCAAGTATAAGCTCCGGTCTCGAGGCGATATCACTGTCTATCCAAGAAATAACCCGGTCAACTTTTGAAGCCAATGGTTCACTTCCATTGTACCGATCTACATGCAACGGACCGCCATTTATACCAACCCCAGGAACCTCACTTCCGGGCCACATGTGTATGGCCGACTTCACGCCGTAGTTGTGGGCCGTTTTCCACACTGGCTCGCCGCCCTGCCAAAAATCAGGGTCCAAGCCTCCTTTTTTAGGATCGGTATTCACAAACTGTTTTTGCAACTGGGGATCGTAAAAAGTGTTGCCTACAATGCCGTGCTCTGAGGGGTATAGGCCCGTGATCAACGTCCAATGGTTAGGGAACGTCGAGGACGGAAAGGAAGGCGTCATATATGGCGCTCCGTAGTCACTGATCATCATATTGTGGAGAGTGGGCGTCCGCTTCTCGTTGATGTAGTGAGGATGAAACCCATCTAGAGATACCACGATGGTAGTGGGATAGAAGTCGTGGGTAGAGTTGGTGAGTATCCGCTTGAACGAATGGGAAACATCGTCTTTGGACAGCTTTCCAAAGATGTAAAAAACTACTGCGACCACACCGATGAGGAAAAGTGACCCAAAAGATATGAAAAGTCTCCGCCGTGTTCTCAAGATGGTGGGTTCGGGCTGCTTGTGTAGGTCGAAGCTATCGGACGAGCCCAAGTCGTCAAAATTCACCATTTCGTAGCTGTTTTGCGGGGGTCTGGAGAACCAGTTTTTCACTTTTGAAGAAATCGTGGGCTCCGGCCGCTCAAAATCGAGATCCGACACGTCGTGGAGCATGTTGTGCCTTTCCTCGAAGAGAATGTCGTCGTCGTCATCGAGATCGGTGACGGGAACGTCCACGGCGTGGTGATTAACTGCCATGAGGAAGAACGGTGCGCGAAAATTGGCTGCGAATCGCACTATTTATATTGTTAGAGGTTACATTATTTCATATTTTATATCCGTTCTATGTTTCTCTGTTCTCTTCCACGTTTGCGGAACACCTTCATGCGGAGCGCCATGATCGGATCGGGTTTCAAGTCGTTGAAACTGATCGTTGCCTCGCAGCCATCCACCGGGCAGTTTTTACCCAGACGGCCGGTTGTGCCTGCAAGATACTGGTAAATGGTTGCTCGGGAAAACACATGCATGCATTTCCGCGACATGAGCGGGTCCTCGTAGTAGTCGAGGGAAAGCGGGTCCCGCAACGAAATCTTGCCGCCTGCAACAGCAACGTCGTCTTCGTTATCGGCATCGAAGGGAAGAGGATTTGAAGGATCTTGAAGAATGTAAACCAAGTTTCGAAGTTGCACGTAGGTATCATAGGTGCTTACGACCTTTTCTGCCGTTCCCTCGTGCTGTTTCAATGCCTTGTCGTCGTGATAATCGTCAATTATTTCATCGGCAAACTGGCGCTTTTCACCATATTCGCGATACAAGTCCATGGTTTCTGCCGTCAATTCTGGCTCGGTTCTTTGTTGGTTTCTGATTCTGGCGCGCGCCTGGTGTGCCGACAACTTCCAGGATTCCAACTCATGCTTGCTGACTATATGCTGGCGCAATGTCGTGAGTAAAGTCGAGAGGGTCTCGTGGTTGACCTGCACCGGGGCCTGGTTATCGTCGCTAAGTACAAAGTCTATATAAGCTTTTCCCTGCGCCGACACGTCGTCGATGGCGGTCTGTACTTCCTGGAGCACCAGCAGGTGGTGGGAATCTGCGGCCTCGAACTCGCGCACTAACTCGTGGTGGAGAGGAATATACGGCGGCAAGGTGGCATTGATATGAAGGTTGGCCATAAAGATGCGCTGCGCGCGCACAATTTAAGTGAGTGTATGCAGGAACCGAAGCTGCAATGAAAACCACCGTAAAAATAACTATAGATAGAAATCAGAACTATAGATAGAGTTCCAAGCTAAAGTCAGCTTCACCAAGCTACTGCTTGGTCATTTTTAGAGCAAGTAATGTCTGATGTGGGTCATTCCACTCTGTGGTCCAAGTACGAAACAGACACTTGGAAGGAAGCATGAAACACTAGAACTTTATTGAAGAAGTTTTGAAAGAGAAACGTCGATGAGCAGAGATAGGTCCAGTATGTTGAGTTTCCAGAATTGCATAATAATATTTCTTCAGACTTTGTATACTAGCTCACCGTGGAGCAAAATCATCAACGCACTTTCATCCTCCAGCCACTCGCGATAAGCACGAATAATACTCTCCAATTCGTCCAGGTCACTTTCCTTAGATTTGGTTGGGCCATTTTCCTTTGTTTTGTTTAAGCGGGAACAAAACCTTTCTGCCCATTCATGTCGCTCCTTGTCACTACTAATGCACCATGTCAGCGACGAAAATTTAAGGTTATCAACCTTATACCCCGCACAAAGTGCTCTCTCCTTAAGCTGCCTTCCAGCTATGCGCAGCGTCGACAGGTTTACTAATCTCGATTCCACTGCGTCCTTTAACAATGAGGCATATTTTTCCGGATATATCACTGTCTGATTCAAGTCAGCGTCCTTGACAAGAACGTAGCCACCGGGCTTGCAAACCCGCTCCATCTCTTTGAGCGCTTCAATGGGTCTCTCAAGATGAACTACAACTTGTGAGGCGTGAACAAAGTCAAAACTATTGTCTTCAAAGGGTAAATTGTATGCCAGCCCATATTGGAAGGTTACCAGCTTGGGAAGATCTGACTGGCTAGCTGCAAGATCAACTAGTTCTTGGGTTGGTTCTACTCCAACCACCTCAGCAACATAATTGGCAAAATCTTTCAGAATTGTGCCAGGACCCAGGCCCACATCCAATAATTTTCCTGTCTTATTAAGGTACGGAATCACGAAAGGAACTGCGTTGGAAACTGTGCGCCATGCATGTGTATCAGACACCAGTTTGTTGAATCCAGACTTGTAATATGCCTGGTCGTGGGACATTTCAATGATTTGCGAGAGCTGAATACGAATATAGACGTATAAAGTTAATTGCTCTGGCGAGGCATCGCGGCGATTTGCCTAATTGGGATGGGTTGCAATTTGCTGTGGCTGCGAATCTGCTGGGCGATATTTGCGCGTATCCAATAGAAGGCCCAATGCAATTGGACTCGAATTGACAAGCCGCTAGTAGGAAAATTAGAAGTCATGTTACCTCCAAGCTACAAGATATGTGAAAGCAATACTAAATTGAAGTTTAAAACTGTCGATTGACATGGCAATCATAGCAACAAGGAACTATAGATAATCTCTAAGTACAGTTGTTCCACACTCTTATAACAATCTCAGACATCGTCATCATGAACAAAGATCTATCGTCTTTTTCCCACAACTCCCACGATTCCTGGATTTCTTTCACGGTGTGCTTGTCGGAAGCACTTTCTTTGCTTTTCCGTAACCTTTCAGCATACATACTTCTATGTTGCTTTCTCTCCCCCAATGAAGAGTAGTACTGTGTCGATGACGACAACACTAAATTTTTTGCCTCAAACCCAGCCTCAAGTGCCCATTCCTTTAGTTTCCTGCCGGCATTTGTATCGGTAGATTCACCAAGTGCAAAATGGGTGAAAAAGTACTTTATTGGCTCGTACTCCCTAGGGTACACAACAGTTGAGTCCAAGTCAGCTTCTCTTGCAAAGATCAACCCGCCCGGTTTGACAACTCTTGCTATCTCTTTTAGTGCACCAATAGGCTCCGGCAAATGTAACAACAATTGGTGGACATAGACAATATCAAACGACCCGTCATTGTATGGTAGAGTCATCGCAGAACCGACTTCGAACTTGACATTACTCAAACCCTGTTCACTAGCAAGTTTCCTTCCTTCGTCTGCTAACTCTTCCAATGTGTCAATTCCTACTACCTTGGCCTCGGGGTATTTTCTGGCGCAGTCAATTGTAATGGTTCCTGGCCCGCATCCCACATCAAGTATAGACTCAGTACCACGAATGTAGGGAATCATAAACCCCATACAGTTGTCTATGGTTCTCCAAGCATGAGTACTGGAAATGTCTTTCCGGAATCCTGTGCTGTAGTATCTGTTTTGCGATTGCATTAGAAACACATCTACGGAAACAGGGCTTTATATATGCCGCAAAGAGTTTGCGGAACCGCAGCGCGGCGATTTGCCTATTTGGGCGAGGTTGCAAATTTTATGGTTGCGAGAAGTATATAAAGACATTCACCCGAAGTGTGCATCCATCTGAGGATGCTTTGTCACTTTTTCAAAAAGAGCTTCGTTGGCAGTCTTTTCTATAGCCAATCCCTGGACCATTTAGATCTAGACTCGACAAGATACTATGGGAAAGTTGACTGGTATGATCAATTGATCGACGAAGAATGGGATAACGATGACAATGTTGATAATCCACATAACTGGCCTGTGTACCTCAAAGCTATCTTTAGTCTTGAAATCGGGTTTCTAAGCCTTTCCGTTTACATTGGACTGGCAATTTACACTCCGGGCATTGATCAAATCATGAACGATCTTGCTATTAGTGAAGAAGTCGCCTTGTTGCCAATGGTTTTGTTCGTTATAGCTTATGGAATTGGCCCTTTGTTTTTATCCCCCATCACTGAACACTATAAAATTGGCCGGAATCCTGTTTATATTGCTACCCTCTTCCTATTCGCAACTCTTCAGATTCCAACCGCACTTGCCAAAAATATTGCATCGCTTTGCGTTTTGAGATTTCTCAGTGGTATCTTTGCTTCCCCTGTTTTGGCAACTGGTGCTGCATCCGTATGCGATATTATCGCCGTTCCTTATATGCCAGTTGTAATTGGTGTATGGGCAATTTGTTCGTTGTGTGGGCCTACCTTGGGACCCTTGATTGGTGCAGTCTTGAGCACTAAGAAGGATTGGAGATTTTGTTTTTGGTTCTTATTGATACTTTCAGGTACATCTTTCGTTATTTTGTCGTTTTTTTGCCCGAGACTTACCCTCCAAAACTAAAGTTTGAAAGGGCCAAGTTATTGAGAAAGTTGGCTGGAAACGAAGACATCCGAACAAGCGACGAAACAAAAACTGAAATTGACAAGGGATTTATTCGGGAATATCTTTGGAGACCTATTGAACTCACGGTCGTAGAGCCAGTGGTTTTTTTGATCAATGTTTATTCAGCACTAATCTACTCTGTTCTTTATTTGTGGTTTGAAGCCTTCCCCATAGTCTACAAGGATGTTTTCGGCTTTTCCACAATAATTGAAGGGATATGCTTCTTAAGTATTTTAGCTGGAGTGATCATCGGGTCTCTTGTTTATGTCATTTTCATTTATTTTGAGTTTACAAGGAAGCTTTTGCGTAACCAACAGATATACCCAGAGGTATTTTTGCCAATGGCTATAGTGGGTGCAATAAGTCTACCAACAGGCATTTTTATCTTCTCGTGGTCTGCAACACCTCGTGCTCATTGGTTCGGGACATTGGTTGGAGCCTGTCTAGTGGGCATGGCAAACTTCGTTATCTTTCAAACCTTACTCAATTATCTAGGGATGTCATTCCCACGTTTTTCGGCTTCGGCGTTTGCGAGTAATTGCTTATGGAGATCCGTTGTTGCAGGTGTAGCACCTCTCTTTGCAAAGCCGTTATACAGAAACTTGGCGATAAGAGACTACCCAATAGGTTGGGGCTCTAGTGTCTTGGGGTTTATTGCGACGGCTATGATCTCAATACCAGTTGTGTTTTATTGGAAAGAGGTCCTCAATTGAGAGCCCTGTCGAGATTCGCTTCCTAAGTATGAAAGTAGTTGTCAAAATCCAATATACGATCCTTCACATCGAAATCCAACATCATGACTTCGTCGGAAAATTCCGAAGTGTGAAGGTCTGATCCCACAAAATTTGGGATCTGACTTCTCATGAGAATATCATCTAATTGCACCACATCGAAAGGGCAAGACGTTTTCCCGCTTAAATTTGATGCAAAATCGAAACTATCCAATTTGCTCAAGAGGATCGAATGCACACTTTTGATTCTTTTGCCGTTAACATAATAGGATGGTAACTGGTCTAGAATTGTGAACGAATGTTGAATGCACTTGATAAGGTTTCTTTCGATTGAAGCAACTAGTGCAATGTATGCATCGCTTCCAGCCGAATTTTGCCTATATTGAGAAAACCTTAAAGCCAAACCCAAAAGTATTTGGTCAGCTCTATTGATAAACTTTTCAATCGATGGACAAATTACAAAGACACATTCGTCACAAGATAATGCTGTCGGCAAATTTAGGAGTAGCTCATTGACTAAAGTCATCGATTTGACGAGGTAGTAATATGAAAGGTTGACATTTTGATCCTCGAAATGAAGGAACAAGTGCCAAAAGACTGACCCAAGGAAAGTAGCAAAAACGAGATAGTTTTTGATGGAAAACTGTTTTTTTATAATTGACGATCTTGAGGATTCTTTATCTTGTAGGCAATTTTCAAATGTCCCAGCTTCCTTCAGTATGGCAATTTCAAAGTTAGATAGTGATTGACACACTGCTGATGTGCTTGACCCTTCTGTGTTAAGAATCAAGTTCAATAAATTAATCAACTTATCGTTGAACTTTAGGCTCAGGAAAAACATATCTGACACAAAGTGGTCGAACTTCTGGTCAAGTAGGGTCTCCTGGTCATCGAACTTAATTTTATTGACACCGTTAGCAATTGATAGTTGATAGCCGTACGTATATCCTTGATACATATCGGCCATGATCAAAAACTGCCATATCCGTTGTTGCATTAGTTTTGTTCCATGTCCAAAATCTTGAAAGTTTCCGCTTTCCAAGCCAAGTAATTTAGCACGAACAATTAATGACCGATTGGCCCGCTGAGTAGATTCACCTTCATGTATTCCCGAGATCTCAGGAGAAAATTTGTGATATAATTTGAGAAAGAAAGACAAGACAAAGACAGAGAAGTTGTCATCCGAATCCTGGGATCTGACCAAACACTCACATGCTAGATCTACAGCGTCTGTCTTAACGAGATGAGGATAATTTGTGCCGTGGGACAAGGAGGCGAATCTTAAAATGATCAACAAGATTCCTATCCATGCAAAATCGGCAGGCAGTTGTTGGCCTAGAATCAAGGATGTACGGAGCCTAAAGGTGGCCTCGTCCATAAAGGGCATAAAGGGATACACCCATGAAAAGAAACGATCTATCAATTGCGAAGTTGTGCTAGGGTCTGGAATAATGTTGGTCAACTTTAAATGGAATGATGAAGGGTCTCTACTTTGTTTCTGCTCTTCAATTTGGATAGGTTCGACGTCGGCTGTGAATAGACTTGACCATAAGCTGGTGACAAATTTGTCTCTTCCGATTAGAGCCTCCCAAGACAAAGGGCTATTCAGTTTACTTGAAAAATTTATGATGGAGTGATCTGCGTATGGATTAATGCCAACTAACGGTTCATACCTGGAAAAGCTTGTGGCTCGACTGTCATTTTTTTCACTTTTTTTCCATTTTTGCCCGAGATCGGCAGGAATACTAGCACTTTGAGTGTAAGGCTTGTGGCTAGAATATGTGTAGTCACAGTTCAAATTGCTGCTTGTACAATTGGAGCATGGCTGGTTGCGGTCGCACTTTTTTTTCCTCTTCTTGCAATTGGAGCACACAATAATTACTCTACTCCTCTTAGAGAGTGAGGTCATAAAGCAATTGAAGCGTAATGATGAAAGTCCGCGAAATCATGCCGGTCAGTCACTGCAGATACGGCCCCAGTGTATCTAGTTTTTTATTACTTACGAACTAGGTGGGTGTGTAGAAACCCGTGTGAGTTACTTGTTGTATCTTGTGCAGCCTTTGCAAAGTTGAAGTTGTTGCAAATTTTGAAATTGCTGAAAATTTCAAGTAGTTGCAAATTTTTTAAAAATGAGTTGTTAGGGATCGGTTTGACTCATTTGTTTACATTGACTGGAGCAATTGACTGTGGCAATCTAAGACCTCCATCCCCTATACCTTTGCATGTCGCAGAAGCATCGTCAAATTTTATTTTACACTGGACTGACACTTTCGAGCTTCACCTCATCTCTATTTTAGGTCTAGTTAACGATTGGGTGGCTGCAGGAAAGAAGTTGCAAATTGCAGCTTTCCCGAACAAGAACCACAATCACTGCTATACACTACTTTCACTTTTCATATTTTCATTCCCACATCGTAATATACAATCTAAAACACCTCACCCTGGTCAAACATGGCATCGGCAACCTTGATGAAACCAGCAATGTTAGCACCCTGCAACAAAGAGGGCAAGCCAGAAGCACTCTTCTCGGTAGAGTACTTGACGGCGGTGCTGTAACAGTTGTCGAAACATGTGTACATGATGTTCTTCAACTTTTCGTCAACTTGCTCAGCAGTCCAGGAAACTCTTTGCGAGTTTTGGGCCATTTCCAATCCAGAGACAGCAACACCTCCACAGTTGGCGGCCTTTCCTGGAGCATACCAAACATTCTTGGATCTGTTGGCCTCGAACACATCGATGGCCTCGACGGTGGAACCCATATTGGAACCTTCAGCAATGTACTTGCATCCAGCGTCAACCAAAGCCTTGGCCTCGTCACCGCTGACTTCGTTTTGAGTGGCACATGGCAAGGCTACGTCAACTTGACCGACCTTGGTCCATGGACGAACACCGGCAATGTACTCGGTTTTGCCCGAGAAAATCGAAGCAGATTCCTTGGTGATTTCTTCCAACGACTTGAACTTGAGCTTAGCGGCAGCAATGGCCTCGACCTGCTCAGGCACAATACCAGATTGTGAAATGAGAGCTCCCTTCGAATCAGACAACGAAACCACAGTTCCTCCCAATTCGATCACCTTCAAAGCAGCGTATTGGGCAACGTTACCAGAACCAGAAATGGCAACACGCTTACCCTTGAAAGTCTCCTTTCCACCAGTGGCCTTCTCGATCATTTTCTCCACATAGTAGACGGTACCGTAACCGGTGGCTTCAGGACGGATCAACGATCCACCCCAGCTCAAACCCTTACCGGTCAAAACACCAGACCAGTTGTTTTGCATTTGCTTGTAGGCACCGAACAAGAAACCAACTTCACGGCCTCCAACACCAATGTCTCCAGCAGGAACATCGGTGTCGGCACCAATGTATCTGGCCAATTGTCTCATGAAGGCAACACAGAATCTTCTAATTTCAGAGTCAGTTCTTCCCTTGGGGTTAAAGTCACATCCTCCTTTACCTCCACCCATGGAGAGACCGGTCAAGGCATTCTTGAAGATCTGTTCAAATCCCAAAAATTTCAACACCGACAAGTTGACAGTGGGGTGGAATCTCAATCCTCCCTTGTAAGGACCAAGAGCCGAGTTGAATTGGACTCTGAAACCATTGTTCACCTCGATTTCTCCCTTGTCGTTTTCCCATGAAACTCTGAATTGAATGATTCTTTCAGGAACGGAAACAACTGGAATCACCTTCTTGTAGTGAGGGTGTTCTTGGAACAAGGTGGATTCCTCCAACGCGGAAACCAATTCGTTGTAAGCTTGTTGAAATTCGGGCTCGTGAGGCAAAACCATTATGGATGTGAAATTTGACGGCGCCCAGGCGAATTTATAGTTTTAAAACTCACATTGCATGCGGTTGCAACGATGCAAAATTCTCCTGCAATCTGATATCAGTAGCCAATGAGAGCACAGCGCCCGCAGGGCCGTTACCGGCTCTGCTTGGGGTCCGCCGGGCTGTATGCAGGGGCCGATTCGTCGCCGAAACGCCCATAAGACTAACTTGCAATTGTGGGGCTGGAACGGGGCGAAATTCACCCCGCGTGCTCCTATCGCTCCCCGATACATACGCAGCACTTCAGCAGCCATTTTTCTCCAGAATTCGTACGACGACAACACCCTGTACTAAGACACACCCAGACACCAGCAAATATGACTCAGGACCCTCACCTAATCAGCATCGAATCACACTCGCTACTGTCGCATATGCCAGACCGAGCCCCGGAGTGTGCGCGGCGTTCGGAGCGGGCCGAAAACGTTATGTAGAAACAAGTCCGAGTCGGGTAAGGTGGAGAGATGCAACAATGGATGCAAACCAATCACAAAAAATCGTATGTGGATGTGAGTGTGAGGTGACTTTGTAGGTTCATTCCCAATGTTGCAGTTTGTTGTTTTCTACTTTTTGTTGATTAAGAAAGAGGAACAAGCACAGCGCTTGCAACTTCAAAAAGCCGACAGGCATTTACTGATTTCGTGCGGTTCTGTTAGTTTCAAATCTGCTGTAAGTTGGATGAAATGGATCAGGCCCTCTCAGTAAATCGAATGATCTTCTACAGGACATAAGTTGCTCGACAACTTCGGTCTGAACTAACGTGGTCTGCGCATATCTAAGCTCTACAAATAACCCAGCTCTACAAATACTCAGCTCTACAAATACCGAAGTTCTACAATACCTAGGCCTTGCAATTGACTAAGCTCAATTGACTAATCTCAATTGACTCTAAAACTAAGCCTTACAATTGACCCAACTCTGCTGCTAAGCTGCAACCGTCTCGTATTCTCGATGGATCTGTGACGTCATCCAGGGCATCTGGTGGCATGAGGTTGTAACCTCTGTATTGTCTATCTATGATCCTAACAGAACGCTCATTCTTAATTATGTTTTCTCCACTATTTACACTTGTGCACCTACTTTTCGTCAACTTCAAATACACGGAACCGCTGGGCAATCCGGTCGTCCACCACCAATTCTTGAACCCATTCAGAACCCTTGTCCTTTCCTTTTTGCACCCATTTTTTGGGCCACTCAGATTCCTCTTCTTTGGCCATGAATTGGTCCTTATACTCGAACGGCCTCGACTTGTTGTCTACGAGTTGGGCTGTTCTTCTGCAGAAGTCTTCGGCTTCAGACCTCTGGTTGAAGAATCGGTATATCTTACGAGGAGTGTTGGCAAACCCCACAATTGTGGGTAAAGCGAAAACATATACCGGCTGTTCAAAGAGAACGGGAACATTCTTGTTGTTCAAAACTTGTCTGCTGGTATCGAGTTCCGGCGCCAACTCAGCATCGGCATATTGCTCGGGTCGTATGAACGGTTTAGGAACGGGATTGGTTTCCTCCTTTTTCTCGCCAGTCTCTTCGTCAGTTTTTTCGGCAGTTTCATTTGTGATTTCGCTCACTTTCTCTACCTCACTCACCGGTGGCTCGGGGGCCTCTAAAGGACCCAAAAGACCCTCATGGACTCCGGCCATATACTCCTTGAACGCACCACGGCCAATGCAAATAACCCCACCTGCTTTTTCCGGGTCGAGCTCATCGTCTCGGTGGGGATAAATGGTGTCGTTGAAATAATAGAAGCCGAGAACGTCTCTCACTTTATACAAGTCCAGACGCTTCACGAGCACTTCTTCGTCACCTTCAGACTTCGAGCCGCCACTAGTCAACTTTTTGAACGAGGAAAGCATATCCTTCTTGGAATCATTGCCACTATCCTGGTCGCTCTTACTCTCTATACCACTTCTCTCCCTCCTCAATTCTCTGATCTTCTCGGCAACACTGGCACGAATATCTCCCTGGCGGTTCTCGCTGTACACTTCGTAATCGACAGCGGCTGCGTTCAACACAGGCTTGACATATTTTTTGAAATATTTCATGGACACATCCAAAAAGTTATCTGGAGGAGGAGCAATGAAAATAGACATTTTGCGGGGTATTCGGTCGTTGGGATAAGCCTCCTGGCTCAAGTGCTCGACGTGCTTCATCCACTTTGCCCTGATCTGCTTTTGTTCGTATTTATCGTAGGCAATTCCTCCACCGAGGCCGGCTACCACCGTCCAAAAAATGAGCCAATTACGAGACGGAAGTGAGAAACGAGGAATCCCCATCATTCTCAACGCTGGGCTCTTCCATTGTTTCTTTACCTTGGGCTTGGGAGTTTCACCTGTGGTGCTGGGCGAGGCTGGTGGTTCGTTACCACTCATTGTAGAATCGCAGCTGCGACAGAATTTTCTTGACGTGCGGATGTGTGGATGCGAATGATGGACTGTGGGGGAGATATTAGGAAGAGGCATAAATCGAAAAACCAGAGAATATTTCGGAAAACCAGAATAATGCCTTAGTTATGACGGTTCTATATTCAGTTGGATTTGTATCTCTTTCTTTGTCGCTTTCATTTTATGTACTTTTTCAACTCAATCTCCAAATCCTGTTTGTCCAAACCCTTCCCTATAAGAACCAATTTGTTTTCCGTGATTCCATCGGCCAAGGTGCCGCCCTTGATCACGTCGTAGGTGTCGCGAACGCCCTGTATCACGCGGACGTCTCTCGTCTCTCCATCTTTCACTAATATGCCCTTCACTCTGTGCACCTCGATGTCTTTACCATTGGCCTTGTTCTCCCACAAAATGTACCTTAGAAACATGTCGACATCGCCAAAGTTGTCCGCGATGAAGAACGGAAACAGCAAGGTTATGGTGGATATTCTGTCGTCGTGGAACGAAGCGTCGGTAGCGTAGCTCAACGACGTCGTCAATTTGTCCAAGTTAGCTTCGAACGCATGTCGATCAAGAATCTTGTCCAAGTCTATGTCTCCAAACAGCGTAGGATATATAGGTGCCGAGGAATTGATGGTGCGGACTCGGGAGCAGATTGCGGCTAGTTTCTCCTCGTTGATAAGATCCATTTTGTTCACGAGCAAAACGTCCGCCAAGGCGATCTGAAGGTGGGCGGTAGTGATGCCTTCTTCAAGCTGGGCTTTCTCCACTTGAAGTTCCTCTTCGGTGATGTCGTCTGGGTTCACGCTCTGAACAGACTTTAGGTGGTTATTCTGTCGGTGCCAGTGGCCACCAACGTCATCCAAACAGGTCAAGATATTCTCTGAATCAAGAACCGTAATCACAGAGTCAATGTAGACGTTGGAAGCGAGAGCCTCGTCCAACCAGAACATTTTAGCAATGGGAGCAGGATCTGCTATGCCTGTAGTTTCCAACAAGATGTAATCTATGGCGCCTTTTGATCTGGCTATGAGTTGTTCTATGGCAAGAACTCCGTTATCTTTGACGGTGCAACAAAGACACCCGTTGCCTAGGTCCAACCATTCCTGAACCGCATCGTTTGAGTCTTGAATGGTGACCAGCTTTTCGATTGCAGAGGAGTCGCCGAACTCATTGAGGATAATGGCGAGCTTTTTGGTGGAATTTTTGCCGATATTTTGTAAAAGGGTAGACTTGCCCGATCCGAGATATCCAGTAATGATAGTAATTGGGATTTTTTTGTCGGTGTCTACAGGCAATTCGGGCTCTTTCGCAACATAGTTGTCATGGGCAGATGGTCTGGAGTACTGCTTTCCCTCAGTTTCTTTCAAGTCTGTCACTAGCTCGGGTATGTCATCCATGAGAGTACCGGATCAATTTTCGAATTTCGTATTTTCGCACCCGCACTGAAAAGTTATCTTCTCCACAAATATGTCCAAGATTAGGCTCCTCGATGCCTGCATTCTTTTGGTGATAATCCTCTTCATGGGGATGGCGCCGTACACCAAGGTCGAGGAATCGTTCAACATTCAAGCTATTCATGATATTTTGAACCACGGCTTCTACCCATACCAAGTGGTTGAGAACAACTACGACCACATTTCTTTTCCTGGAGCCGTCCCACGGTCGTTTGTGGGGAGCTTGGTGATAGCAGCGATCGCCAAAGCGGTTTTATTTCCATTATCGCTTGTTGGAATTGACCTAATGAAGACGGGTTCACTGCAATTGACATTGCAGAAACTTGTCAGAGGAATCCTTGGCTTGGCAAATGGATTGATGTTGATTCGTTTCAGAGATCAATTGAACCAGGTGGTGTTCATCGAAAGGAAACACAGACGTGGAGTCACCGGCTTTTGGTTCACTCTCTTGGTTTTGTCGCAGTTTCATTTGCTCTTCTACTCGTCGCGAACCCTCCCCAATTTCATTGCTCTACCCGTGGTTAACTTTGCGTTCAGCAAGCTCATAAGTGGTGATATCACTGGTTTGACGTGGTTGGCGTTCGTGGGCGTGGTTTTGAGGTTGGAAGTTGGCATTTTGGGCGGGATAATAGCCCTCATGTCGTCAGTCGGTTTTGGTAATTACAGCTTTTCCTTCTGCACTTTCCTCATACTTTCGGGAGCATTTGTGGGTTTGGGGATTTCTTTCTTCGTCGACTCGTATTTCTGGGGTAGGCTTTGTGTTCCAGAGTTGGAAGCATTCTACTTCAATGTAGTTCAGGGCAACGCCTCTCAGTGGGGAGCCCATCCATTCTCTGCCTACTTCACCGAGTTGTTGTGGAAACTTTTCAAGCCGCCAATTGTGCTCCTTCTACTCCCCTCGGGACTCTTGAGCGATCCCGCCGATGATGGCACAAACCCATTCAGCAAAAAGACTCCCGGAATAACCCATCCTTCAAGAAACTCGTTGAGAATCTTGACCATTTCGTGCTTGATTTACGTCTTTGTGATGTCGTTCCAGCCACATAAGGAGTGGAGATTTATCATTTATGTTGTGCCCGTTTTCATGATGCTGGCGGCCAACGCTTTAGCTTCTTTTCAGCGCCAAGCATCGAAAGGATTTCTTAGCAAACTCCTCTTATTCGTGCTTTTTGTCGGAATCTGCTCCAGCATCCTCCTTTCATTTTTAATGAGTTTTGTCTCGAGTTTCAATTACCCTGGAGGCGATGTGATAGAGTATGCCAATCGGTATATGCTTGAAAATCCTGGCGTGGCTCACCTTGATGTGGAGCCCTGTATGACAGGAATCACAAAGTTTACGGAGGTCCACAGCCCATCAGTGCAGTTTGACAAGACAGAAGATGTCAAAAACCTTGTGGAGTTATGGGACAGTTTTTCTTTGCTTGTAACCGAAAAACGATTGTCGAACCGAGTCTACAACGAGAGCTCCATTTCCTTTGATGGGTCCAGTTGGACAATGATCTACTCGGCAAAGAAATTTGACGCTATCACTGTGCGTCCATTTATCTTTCTTCTCCAGCAGAATCAAAAGGATAAATCAGTTCTTCCTGCCTTTTTGCTTCAGGTTCTCAACGAGTTGACCCACGGTCGGATTGACACTGTAAAGCACCTCCTTGAGGCCCTGGTTGTTCGCCTGGACTATCTCTACGTCTACAAGAGGATCAAACCAGATTCGCAGCCGGGGTCAAGCAACCGGTTAATCAAAGAACCGGTTAACGAAAACGAGAATGTTGAAGAGGCTACAGATTTGGACTTTGAAAAAGTTGGCGAAGAACTAAACAACGAGATAGACGATTTGGAGGGTGTACATACGGCCTAGAATATAACATTATTTTCAGAGCTTCTTTCTCTCGTACCTTCGTCATCTTCCGTTGGAATGAAAATAGGCGTGATCCGCCTGAGCTTCTTTGCCGTGGCTATGATTGACATTTCATCCATTGGATTCGGACCAGCCGGCGTATTAGTTCGCTTAATGTCGAAGTTGGGTGGTTCTGGAGGCAGGATTGATCTGTAAGAATTCCTGACTTTTGGGGGCAGAAGTCGGACGTAGTTTTGCTGATAGCTTTCAGATACTCGCCGCGATTCTCGAGCATCTCTTTCGCTGCTATTCTTGGCACTTTCGAACCGTCTCTTGAGTGCACTTATTCGTTGAGACTTGACTCTCAAGGTAGTTGACTCTAATCTCGAAGAAGAAAAGGTGTTGAGGTCTCGTGGGGGTGACTTCTTGAGAGGAGTATTGAGATAACTTGGACTGCCTGTCAAATTTCTTGTCGACTTGTTCGCTAGAGGGGACTGGTTAGACATTGTGGTATCACCGTCCTCGTCACGGACGTTGCGACTGGCTAGAAGATTCGATCTCCACAAATCGAAGAAATCTCTCTTTCGTGCTTGATCCCATTTTTCGATGAACAATGCGCAACTCTGCTGGTTTCGCTTGACGTATTTGAGCACCTTCATGGACCACACGTTGAGGACTTCTCTCAGCTTCGAAAATTCTCGTTGATCCCGGAAATCGTTGCTAAGGTCTATCAACTGCATGTTACTTGCGTACCGCTCGTACCAAATAACTAGGGCTTTCTTCGTTAGCATTCTCAGCTCGAATTCGACGGCATCGCCTTCAAGTTCCTCAATCGCCAATGCTGACTCACGCCAGTGGTGTAAGTAGGCTTTTAAAGTGTAACTATGACGCTCAAAGAAAATACATCTTTGCTCCATTTCCATCTCCTGGTTCTTTCTGATTAACAACTGGTCTACCCAATGACGAAAGAATCGAGATACAAATAATGGCCCTTGAAGACGGCGCTCGAAGAATTTGACCTTTTCATCGATGTACAAAGAGTACTTTTCTTCTTGCTTTTGCACCCATAATTTGAGATAAAGTTTGGTGATCAACCTGTCGGAAATGGGACCAAGTTTTGTTTCTAGAGAGCTCATATCCTGGATTCTGGAGTATTGAGACAACCACTTGGATGTAAATTTACGTAGCACGAAAGAGTCTGAGTCTTGAAGCCGTTCGCGGACAGCTATATTCTTCGTCTTCCACGTTTTAAAAGCCTTTTTTCTTAACACTTCGTCATGTAGCTGAAGTGCCGATTCGGAATTATCTACCGTTTGCGCTTGCTTGCGTCTCAAAGCTGAAAAAAAATTCTTCATCTGAGCGTGATCCTTTTCCTTTGTCCAAAGCGTTAGCTGGAAGCTCAATTTCCACTTCTGGAGGAACACCGTAAGCACTGGCCTTTTCAAAGAAGCCTGATCTTTCTGTTTTGAAGCCAAGTTTGCTTTCCACGTGCTGAACGCCCATTTCAACAATCTCTCTCTCCTAAAGGTAAGTTGAGCACTCTTAACAGCTAGCTCTCCTGTCCACAAGTTCCAAAACTCTCGTTTGAGCGATCGACACCTTCTAGCGTTATAAGAGTTTAGAGCTTCATTCATAATCCTCACCTTTTTCCATAGCTGGAAGAAGACCCGCAATATATGCTTCAGATTTTTGATATACACCGACTGCAAGATTTTATTTAGCTGATGCTTTAAGACAATTTTTCTCATGAATTTGGATAGGACAAATTGCTTTTCGGTGGTAAGGAGATGCTTTAGCTTGGAGCTCATAGTGGTCAGCTCGATGCTTCGCAGTGCCTCTTCGGTGTGATCAAACACGGAAGAAGCGTTGTTTGAGAAAGCTTCGTTCACCCTAAGAACCCATAGATCAAAGGTTATTTTTAGTAACAAAGCGTGAACTTTAGCCTTTGTTTCCGAATGGAAAGTATCAGCAAGAGCTATTGAAGTGTCAATAGCGGCCTTCTTTTCAACCAATACTTTGAGCACGGGCTTATATGCGATCTTTCTATGATGTGCTCGGGCGATTCGTAATTGTTCCTTCGTCACATTGAACTTAGAATTCCAGGAACCAAAGAACTTTTTGGCTGCAAATTTATCTGCTTTGAGACACGTGTTGTTGCTTAACTGTAATTTATTCTGCCACTTGTGAAAAGTTAACGATTCAAGCAGACTTGCGGAGTACGACGAAGCGACTGCCATAACGTCTTGTCGCTGTCTTGTTCTCCCGATCCAGACGGCGAGGTACTTGTTTCGAAGTCGAGTATTTGACTTCCATTTCTCCTGTAAAATATGGCGATCATGAGCAAACTTGAGCGTCTTCAAATGCCATAATTTGAAGTGGAAACGAAGCGTGGAAAAGCATCGAGTAAACATCATATACGCGGCTCTCATTAGAAACGTGGATTGGGATTCGATAAGTTGCGAATGAAGGTGATAAAACTGCATCACTGCAGACTTGATGTCAACGAGATCATCGCCATAGTTGAAGCGTGCAATCTCGTCAATAGAACGTTTGAGACTGCTTATAAACTGACGGTCTCCCGTTGAGACCCTGTCCTCCATTTCCACAAAGACGAGGTCGAAGTATTTATGCAAAAGTGCCGAAAAATTGGGATTGAAGGAGAAATTGAAATCATTGAGATCTGGGATGAATTCACGGACGTGGGATATAATTGCAACTCGTTCAGACTCTGAGAGTGCAAAGTCATCGGCGCTGTTTTGTATGCTTGCAGGAGTTCGATTGACGGGGGGTTCTTGTCGACGAAGCAACTTGAGATCATTGAAGGCTTGATGGGCAGCTCGAACCAACAACCTGTCAGTAGTCTTCACGATTTCCTGACTCATAAAGTCGTATAGGAAGTTCACCTTTTCCTCTTTGACTTCAAAAGTGTCGAGTTCAAGGGAGCCGACAGCTCGTGAGCGCATGTAGAGATTGACCATGATGTGTATGTATCGCTTATAGTCACGAACAGTGCCCCTTCCCCCTTCGTACTTGTAGGTTAGTATCTCTAGGAAGAGCTGGTAGTATTCAAGTAGGACAGAATCATTAGATCGGAGATCTAACGACGGAGGCACTACCGTGTGAATGGCATTTCCTCGGTGGTTTTCGGCAAAAGGTCTGACGATGTCACCCACCAGATCAAGTTTTTCAATGAGCTGCTCCGTCACATCCTCCTCGAGAACCAAGCCAGCATTGGACCGCATTATCGAGGCGTGTTGGATCTCGTAGTCGACGCATCGAGCCAAGTAATCGACGAGGGCATCTTCAGCGCTCCGATGAATGTGGGCAAAAAACTCAAAGAGATTCTCGAGGCTGGCAACGATGTCCAGTCTGTCCAGGTCAACTTCATTGAGCAATTGCACCAACAGCTGGGTGTGATTATCGACATGCTCGTACTTGTAGTTCTTAATCTGGTCAACTAGGTCGATTTTAGACGAGGGGTTTCGGTTGCCGGACGGCGTATATAGCACGAAAAAGTCCAGAAGTACGTGCTGCTGGCGGTTGACACTAAATTTGAGCTCAATTTGGCCCTCTTCGTTGTAATTTACGAGTCGAACTAGACGCAACATCACGTCATAGACCTGGGTACCGAAGTCCAGCGGCGAGCCGGACCAGGCCTGAATGCACTCTATGCTGCGCACTATCGATTCAAGTGCCGGCAACAGCGACATGTCATTATTTGAGCCACTTGTTAGTGTTTAATGGTTGGGCAAGGCCGTGCCTGTGTAATGTATATTTCACCTCTGCGCGAAACGGTGCAGCTCCACTGCGGGTGCACTGGCGGTGGCTTATAAGTTTAAAATAGATTTCTTGACAGCCGCTGATATCACCTTTTTATACTTCTGGCGCCAACATGGGGGACCGTCGGACCGTCAGCTACGACACACAGACGGCGGACTTTCACTTCATGGGAAACTCCACTCCCGTCCCTTCTAAGAGGGTAGTTTCTGACGGAGAGATTTATGGAGATGTTCGGAGGTCAGCTCAGATCAGATCGGGAAGAGCCGTGGCAGCGTCTTCTGCTGTCCACGAGTTGGAGTCGCCCGGAGACGGTGACATGGTGCTTCCAGAGCTGTCCAATGGCTTAGAAAACCACGAAAAAGACGGCCACAATCTGGCCATCGCAGACCACGAAGAAGCACGTTTTCAGCCGTCAAAGTTTCCCTATTATAACCATAGACTGGACTCCAACTCCAGCATGAGAACACCATTCGATAACCCAGTATCCACCTCGTACTCGCCGCCAAAGTCAGCCACAAGTTCCAACTCAAACCCTTTGGGTCTGATCATTGGAGGCTACACCTACAGTAACAGCTCGTTGGAGACCCCTCCGGGCAACGAAAACAACGTGGAAATTGCTCAAAATGGTGGAGATTCTATGGGAGAAATGCCGTCAATAAAGCACAAGTCTCACCCTAATAATGTTCCTCAGCCGCATACAAGACAAAGTTCCGAGTCTTCTACCATCTCCACTTCATCCACAGCAACGGTGAGCAAAGACAGGCGCTTTGTACGCTATGCCATGGGCCTGTCAAACAATAACAACTACTCCAAACGAAAATGGCAGATGCAGCATGTCATACGATGGCTCGACTCCAATGGGTTCAATTCGTCGTGGAAAGACACCTTCAAGCGCAACGAAATTTCCGGCAACCGGTTTCTCGAGCTTGCAAACTATGAGCCCAATTCCATGATATGGCAGCAGTTTGGAAAGCTCTTACATTTGGACAACGATCTTAACACAGTTTCACGTTTCATAGGGCTTCTCAAGGCGGAGTGCGAGACATATTCCGTCGAAGAAGATGACACTCTACTTCCCGATTCTCCGGTCAATTTAAGGTACGACAGCATCCCAACACAGCTTATACCTGTTCCCAAAGCGGACAACCGCAAATCCACACCCATTTTCTTGAAACACAGCAGCTCCAATTCAATCACCTCCTCGTCGTCTTCTTCGCCCAACAATTCTCAGATTCCACTCAAACAGCGGCCCTACTCATACGTGGAACCGGGATCAGGTAAGAATCGTGAACGGGACATCACGTACAAACTATTTAGAAAACAGCATCAGAAAACATCCTCCGATGGTAAGAGCTCTGTCGAGGGCGAGCCCAGGTCATTTTCAATCAACAAAGAGAACACAAAACGTGCATCCTTGCTATACGAAGAAGCATTGAGGTCCGCTGGCGAACCTCTACAGAAAACCCACACTTGGCAAGGCTACGGACAAGATGGACAATCGAAAAAATCCAAGTTTCTAAACGCTCTCAAAAAGTATGGTGGTGACCGAGCCGCTGGACTAGTTAAGCAAGCTCAGGGATTTGGCGCCAACTCCACCCCACAAGTTCCCACCGTCACTTCGTTCGGGAAAGACATGTCGTCCAGAAGCATTTACAAAGAAACTCCATCTTACCAGTCAGTGAGAGCGAGCGTAACCCAGGAAGATCTTGCACCTCCCTCCCGAAAAACCCTGTCTGAGACAGCACAGAGTACCGGTGCCAAATCAGCAGTATCTCGCACTTCCCAAACCTATTACACCCAGCCTTCTCCGCAAGAACCTTCAGTGCCCGCAGATTCTTCTGAGAACTGGTGTGATTTTCTACCGCTGCGAAAATCGACAAGAAAGTCTATTCTTGTGACCAACGACAATGAAAATTTCAAGGTGGTGAGTTTCGAACTTAATGGTGAGTTATCAGGTGAAACGATCAAGGAAAAGGTGAACAAGACGCTCGAAGTTTTAGATATCGGAAAGGTTACCTACCACCTAACGCAAATTGATTCTGAAGAGGGTCCACCTTTGACGGAGGACCTACTAGTTCGCTTGGTAGAAAAGGGAGACTTTATGCTCCTCGTGAAGCAAGAAGTGGGCGATGAATCCATTGCGAACACCTATTCCACAACATCGTCAGAGACTCGATCGTTCGAGATCCAAGGAAACCACGATGAAAAAGTGTATCCTGCAACCCCCCAGTACTTGTTAGGTACTAGTTCTGACCGGCAAGTTGATTACTGGAACTTCAAAGATGAGGAGCAACGTCTCTCCAAGATTAGCGAAGCACAGAAGAGTGAAGCGGCAATGAGAAACGATGGGCATGCTCCACATATACCCTTGAAACTTACATTTCCAATCCAGAAGAGAGAAAAAAGTTCAGGATCAACACCAGCGCTCAAGATAAGCATTGAGAATTCCTCTTCATCAAAACTGGTCCCTCTGTCTTCCGTGCTGGAATCCAAGCTGCCGGCGTCATTCCGTGTATTGAGAAGAGAGGGCCATGAAATTGACTTCGACAAGCGTAGATTGTCACCCTACGACTCAAAAGCGCCAAAGTTGATTCGTAACATATACTCCTCGTCGGTGTCAGATACGCTGAAATCCCCAGTTTTGGCCACAACTGTGTCAACCCTAAAGGACAACGATAACTCGGCTATTGAAGTGGAGAAACAAAATAGCATAGTCGCTCGGAGAGCAGCGCCCCCACCTCCGTTGCTGAACAAGAGCAGTTTCAACGGTCACAACCACCTAGGTGTACGGCAAGGAAGCCTAAAGTTACTGCCTGGAATATCCGATACTTCAATGTCTAGTAACTCAACTATGCTGAGCGAGTGGTCGTTTTCTTTGCCTAGAAAAACTACAAGCAAGCGTGTCAGTTCATCCAAGTTACTGCGTAAACCTCCGGCCAGCATTGACGTTTTCAAAGAGAACGAAATCTCTTTCGATGATGCGCCGCTGCTCGAGGTTTCGCAAACAAATTCGGAGGAGGAGTTCTTTGTCAAGCCGATGGAGAGTGACGAATTTTTCATTAAGAGGCTTCCAGATAATAAATCAGATGGAGCTAAGAAGGGAGTTATGCTCAAGGACGAGAGCTTCCAATTTGATGAGTCCTGGAAGCAGGTGGACAATGTTCCTATGGATGTCCGTCCCCCTGTTGAAGAAGTGTACCGAAACCTTGAGAAGTACTTTCCAAACACCAACTTGGACAAACCCATCATTGAGGCAGATCCCGTTTCTCCAGTTACTAAGGATCCTATGAAAGAGCGAATGACAATTTCACGTACTTTCTCCAACGCTAATATGTCGCCAGATATCCCCACAAGTAACAGCGACGATGTATATTACGATGAACCCACTTCTGGGAACTCTCTTGCGATCAAGAGAATGAAGACTATTCGAGTGGTTGCCAATGAGGCCCACAGAAAACGGCTTGAGAGAAAGAGGCTTTCCAAGAGAGGCTACAGAAATGTCCAAGCCGACGCAAAGGACGGCAATGCTCTTGCACGATCAAACACAAAAATGTGGGGACAAAAAGTGTTTGAGGTCACCTCGACGGAAATTGAAAAAGGATTTGTGTCCAAAATTAAGAACAATAATGGAGAATTTGAGGAGTTTGCATGGATTAAGGGTGAGCTTATAGGCCGAGGCTCATTCGGTTCTGTATACTTGGCCTTGAATGTGACTACTGGAGAAATGCTAGCGGTGAAACAAGTTGTGCTCTCCAAAATAGCTACCAATTTGGACGGTATAAATGCTCTTCATAAGGAAGTGGAAACCATGAAGGACTTGGACCATGAAAACATTGTGCAATACTTGGGATTCGAAAGGCAGGGCCGTATCTACAGTTTGTTCCTCGAGTATGTTGGGGGAGGATCCATAGCCTCTTGTATGAAATTCTATGGTGGGTTTGAGGAACCACTTATAAGATTTATTTGCCGGCAGGTGTTGCGAGGGCTTGAATACTTGCACGCCAATGGTATTCTTCATCGTGATTTGAAAGCAGATAACTTGCTTTTGGAAATCGACGGAACCTGCAAAATATCAGACTTCGGTATATCCAAGCGATCAAAAGATATTTACGCCAACAACGCAGACATGTCCATGCAAGGCTCTGTGTTCTGGATGGCGCCAGAGGTTATCGACAGCATAGTCGAGGACAAGAAAAAGGGGTATAGTGCCAAGGTGGATGTGTGGTCTTTGGGGTGTGTGGTATTAGAGATGTTTGCCGGGCATCGGCCATGGTCCAACGAGGCAGTGGTAAGTGCTATCTACAAAATTGGAAAGACCAAGCTGGCGCCGCCCATACCGCAAGATATTGACCATTTGATTTCGTCGCATGCCCGAAGTTTCATCAACCAGTGTTTCACCATCGATGCCGAGAAGCGGCCTACAGCACACCAGTTGTTGCAGCATCCATTTATTAAGGAGGATCCAGAGTTCAAGTTTGAACGTACCCGGTTGGCCCAGAACATCCGGTACAATGCTCGACGTAGTAGTCTTGGGCGGGAATAACTTTTATAGGGCAAATCTATGTACAATTAGGAAGACGATTTCACGTCAACTTCAATTCGTTTATCATCAAGATCGTCTGATACGGTTGCACAGGGAACGTCTTGCGGCGTCTGCAACGCTGTTTCTTCCGGTAGACTTCGTAGTATGGTTCTTTGGTGATTTCTACCACGTTCGCTCGAAGGTCGACCCATTCTTTCGGTACACCTTTGTTGTCATTATATGTGTATTCTGGCGACCCCACCGTGATTATGTCGCTGAGGCGCAACTGGTCGCCCACCTCGGCGCCCTTGAGTTTGAAAGGAAGCACCACCCGGTCTCCCTTGGTGACCAAATAGGGCATATTGTGGAGCCGGAACACGGCATACAAATTTGTTGCCGCCGCATTGAACTTGAGAAGCTGGAGAGGGGATTGGTGAGATGATACAGCCACAGACAGCATTCTGGTGGCGGTAAGCGGCGTCAAAAACCGCAGCAGTGCCGTTTTGGCGACCCCAATCGTGAACATGGCACTTGAACTAGCACAAACTTTTCAGTTCGCGGAAATTGTGGTGAGATCGGTGCGCACACGCCATTTCAAATTTTTTTGTTGCACCGCACTCGAAAACCTCGACGGCGGTACGGACGGAGACACTAGGACACGGCCCTATCCATACGCCGGTAATTGTGGTTCTCCTGAGACTCTCCTTTCTTTGAGCACAGCCTGGCGTCCCGATAATCATGTCTGGGTCGTTTTGGAAATTCAGCAACGGTTTTACGTCGCTTTCCAACATCTCGTCCTTGATCGAGTCGCATGTCTCTGACGACGAAAATGGCAAGGGGAAGCCCCGCGAAGTGCTTCTCAAGCTCCTCGACGAGTCCGACTTGCTTCAGGAGCTTCTTGCCAACAATTCCATGTTGTTGGAGTTTTTACGCACAAACGAGGTGCTCGAACTACTTGTCGAATTGGTGGTCAACGAGGGCCAGTTGGACGTTTCTGACCAGCTTGCGGGGCTCGACATCCAGGAGCAAGCGCGGGAAACCGAGGAGGACGCCGACCATGAGTCGAGTGCCAAAAATGACTCCACAACTAATGACGATATGAGGAGCGACGACGACGACGACGACGATAACGACGACAAACAACAGGACGACGAGACAGAAGAGGAGCGCCAAAGCCGCCACGCCGCGCTCGCGGCCGAGATCTTGAGTGCAGACGTGTGGTCGCTCACCGATACCGTCATGGACTCCACCGCCAACCTCAACAAGCTTTGGTCCGTTCTCGACAGCGTCAAGCCTCTCTCCATCAACTTGTCGACATATTTCATGAAGATCATGGAGCATCTTTTGGACATGAAGTGCGACGAAATGGTCACCTATCTCATTGAAAACCAACCGCGATTGGTGGAAAAGTTCATTCGTCACCTCTCCAATCCTCCCCTTATGGACTTCCTCCTCAAACTCATTTCCACCGATAAACCCGACAATTCGACTGGCATCATTGATTTTTTGCAGAAACAGAACCTCATAACTCATTTGATAGATGCTCTTGACATCGACGACATCAACGACCATGATGCGGAGCTTGCGCTTGTGAGACAACTGTCGGCGGCAGACTTCCTCAAAGCTTTAATCACGATATCAGCAAACTCCACCACTGACAGCTCGACAATCGGTCCCAATGAGCTTACTCGTGAACTTGTATCTCACGATCAAATGGAAAAGTTATGTACCATAATGTTAAAAGGAGGCTATGCATTGGCCAACGGTGTGGGTATCATCATAGAGATTATTCGCAAGAATAATTCAGACTATGATGCACTTCCTGTGTTATATATAACCCTCGAAAGTCATCCTCCCACTGGTCGTGATCCTATCTATTTGGGTCACTTGCTACAGATCTTTGGTGGTAAGATCGACCAATTTAATAAGCTTCTACTTGCTAACCGGGAGTCATCCAAACTCAAAACTCCATTTGGTGAAATTGAACCATTGGGATTCGAAAGATTTAAGATTTGCGAGCTCGTTGCTGAATTGTTGCATTGTTCAAACATGGCATTACTCAACGATAACAAGGGTTACAGTGTGGTCAAACAACGAGACGAGCTTCGAATGAAGATGAAAGAATACGACCCTATCAGCTTCAAATACAACGAGGTGATCGCCTTGCCCACTGAAGAAAAGCAAGAATCAGAATCCAACCATAATAGTGACGAGGAGTTTGGGAACGACACTATCGATTCATTCAATTCCAGATCCCAAAGTGATGGCGACTCGATCTTTCATGGTGCAAATTCAGACGAAAACGAGCCACACGCTAACGCCAACTTGACTGAAGAACAAATTAGAGAGAACCCTGTGATTGGGGATTTCTTGAAAGTGTCTTTGCTCGACACTCGTATCATTTCGAGTATCCTTGCGATGTTCTTCAAGTTCCCATGGAACAACTTCTTGCATAATGTTGTATTTGATATTGTCCAGCAGGTTTTGAACGGGTCTATGGATATTGGGTTCAACAAATTCCTAGCCATTGATTTGTTTGATCACAGCGCAATTACTGAAAAGATCATCGAGGGCCAGAAGTTGTGCAGCGATTTCGAAGAGAGCAACAAAGGGTTACGTTTGGGCTACATGGGCCACTTGACATTGATTGCCGAAGAAGTTGTCAAGTTCATCCAGGTGTACCCAGTCAATACTTTGAGCGAATTGATCGACAGGAAAGTCGAGGACGAAGTATGGGAAGAATATGTTAACCATGTTTTGTACGACACCAGGGAGAAGTACAATGCCATTTTGGGTGGAGGAGAAGATGATGATGATGCAAGCAATACGTTTGAACAGGAGACAGATTTCGTTCATGACTACAAGCCAGGGCTTGTTCTTGACCCTAACACCGACCATGACATCGGACATCTTGATGCGTCTGAAGACGCCAACAAAGGCGATTCCGAGTCGGAAGACGATGATGATCACTTCACCAACTACATGTCTGAGCAGTTGACCAACACCGCCACTGCCGACTTGGGGGTTCCTGGAGAAGAAGATCCGTATATAGATCCCAACGACGATGGACTTTCATACAAAAAGTCGAATTCGTTGTATGACAATGATGGGGTTCCACGTCATTTAAACAAGACGGAGGATGTGGAGTTGTTGAGCGAGAGCTCGACATCGAGCTCATCGTCGGATGACGAGGACCTTATCTTTGATGATGATCATGATGATAATGACAAGGGCACAAACAATTTAACTAGAGCAGCCAGCAAGGGTTAGTTGATGCTTTTAATCTATATTCCATTTTATCTCATTATTATGTAGTGATGGCACTCTTGCGACCTTCTCTTTCCAAAGGCGGAAGCACCAGATCCACTTGGTGCGGAGGCTTGGGGACTCCGCCCATGAGGCCCTTCCTGAGAGCCAAGCCGGAGTCACGCTCTTCCACGCCGTAGAACTCGTCCTTGATGGGGTGCATCAACACGGTGTTGTTTTTGCTGATGGTGATAACTGAGTTTGTAGGCACGCAGATCCAGTCTCCACGCTCAAACGTGAGCGGTTCGCTGGCTACGAAAACGACGTCCTGGGACCTGTTGAGTCGTTCCATCTTGTAGAGCCCCGGCTGGTACTCGTAGAAACGCAGTCCCGTGCTGAAATGGAGCGACGCTGCCTCGTCGGTCTTTGAGGTGACATAGCGGCTCACCACCACCAGCAGGCCGTCGGTGACAGCAAAGTTGAGAAGCGACGGTTCAGTGGTGATAGCCAACTGCCACTCTTTGATGGTTTCGATGGTCTGCAACAAGGCGTCACGGAGGACCTCGTGGGACACTTCGCTGGAGCCCGGGGTGTGGCCCATGTGTTTCAAGACATGCAAAAAGAGAGCGAAGCAGCACTCGGAGTCTGTGGAGCCCTGGATGTGGAGGAAGAATTCGTCATCGATATAGCTGATGAGTCTCTTTTTGATCTGGTCAAAGCACAGGATTCCTCCGTTATGCATAAACATGATGTTTCCGTAGGAAAACGGGTGGCAGTTTGTCTCAGCCAAGACGCCCTGGGTCGATGCCCGGACATGGCCAAACACCAATCTGGACTCGGTGCACTGGGAAAGATTGTTGAGGTTCACGTTGTTCCACGCGGGCGTAATGGCCTTGAAAATGCATGGAACATGGTTGGTGCTATAGTACCCGACGCCAAACCCATCGCCATTGATGGGGTTTCTCATATCGAGACGGAGCCTCGAATCAAAAGATTGGTTGATGATGGAGTGTGCTGGTTTTGTGAGGAGGTCCGAGAGCACCATGGGGTCGCGGCCCTTGTATATCATGAAGCGGCACATGGTGCAAGGTAAGTGTAAGTGCAAGTGTAAGTGCAAGTGTGCAAGTGAGTAATGCGATGGTAGACTAGGTGCGCGGTGGTGTGGTGGTGCGTCTGCTCGGGTCGAGGGAGATAAGCCTGCGCGGGCGCCCGCCTGCACTACGAATATTGCTCTGGGACGGATTTGCCCCAATTCCTCAATTGCACCATGTCGCTTTTCAGAACGCTTCAGAACTCGCCTGCCACCATCACCATCTTCCACAATCCCAAGTTGCGCCCGCTGGCCAATTTGTACCACCAATTGGAACAGGCTTATCAGCACTATGGAGAAAGCAACGACCTGTTTCTTGTTGATTTGATGGCCAACAAGATGCCCACGTACGACCAGTTTCTCACCATAGCCCAGGCGTGCTTGAAGGACGAAACCAGCAAAGCCGTGTTGCGCAATTGCTTCCCGTTCATGTATGACCTGAAGAGTATCCACCACGATGAGCCCCGGAGTGTCACCAAGAAGCTGCCCGTGGGCACCGACTTGGAGAAAATGGAGGAGAGGCTGGTGGGGATCAAGATGTTCAGCGAGAAGGAGTACGCCATGATATACGACGCCTACAACAAGGCGGCGGAGGAAAAAGACATACCGGAGGAGGACATTTTTCGCAGTCCGCTCGTGGTGGACTGGGACCAGTCGCTCATTGCTGGGGACGAGACCACGTTGGCGGCGATGTTGGAGAAGTACAAGAAGTGATAAAAGAAGATAAGAATGAAGAGTACGAAAGAATTGAAGAGTATGAAATGAATTGAAGAGTATGAAAAGAACTGAAAAGAGTATGAAAAATAAACGCAAGTGAAATAAAATTGGCCTGGTGTCCCCGCGTAAATAGATAATGTATGTCTGTCCGCACATGCAATTCGCTCTTTTGCTATGAACAGGTACCTCGTTCTCTACAACTCTGTGTCTGCCGCCTTGTGGACATATGTTCTTGGGTGCGTGTTCCGGGATGCCCGTGGGTACTGGACCAGCAACCAACAATCTCTATATGGAAAACCAATGCCGTTGGCGGTGATGGAAGCGCTCTTGCTGCACACCCCACCGCACCATTTTCTAGTTTTGCTCCAGTTCTTCAATGCTGTCTTCGAAACAGGCCACGCTGTGTTGGGCTTGGTGCCGTCGCCATTGACCACGGTGCTCTTGCAATTTGCTTCCAGATTGTTCATCACCCATGGAATTACCCTCAACCTTCCCTACGCTCCGGGGAACTTTCACCCCGCTTATATGGGCCTCACTTTCTCGTGGGCGGTCACAGAAGTCACCCGCTACAGCTACTACGTTGTCAAGTTGGTCAATGGCACCGCTCCGCGCTGGTTTACTTGGCTCCGGTATTCCTTGTTCATCGTGCTTTACCCCATGGGGTTGGTGTGCGAAGCTACCGTGGTGTACCTGTCGCTTATGGTTGCCGTAGGTAACTACTACTGGTTCTTGGTATTTGGCTTGGCTATGTACGTGCCGGGCTTCTTGGTCCTCTACTCCTATATGTGGCGCCAGCGGAGAAAGACCCTCGGCAAGCACATAATCGAAGTGAAGATTAATAGACAGTAGTCGAAAATCCGCGCGCATACATATTCCAACGTATATGTATATTCGCGGACGCTGCGGACGGACGTATATCGGTTTTAGGAAATATACGTTTGGGCGGTGCTGATCTTTTTGGGATTCGAGTATGTATGCAAATTTCAGCAAAACAATTCAACAACTTCTGTCTCACTTGAACCGGGATTGCCCACTCTTAGGTTACTCTTGTACTCCTCAACTATGCCTTTTCGCAACAGGAGAGGGAAACCGAACGCAGAAAGCAGAAAGCAATGGTTCTCTCATTTTCGTAGCCAGCATACACCGGTACTCATACAGGTACTCCGGGGCATTCATAACACCACACGGCGGTATTTGAGGACATCAATCACGATTCTAGACTTTTTGCAACCATTCTGTTCCGAACAGATTTCTTCTACCTCTCATAACGCATGTCACTGAATTCTTTGCTTTCACCTTCTACCTGTAGATGGTGCTGGCTTCCCCCGCCTGGGACGGCAAGTCGGACTCCTTCTATCATTTTCTGCCACTCAGTATATTCTGGAGACTCAAGATGCAGCCTTCAAATAGCTTCTAATAGCTTCTGTACCTCTACCGTACGCCATGGAGTTCTCAGAAGAAGCAGTGCCGACTTTCTCCAACTGGGCATTTAACTGGTTAAGCGTGGTGTATCCTTTGAACACTTTGGGTGACTCCAACTCAGCAGCTACTTTCTTGACTTCACTGATTCTTGGTCTTGGGCTCCCGCTTCCTTCATCGCCAGCTTCAAATAATTACAATGAAACTCCTTCGCTTATTTGAACCTGTGGCCATGGCAATAATATTCCACCGCGACTTCCCCTTTGTCTAGAAGCTCATGAAGATCGACTAGTGAACCCCCGGGTTTACTTTCAGTCCCGCTCAGCGATATTTTGCGTTTCTTCCATGACCTGCCGCCTTGAGGAAAGTCGACGGGCGATATTGATTGTCCTTCTGAACCACGATCAGAATCACTCTCATCTGTCAGATCATCGTCTGTTAGATCATAGTCTGGACTCAATTCGTTAGGTGTCGTATTTTGACCATGAACAGTCTTCATTCGCTTCTCAAAAAGCTTTTCTCTCTTCTTTGCCAACTTTCTTTCGTTATCCATCCACTTAGCCATCATTTCTTCCAACTTTTCCCCCAACCTTTCCCCCAACCTTTCTCCAAACTCCTCCAACTTTTCTTCCATCCTCTTTAGTGCCTCTTGGTTTTCTAGATGTCTCTGCTTATTCAAAGCTTCCATATTCGCCAACCTTGTAGCTATAAGGTTCACAGAGCGTATGAGGTGCCTCACACCATTGGCGGAATTTGGAGATTCAGTAGCAGGTATCCCTGGCATAGTTTCAATGTTGGTGAGGTGCTCATTCAACCGTTCCTCAAACTCCAAAAACATCTCATCATTGGTAATTTGGGGACATCCTTCAGCGAAATAGGTGGCAATCTTGTGACGGCGATAGCACACTAGATCTTGAAGGAATACTCGGCGCAATTCGGTAAGAAGATTTAAAAATGAATGAGCAGAAGTTTCGTTGACTCCCCTTTCAGCTTCAACAGCTTCCAACTCTTTCCTTGCCCTTTCAACAAATGGAAAGATTTTGCATTGTAGTTTTTCTGGGGGAACAATATCCCTTCGGGGAATGAAATACAGAATCTTGGGATGCAGTTCTTGCGCTTCCCTCAAGACTTGGTCAGGGGCGATGTGCGCAAAGTAATAACGTGAGGGAGTATCCCGTCTCCAATTGCTGTGAGACTGGACACTGTATGCGTCGAGGCCAGTGCGGCTAGCAAGCATAGCAACAATCTTTCGACCCATAAGCGCGTCGACGTTCAGTAAACTCTCCGAATATCGCTCCAATTCTTTGCACAATCGCCGCTGACTCGCAGGAGAAATCTGATCGTTTGGATGACCTTTCACGTATAATGCTTTCCACATATACCAGTCTTTTCTGTGGATAAGGGACAAACTTGCAGTATCTTGAAACCGATAAAATAGAGCCATGGCGAACATACCCATAGGGCATGTCAAGAAGTTTGCATGCCTCCCAGCAGAATAGAAAAAGACTTCACTAAAGGTTTGGGTCTTGTCCGTCGATGCTATAATATCTAAGCATTCCAACGTAAGTCCAGTTGCTGAGTGATGATTTTCGCTATAGCATAAGTCGCGGAGCTCAAGAGCTCTAAACGCAATGCTCTCTGGCGCTCTGCTAGGTCGAAATTATCGCACAGGAAGGGCTGTTGAGTTTCTTCCAGCTGAAGTTCATTTCTGCCTTGCACAATGTTTCTTCTGAAAGCCGTTACAACGTCGTAATTATCAATACTTTGTGGAACGATCTTGGGATGATTCTCGTCAGCAAGATAAAGCAAACGGTTAAGGAACTTTAGTGACGCTCCTACTCTGGTAATGTTCGCCCCGGAAACGTTTCCGTTGTTTCTAGGGCCGACAACTTCCTCGATGTAGTCCTTGATAGTCTCACCAGAAATAGGAACAGGGTATATACCTTGGCCAATGCGGGAACAATAAGCAAGGTAGTATTTAATGTCTGAAGCATATGTTTGCTGGGTACTTGCCATGGTCGAGCTAACTGTCTTGAGGGCGTTTTCGTTCGTAAATATATTCTTCATGACCATGACAATATAGTCCAGCTCCTCCTCAGTAAAGTAATTAACTAATTTCTTCACAGACTTCCTGGCATCTTCCCTTACACATGGTAAAAAGGACATCTTTGTCAATAGCTCAAGTTCAATTGCATTATATTTTTCCTTTGCTTCTGGGGCCTCGTTAAAGGCAGCGAGTATCGCCTCGTATGAGACCACGAAGCCGTCTGGAGCAACCATGTACCCGCAAGGTTTCAAAATACTTGTTAAGAAGGCTTCAAACTTATCCTGCGATAAGGCGAGAAAATCAGACGCGAGTTTGAAGTAAGCAATTCGATAGCGTGCAAGCTCAGTGGACTTTCCACTGTCTTTGAGAGCTTCCTTTTGAAGATGCTCGTCATCTTCATTCTCTCCTGCAACGTCTGCTACCTCTTCGTGATCATTAAGAGAACTTAGTGGTTCTTGGTTTTTGTTCAAAATTTCTGAATTTGTAGTAGTTCTTCGACGATATGATTCTGGCGCCATGATAAGTAATTCACTGGTCATTAGTGTCATTTAAATAGAGCGACGCTCCATTTGCACAATCAAGTACTAGAATTGTTTCAGGTTTCCTGACATGCATTTTCTCGTATTTTCATGTATTTTTAGGAATTTGCATAATTGTAGATTTTTGTGTTTCAAGTGTGTTTGATGGTTTTATAAGTAAATAACAATCGCAGAGTACGGAACAGTCCGAAACAAATCCTAAACTCCCATTAATGACTACTCCTGTTCTACATGGACCGGGAACGACCCGCAATCTAGAGTTGATCGCACGCGGGCACTATCATATTCTCAAGAAATTTCATAAATCTCATAAATTTCAACCGCGAATTTCTCATCTTCTTCATGTCCCACCCCAACAAATGGCTCATTGCCTATAATTCCATCTCCGCTTCATTGTGGACCATCGTGCTCTTCAACACCATCTTCTTGGGCGCCTCTCTAGGCCAGCCTTTTTTGTTCGACAAAACCAACAAAATCACCACCGCAATTCAAACCTTGGCTGTTGTGGAAATCTACAACTCATTGGTGGGAAACGTCAAATCCCCTCTCTTTACTACAACTACCCAGGTGTTTTCCAGATTGCTCATTGTGTGGGGAGTGTGCCAGGCCTTACCCAACTCGCCAGCAAACTCCCATTGGTGCTACATCACCTTGTCGCTATCTTGGTCCATCACCGAAATCATTCGTTATTCGTACTACGCTACCAACTTGGCCGGTCCCGTACCTCAATGGTTGACGTGGTTGCGATACACCACCTTCTACGTGTTGTACCCTACTGGGGTGTCGTCGGAGATTTCCATGATTTACTTGTCGTTGAACGAAGCCAGTGCCGTGTTCGGCGACTGGTATAAATGGACCCTCATCGCCATTATTTGCACTTACCCACCTGGTTTCTACATGTTGTACACCTACATGATCAAACAGAGAAAGAAGGTGTTGGGCCCCAAGAAAAAGTTGCAATGATTATGTATGCCTCAAGTCTTCTAGCCAGTTAATAAGACGCTCGCAGTAGTCCACTATGGTGTCGTCCTCCACAAACTCAAAGTTGCCTTTGGAGGCAGCGGCAAACATCCCCCGAGTCTTGGTGCTCTTCTTGTTCTGCTCGAATACCACTCTCATCTTGCTTCGTATATATACCGAATCGTGCTTGTTGCACAACCCGTTTATGACTTTGGTGATGAGATGGTTGGGAATGTACTGGTACCACCGCAAGTTCCAACTCACCAACTTGAGTAGAATGAGGAGAATAAAGTCGAGAGTAAGGTAGTTTGCTTCCAAATCGGAGACAAATACTTCATGAGCGTTGCCATACAGCCGCAAGATCAACTTGCGCGAGTAGAACTCGTGGGTATAGGCATCGCCGACGGAGTTCTCACTCAACACCAACTCGTAGTATATTTCGAGAAGCTTGACCATGCCAAAGTAGTCAAAGTCGCCATTGGCAGACGAGGCAATCACACTCGTGATTAAGGCACTGATAGACTCCTTCAAGTTATACTTTATAGACCACCCAAGTAGCCCCATCATTTCCCACTCTAGAGCACTGTGCTGCTGCTCACGGTCGCGATGTGAAAGCGTCATAAGCGTGCGCAAGTCCTCGTACAAGACAAAGAACATCTTGTCGAGCCATGGCGAACAGGTAACCAGGTGCGAGCCTTCCAGCTCACCAACCACAAAATCGGTACTTAGGCGGGCCGACGAGACGAATAGCGATTCCTTGCGCCTGACCAAGTTATCCCATCCGTCCACAGCCACCATCATAGTAAGCAAGTCGTAGCATCGTCCCCAAGTAGATACCTTCTCAAAATTGAGTATAGACAGCGAAGGAAGACCGGCGGACTGTGCCGACATTGCTATTTTCGAGGCAGCAGGACCAGTGACTTTGGTGAGGTTGGAGTCAACCGTGGACAATGTTCTTGCGGAACAGTTCATGAGCGGCGACTGGTAGAACTGATACCCGTTGTAAGGGTGCCTTGACTGGGGATTAAACAAAAAATAGTCATTCCATAGCTTGCTAATTGAACCTTCTTCAACTAGGCGGTCGCCCTTCTTTTGGTTCTGTGCCAATAGTCTCGCGTAGTTGGAAAGTTTCACTTGAGGTGTCGGGAAGTAAGCCTTAAAAGTCTGTTCTGATATCGGCTCGGACTGGGTCGCTAGACGCCCTATAAAAGTGGTAGAAAATAAATCGCGAATGCCACAGATGTCATCCAAGTGTCCTTGCCTTTGGTTCGTAATTAAGGGAATGCTGCTTAAAATGAGAAGCGCTTTGTTGAACTTTTTTTGCAAGATATAGCACACCACGAGAGAATACCAGTTCTCAAAGTCCAATGGAAGAATTTCCACCGCCTTCTGGGCCATGAGCAGAGCAGTGTCGTAGTTTCCTTTTGAGATCAAGTACCTGATTTGCTCCTGTAAAAGAAGGGCACCCGTGGTGGTTAGTAAGCCTGAACCTGTCAAGCCTTGGTGGAGATCGAAAACGAACTGGTTCTCCAGGACCGAGTTATTATGCAAGCTTAGCAACCTAAGTACAATAACCTTCCAATTTTCGTCAGACAGGCCATACTGAAGGGCGATTTGATCGGCTGCAAATTGAGCGATGGAGCCGGTCGGTTCAAATTGACACAACCTTAGTAATGCATCTGTCAAGCTGTTATTATAGAAGTTGATCTTATTATCTTTGTTATTACACCCAGTCGGTTTCCCATAAGTAGCTGAACAAGGTGTCATAAATCCACGGGGGAGAAAAAGCACCAAGGTTCGGATTGTATTTTGAATCGCCTCGTTTGATCGAAGATGATGAGGAAAACTAACGAGCCCAGTCAATTGGTTAGCTGGGTTATCTAGGTGATGGAACAATCTTATTATCAGAGATGCAGTCAATTCTTGCCAGAAAAGCGGTTGAATTTCCAGAACAGTGTCAATTGTGAATGAGCAAGATTTCTTTATTCGGCTGCCTTGCAGATCTGGAATGATGTGGAAACTCTTGTCTATGTTTATGGGGTTCTTGGTAGAAAACCCCGTGAGATACAAAATGTACCGGGTCCGGAGTTCTGCTTTGGCAAATATGTTGTACAGGCAGAACGTCACCACCATCTCTTTCTTCGAGCTGAACTCGCTCGACATATCTCGCTTCCAGTTGTACACCTCCTCCGTACGTTTTATCCCTACAATTGAGCATATGTAGGCCTCAATTGCCGAGATTCCGGTAGTAAAATCGAGTCCATTGGCATAGTGATAAAACCCGACGTAACCGTCGTCATCTCGTTGATCTACTTTATTTTCGTCTGCGGAGAAGTCATGGTTCAAGTATTGGGAAGATCTTGTGCTGAAGCACCTGCCCCAATGGAACAAATCAGGCAACCCATTGGTAGGTTCTGATCCGATTGAGCCTTGGAAAGTCGTTCGCAGGCCCAATGTTTGTCCAAACTTTCGTTCTCGAATAAATGGCGTTACCACGTCTTCAGAAGATGCATCTTCTAGTGATGTCGTTGAGCCGTACGGAGATACAAAGGGTAAAGATGTTGCTGACAGGTTATGGCGGTGGTGTGGAGGTCGGGACATGTAGTAGAATTGGTGAGAATTGCAACTTTTTTCTTGTGTAGAACCAGAGCTACATACAGGAGTGGAGCACTTTTTGCTAAGATGCTTCTTTTATTATGCCATAAGTTATGATATGTCTTCGATGAATCCAGATGCCCTTCCCACTCTATTCGGCTCGAGCCGGCTGGCCAATTGGTCAATTACAGAGAATATTGTCTCTGGGTTCTTGAAATCAATTCCACTGGGTCCGCCAAGAATCTGTCTCATCTGAAGACTAGCAACACAATGCTCGATCCGCGTCACAATATGCATAAAGAGGCGAACCACGTCCTCCTCCGAAGCATCAAGTCGCTCGGAGATGTTGCTGAGGGTCTCGGAGGGTCCGGGATTGGCCATATTCTGACTGTTGAGTTGTGAGCATATGTTCTCCAACTTGAGCGAAATGGTACGCAAGCCAAAAATGGCATCCACAGGTAAGGCACCGACAATCCTGCCCATTGTCTTGCTCTCTTCTTCTTGTGTGAGTGAGTTTTGGAACAAAGTAAACCGCTCTTCAAGGTCTTTGGGGATCGCCAAGGTGACAAAATCTGGAGTTTCCAATCCTTTCAAACGTCTCTCTCCCAACTCGTAGAACGCGGTTCCTGTCACTTGCAAAGACGCTATTTCTCGTTCGATGATTTCACCTGCCCGGACGTTTCCATGATATGCATCCGAAATAGTAGTCCGTCCAGCAGCTATGTCATCATGTATCTTGTTAAGAGTATTCAACTCACGAAGGAAGTCGGAACTCATAGCAATCTGTCCACCGTCTGCAATCGCACTGATCCGCGAGGCACGGTTGACCATGGGTCCAAAATAGTCCATTCTTCTGGTCACCACATCAAGCTCACACACCGGAGAGCCCCAGTGAACACCCATTCTCACCGATAATCCCCGGAAAATCACATGTCCCTTGGCATCAACAACTTCACGACACTGCTTGGTTTCCAAGATTTCAGCAGGCCAGTCTGCGTCAAGAAGCTGTTGCTGAACGTAAAAACACCAAAGAAGCGCAGAGGTGGGAGACGGAAACGACACCATAAAAGCATCACCTTCTGTCTTGACTTCATACCCTCCAACAATTCTCAATTGTCTTCTCATTTTGTCGTTGTGTATCTTGATTGCCGACCTCATAGCCACGGGATTGGCATCCCACAATAACGTGGAGCTCTTGATATCGGTGAAAACTAAAGCCACTTCACCTACTGGAGGTTCAATTTCCGCCTCCAACCTTCTGGACGTAGAGTCACTTCCAAATACCTGATTTCTGTCTCTTCTTCTCTTGGAAAAGAGATCACCCTCTCGGCTCAAGTTGTTGTACAACGCATTCGAGCCGAACTTCAGCTTGGGCTTCTGCTCGCCCAAAGTGATCACCGTCACCGAAATCTTGTCGCTTGCTCCATAACATATAGCATAATCACGAAGCTTTTGCGCCGCAATCATCGGATCTTCCTTTTCTTGTCGCAAAATATCCACGGCAAGCTCGTATGAAATATAATCCCACAACACTTTTGTGGCCAAAACGATCATGTCGTCAGCAGTGGTAATGTCAATTTCCGTTATGTCGGGCCCCGAGTGAGTATGAGGTAAAAAGTTGAAGAAACCAATTCCTCGCGACACCGGTGATTTACCATCGAGTGCTCCGTCACCAGTAACATATCCTCCTGCAGCCCTGATACGTTCAAACTCGGGTCTGTTTGTTGGATCATGCTTGTTCGTTAATAGTAAATGTGTACCATTCTTTCTTGTCAATAAAGTTTCCACATCTCCAACGTTGGCAGTGTACAATTTTTTGTTCTTAATGTAAATGATAGACATGGTGCAGCCAGCATCGCCGTCTTCGTTTAAGTTGAGCTCGGCGAATGTCGACTTCATCAGGGGAGAAGGAGTGAAGTGATTATTCTTCTTCGCTGCCAAAACCCCGTTTATGTCTTTGTTCATCTGAAGAAAAGCGCGGCGAATAGCATCGTTCACAGTTTCGTTAGCCTTAATTTTGTTCAACTCCTCGGTGAAACGAGGAACAAACGTAGTCCTTGCCAAGTAGGATATACGGTGCCCAACATGTGGCTTACCGTGTTTACCGTCAAAGCAGCAAATCAAGACTTCGTTTTCATTTCCTCGGAATTTTTGCAAGAAGATATCTCTAGTTGACACATGCTCACGGCCTCCCATGCAATCAGAAACTCCGTAGCCTATGTTGTCAAGCTCGGATGCAGTTGTTCTGATTCGCATATCTATGTTCTGGTCAGGAACAGAGGTGCTCGTCAAAGTCACATCAATGAGCCCAAGAACCTTAAGCTTCTTCAATACCAACAAACTGTCGAAATCCTCCTTTGTTTCAGGGTTCTTGATATGACTTTGCTTGATTTCGAATCTCTTATTACCTGAAAAGTTGAGGTACATGAGATTGGTGTTTGAATGCCAATTCCAATCATACGGCCAGTTGGAGATATTGTACTTGAGTTGATTCGAACCCACATCCAAGTGAGTTAACTGCTTGAGATTACTCAACTCCGCAGGCAATGAAGCCAACTTATTGTTGTTGAGGAAGAGTAATTTCAAGTGAATCAATGCTTCTAAATCATCGGCGGGGAGATTTGTGAGTTCATTTCCGGACAAATACAAATCCGTGAGCTTGCTTAGACGTCTTAAAGCCCCTTCAGGTATCTCAAGCAAATCATTGTAAGATGCGTTTAATGACTTGAGTTCAATCAAGAAGGAAATGGAGTCAAAGCAGTCTTGGCTCAATCTGTTGTCTGCCACAGTAAGCACGAGCAATGAATCTGCCAAAGAACTGGGTCGCTTAAAGTAGTCCTGCGTCGAGTTTTCTGCTTCTTGCTCGGCTGCAAGATAATTCAGGAAATCCACAGAAGAGGATATTTTCTTCGCAACACTCAACGGTGGTTTGGGAAATGAGCTCAAAGCGTTAGATGAAATATTGAGTACACTCAAGGAGCTCAAATTCCATATCTCTTCTGGCAAACTCTCCAAAGTGTTCGAATGCAAGTCGAGGTACTGCAACGATTTCAATTCACCGATGCTTGGTGGTAGAACTTGTAAGTTGTTCCCATAAAGTGATAAATGCGAAAGCTTCGACAAGCTCCCAAGCTGAGGTGGTAAGTTAACCAAATGATTTTTGTCTAATACTAACTTTTCGACATTTGGGATTTTAGTCAAAAAGTCAGAAGGAATTGAAGTGATTTTTGCCTTGGATAAGTCAAGAACCGTAAGTAATGGCAGAAGATATTCAAACTGCAAATTTGTTATTGGATTACGATCGAAATGAAGTAAGCGCAAGCTCTCCATCTTGTCGCTAAACGTGGAAACATAGTTTTTGGATGCATAGACAACTTCCAAGTGAGGAAGTCTTCCAATAACATCGACATTTGTAATCATGTTATATCTTATGTCCAAACGCTTCAAGGATTTCAAAGCTTCGAAGTGTCGAGGCAATGCTTTGCTTAATTTGTTCGTACAAAGGTTAAGTTTCACCAAATTTACTAATTTGGAGACGGATTCGGGAATTTCGCTCAAATCATTGTAAGAAAGATCTAACTCTTGCAAGTTGGCCAACTCGCTGATTGGTTCTGGGTAAGCATTGAAGTAGTTGGATGAGAGATTCAATTGCTTCAAGTTTACAAGCTTTCCAAATGACTTAGGAAGCGAGCGCAATTGGTTCGAGTTTAGACGAAGCTTCGTGAGGTTGCTGAGGACACCAAATCTAGCGGGCAACTCGTCCAAAAAGTTCTTTTCCATATCAAGATACGTCAACTTTGTCGCCTCCAAAAAGTTCATTGGAAACTTCGAGCACCCATTCATCGAAAAGATAATGCTGGTCAAGTTATTGCACGATTGAATGAAATCCAATGGTATGTAGATTGCTGGATTATCGGAAGCGTTCAACTTTTCAATCTCATAAGTATGCTGATGGAATTTGATGGGTATGCTCTTGAGCTTCAAGCCCGAAATGTCAACGTCAATGTAGTCCTTTGATTTGAGCGCTTCTTCTTCATGAGTAAAGTTACGCAAATTGATATTTTCAACAACAAACTTGCAGATGAATGAAAGGTCCTCTCGGCCAATGATACGCAAGTTGTCATTTTCGACGTATCCTGACAACAAGAGGAGACCCATCTGAATTTTAAGTGGTTTTTCGAAAGATTCAAGAACTTTTACGCAGTTGCCGATATACACACTCAACTGATAATTGGCGACCGACTCCAAAAAGAATTTTCTCTGGACTATGGTGATAAGCTCTGTGGTGGTCGTCTCAAGAGGGCATAAGATGGTGGTGAACGTATTGTCCTCTTTGAAAACTCGAATAATATGATTTGGACCTTTCGTGAGGTTTCTAGGGTCTGATTGAGGAGGCACGACATGGGAGAACTGGTGGCTTCCGTAAAGCACAGGCAAGCTCGACGGTGTTTCGTGCCCGTCTGACAGTGGTGTGGTTTGTTCTTGTTCGGCATCATCGTCCTCCTCGGCAATGGGCTGGTCTTCACCAACCATGGGTGCTGGCAGTCCCAAGATGTCGTCACCTTTGACATCCCAACTGTCTGGAGCCTTCCAAGTCCCGGCGGCTGGTCTTTCGTCGGCATTGCCAACTCGGGAGTCGACGACCGAATTCGATGATGGTGTCTTTTTGTACTGGATTCGCTCCGGATGGCCCTCTGGTTCTGGGGTTCTTGTAGGGGATTTTAGGATATCGTGCATCTCGTCCAAATTCATGTCGAGATCAAACGCCGTAGAGTCATGGTGGGTGGTGGAAGGTTCCTCCTGGCTGGAGGGCCGGCGTTCTGTCAAAGAAGGAATGCGGAACTTGTGCCGGGACAGAGACGACGAGGCCGAGCTTGCGCTTTTGCGGTTACCAGAACCGGAAGAGGCCATGGACGTGGTACGAGGAGGATTGGCCGAGCTCAGGGCCATCAGATCTGGGGCCGACTCATCCGAGTCAAGCCGAAGCCGATCAGACGGCTCCGAGTCCTTGCGGTTCGAGTAGATCAACTTGCCCAAGAGCCTAGTGCCTCTCTTCTTGAACCGTGGCTTGATCGGCTGAGATAACGGGGGGATATTGTGGCCTCCCAATGGGCGCCGGTTGGCGTGGAACCCATGGTAGTCGTCTTTAACGTGGGCATCGCCTACGTTTCTCGAAGAATTCTCGTTCATTTCCGCAGGAAGCGCCACCACCGACGACCGTGGGCTATAGTCGTCCTGGCCGTAGCCATTTGGGGGAGAATTGGCGGAGCCCGATGGGGAACTGAAGTAGTCTTCGGAGGGTTCGTCAGTGTGTAGATTTGCGTCGCTGGGACTTGCGGACGCCTTGCTTTGGCCCGCTGTGCTGGGGTCACGGGGCCTCTTATCTTTGCGTAGAAAAGACATGTAACCGTGAATTTGACCAAAAAAAATCGAAGATGGAGAAAACCGGCAAAATACTGCGACGGTTTATATCAGGGGTTTCGAGTTTCGAGACTTCAAACCCGAATTGGAACCTTGTCTGTGTACAATCCAGGGTCAGGATGCGAGATCAATGGCAATTCCTAGTATTGATGGATAAGCCCCTTTTTCTATGCCAGCATTGGCTAGACGTCAGATTAGTGGAGTAGAAAAAACGAGCCTAGCGCTTGCCTGCACACCAGCGGAGGCAGGGCGCCGGGCCGCCAGCGCAGGCCGCTGGACGCAGGCTTCTGCGCCGCACACCCACCCTCGTTTCCCATTTGGGAGCGAAATAGACGAGCAATTCATCTTGATGTCGGAGTCGTCGAGGACGATCAACCACAAGCTCAATGAGCTTTTGAGCAAGAGTACGTGTTCCCCGGGCCACCGTGTCACCTATGTAAACTAACCAAGATAATATCTCCAAGACAAAACTCGATGCCAGCACCGCTTTGGCCTACGCCAGTGTGCTCAAGACCAACATTCTTGGGAAGGACAAGCAAGAAAAAGTGAATAGTATAGTGGTTTTGGCCAAGCTTTTGGACTGTATTTTGGGCGGCGAGTCTGTGTCCAATGAGTTTTCCACCGTGTTAGACCATACTGTGTTTTCGACACTTTTTTCCATCGTTTCAGCTCATATGTCAACTGAAACGTACAAGGCGATTTTGAAGATTCTGGTGATTTTGATCTCCGGGTCCATTTTCCGGTCCAAGACAGACTCTATCGACAACTACCTTCCACTCTACGAATCGTTGATCGAGTATTTGGACGTCATCGACATCATGACCCAGAAGCTCTACTTGCAGGACAACAAGATCACATACAATTCCATCAAGTTGGTGACCGACTTGATCAACAAGGCGCTCCTATGTGGCTACGACGGCATCATCACGCTTGCGGGCCGTTTGAAGCACGTCACCTTCTTCAGCACCGTTGGAAACTTGATCGAAACCGACGACAAGTCCATTCTTGACTCGATCTCCCACTTGAAAGTCGCCTACTACAGCCTCAACGAGTACCTCAATGCCACCACGTTTGACCTCTCCATCAAGTCGCACCAGGTGATGCTCAATAACCTCTTCATCTTTTTGGAAGTGTCGCTCAACGAATATGGAACCCCAGCCACCACCGAGGAGTACGTCAAGGCCGGATTCACCGAAGATCCCCGAAACTTTGTCGTGCAAAACTTCACCATCTTGCTTGCCATGGACTTGAAGATCTTTGTCAAGGACCCCAACTTCACGTTCAAAAAGCGGTTTCACGAAGAGTTGATGATGAGCGACCACAACCGAACCTTCCCGCTCTTCTTGTTCATCAAAAAGGCCACCGACATGTGGTTGCAAATATTCCATCTGCGAGACCAGTACCCCCACATCTACTCCTCCATCTTGAGTTGGGAGTTGATGATCTACTACACCATGAACAACTGTTTGATTTTGTGGCAGGAGACCAAGTCCCGGTTGGAAAACCCGCAGGATATCAATAGTATCATGGAACTCTTGGAGGCTCAGGTCAGCCGGTTGAACGAAGACTTGGGTAAGGGCAACAAGTCGGTAGAGGAATGCTTGGACCTCACAACCACGGACCTTGAAACATTGCGCCAGGTTCAGATCCAAAGGATCAGCGACGCCCATTCGTTAAAATGGGCCAGTAGACTTGTGGAGTTTGACCTGGTGTTAGCGAGAGAAGTCATGGACTTTGTGTGTGAACAACGAGTGGTGCAATTGCTCAAGGGCTCGTGGGTGTACACTGAGTCGTACGGCGAGCAAATGCTCAAAACGAACTCGGGTCATCTGGGAGTGGGCAACAAATACTACTTCATCATGTTGGCGCCTAATAGAAAGTATGTCTACTACAAAGGGTTCGTGGAGAAGTCGTTGGTGAACCCAACCTACGAAGATATGGAAGAGCATGCTATACCGTTGGTTGACATTGTTGACTTCAAGGCGTCTAAGGCAGGCGAGCACGTTGGTGAACTGGATAAGAAACAGAACAGCATGTTGGTGTCTGTCAAAGGAACCATCTCTCATGAGAATATCGTTTTGGTGGGCGCCAAAGGTCGCCATTTGCTCTCGTTCTACACCGATACACAAGTCAGCAAGTACGTCTGGTTGGATGGCCTCAAGATGTTGAAAGGAATGTGGGCCGGAAGACTATCCAACGACACCGAAAAGCAGGTTGAGGCGTTGATAGAGATGAGAAAAAATACCCAATTGTTGGATTTGGAACACAAAGCCATTGGAGGAGAATTGGAATACGAGTATGATAGTGACGATGATGATGACGAATTCTATGATATTACCGAACTCGCCAGCGTCACCGGTGAGTTCCACTATAAGTAGATCAGTGAATACATCCAATGCACCGGCCCCGGCTGTAGGTTTTCGCGATGCTCATCGCACATCGCATCTCACGGCATCGACCATGGCGAAGAAGCACAGAGATGATTTCGTGATGACGATCGACAGTGACTCCGAGGCGAGTGAAGGTGATGACTCGGATACAGAGCAGAAGACTGGAGATCTCAATCCTGATTTTGTGTTTGGGGAGGCCGAAGAAACTGCGTTTACTGGCTGGGACTTGGACCAGAAGGACGTTGCAACTCACAAGGATGTAGACTTGGATGGCATCTTGCGTAGTAAGGGGGGTCTTCTGGGCATGATAGAAGGCGAGGATGAGGAGAAAGAAGAAGAAGAAGACGAAGAAAATGAAAATGAAAATGAAAAAGAGGATGATGAAGATGAAGAAGAAGGGCATGAAAAAGATGAAGAAGAAGATGCTGACGACGATGACTTGGCCATGGACGGATTTGGCATGGGAGTCGAACAAGAAGATGGGGATGAAAACAGCGAACAGGAGAGCGAGAACGAAGCAGAAGTAGAAGAGGAAGAGGAACAAGAAGAACAAGAAGATTCAAATGACGAAGATTCTGCTGCTGCCATTGCCGAGTTTTACGAAGAGTCCAAGGACACACAAAAGGTCACCTCCTTTCAAGCTCTTCAGTTATCTCGTCCGCTTCTCAAAGGTGTGGGCAATTTGGGGTATACTGTGCCCTCTGCCATTCAAGCCGCATCCATCCCAATTGCAATGATGGGAAAGGATATAGTTGCCGGTGCCGTAACAGGTTCCGGTAAGACTGCGGCATATCTCATTCCCATCATAGAAAGATTGATCTATAAGCCGGCTACTGTCTCGGCAACAAGAGTTATAGTGTTAACTCCCACCAGAGAATTGGCCATCCAAGTTTGCGATGTGGGTAAAAAGTTGGGTCAGTTTGTCGCTAACCTCAACTTTGGTTTGGCAGTGGGTGGTCTCAACTTGAGGCAACAAGAGCAACAGCTCAAGTCTCGTCCCGATATCGTTGTGGCTACTCCTGGTCGTTTAATTGACCATATTCGGAACTCTCCTTCGTTCTCGATCGACAACTTGGAGGTTCTCGTGATGGACGAAGCCGATAGAATGTTAGAGGAAGGTTTCCAGGTGGAATTGACAGAGATTCTCGAGTTGATCCCCAAGCATAAAAGACAAACCATGCTTTTTTCCGCTACCATGAACACAAAAATTCAAGATTTGATTCAATTGTCGTTGGACAAGCCCGTGAGAATCATGGTCAACCCACCCAAGCAAGCCGCCTCCAAGCTTGTGCAAGAGTTTGTGCGTATACGTAAACGTGAGCATTTGAAACCAGCATTGTTGTACCACCTTTTGCGCATGGTTGACCCTCAGCAACAAAACAGAATTGTTGTATTCGTTTCACGGAAGGAGATGGCCCATAGACTTCGGATTGTTCTTGGTCTCTTGGGTATGAAGGTTCTGGAACTTCATGGCTCATTGACCCAGGAACAACGGTTGCAAAGTGTGAAGGACTTTAGGTCCCTTGCCGTACCCGTGCTTATCTGTACCGATTTGGCGGCCAGAGGTTTGGATATCCCCAAGATCGAAATAGTCATCAACTTCGATATGCCCAAGACCCATGAGATCTATTTGCATAGAGTTGGTCGTACCGCTCGTGCTGGACGTGAAGGTCGGTCGATTACGTTTGTGGGAGAATCCAACCAAGACAGGTCCATTGTAAGGGACGCCATCAAGTCGCTCGAGGACCAGAAGCATGGGAAGGCGGTGTCGCGGACAGTGGACTGGAAAAAGGTGGAGGAATTGAACAGCATCGTTGAGTCGAAAAAGGACACCATTGAAGAGGTGCTCGAAGAGGAAAAACAGGCCAAAGAGATTTTGCAAGCGGAAATGCAGTTGGAAAAGGCGAACAACATAATGAAGCACGAGAAGGAAATACACTCGCGTCCGAAGAGGACATGGTTCCAATCAGAACAGGAAAAGAAACAGGCACAACGAACCCCGGTGATGCAGCTGTTAACCAAGCATGGGAAAAAGGTTAATTCGAAGAAAAGAAAGGCTCAGGAAGAGAGAAAGGAGGAAAAAAGGTCATACAAGAAGACCAAGAGCGACAGATCAGCCCCGAAAACGAAAGCCAAGTCAAAGAAGAGAAAGTAGAGACGGTGAATAGAAGGTAATATACTAAGTCAAGAGAGTCTAGTACGCTGTTCGGCCATTTGACAATTCACAGCCCTCTTTGGTCTTGTTTTTTTTTCTATTTATATTCTCAATTACCTTCTACTCTTTATTCTCGTTGTCTCCTCTTCTATATGTCTTCTCTTAATCTTTTCAATTCGCGCGCTTTTCAACTCATGTTCTTAACGTCAGGCTACCATCGGCTAGTCAATGGAAACTATGCCACTGACATAAATAACCCTTCCAAACTTCTTTTCCAGATAATTTTGCTCCAATGCTTTTACTATCTCACCGCATTGGTGATTTTTTACCTTTTTGCATCGTTGGATGGGCTTGAGTTTTCCGTCGACTGGATCTTTCTGTGGGAAATTGTTTCGCTGGAAAACACCATGGGACTCACATTGTTTGTTCTCTGGCTCTTTGACTCGTTGTTGTGTGTGTTGTTTGTGACTTTGGTCGTGGGAAGGTCCAAGTTGGCGTGGGACTTTGCATTGACCATCCATATCATCAACTTGATAATTGTTTGGGTTTACACAAAAGAATTCCCCAGAAGTTTGCTCTGGTGGTGCTTGCAAGTGTTGAGCGGTGTGGTTTTGATTACCTTGTCTACTTACATGACACGATGGAAGGAATTGAGGACTACATTTTTCGATAATATGCTCGAGCAACAGGAATTGGGCCAAATGCCGGGAGAGTCTATAGAAATGTCCAACATCAAGTAAAGGGCGGACGAGCTACTTCCAGTATTTGGTCTCCGCGACCTTGAACTCGCCTAGCAACTCAATGTCGTCGCTGCTTGTGCCAACTTGGACTTGGTAGTCGCCTTTTTCAGCACACCAGGCGCCTTGGTATTCGTCGAAAAATGAAATAGTGTCACTCACGTCCAAGTCCAAGTGGACTGTCGCCTTCTCACCTGGTTCTAAGTACAATTTTTCGAATCCCTTCAATTCCTTGACTGGCCGAATTACGGTGCTTTTTTGTGGAGCAACATAAACTTGTATTGTTTCAGAACCCGCAACTTGGGCCACATTTTCCACATCCACTGTGACCTTCAAGCTTTCCTGAGCACTGACTTGGAGGTTGGAGAAGACAAACTCAGAATACGATAACCCGAATCCGAACGGGAAGGCGACTTGTTTCTGCAATTTCTCGTAGTAACGGTACCCAATAAACACATCTTCTCCATAGAGCACCCTTCCTTTCTCCGTCCTGAAATTGAGGAAGGTTGGGTTGTCTTGTACCTTGAATGGCCATGTCAAGCTGAGTTTTCCACATGGATTGAAGTCGCCAAATAAAACGTCTGCAATGGCATTGCCGGTTTCATTCCCGCCATACCAAGCTTGGACCACTGCCGGGACGAGTCTCAACCAGGGGAACTCGACGGGAGTACCTGACTGGTTGACCACAATTGTATTGGGGTTTTCGGCCACCACGGCTCTCACCAAGTCATTGGTACGCCCTGGCAATTCCATGTTGGGACGATCGTAGCCTTCGCTTTCCCAGTCCTGATTCAAGCCAATGCAAAGAACCACTTTGTCAACGTTTTTTGCAATGGAAACGGCATTGGCAATTTCCTCGTCAGCGTCTATGACTTTGGCAAACCCAAACTGGATCCCGCCTCCACCGAAAGGCGGTGAGCCTTCGGACTTGATGGTGGAAGTAGGAATCGACCCAAACTCGATCTTGAGATTGTAGTCATATCCTGCCTCAAGAGTTATTGTATTTTTCACCTCGATGGTTCCCAAATTGGTGAACGAAGGTCCCCGTATTTGATTGTCAGAATTGTCGATCACAAGCTTGTCATTGATGAAAAGCTTTGCTGTGCCCCAAACAGCGACTCCAAACTCATATGCTCCAGATTCCTCAACTTTCAAACTTCCCTCGACATCGATGTAGTATAGGTTGGAGTGAAGCTCGTGATGATGGTAGTCTGCCAAGAAAATCCTGGAGTCCAGGGTGTTTATTTCGTCAAACTGGCTCTTGCGGTCCACATCGTGATAAAACTTCATGTTGTAACCAGCCTCCTGAGTTACTGGATTGACCAATCTTTGAGCCATTGAAGGAAGCTTCTGGTGAGCATACGCACCCACCGAGTATGGAGGTTGGTAATCCAATTTACTGCAGATTCCCTGGTATGGTGTCACAGTATAATATGCCTTCAAGGCAGCAGAACCACCGCCGCAGTACGCTGCGTACTTTGCGTTGGGTCCAATAACCGCAATTTTGTCAGAAGACTTCAATGGAAGAATTCCTTCATTTTTCAACAAAACGATGGATTCACATGAAACCTTACGAAGCAAAGCTGCCGTTTCCTTTGTGTTGTTCAAGGTATCTTCGTTACCATTTTCTGGGATTCCTGACTGACTGGCGTAACTGATCAACTTTAGGATATTCTTCACTCGGTGGTCGATGTCGTTTACGTGAAGCTCTCTGGTCTGTGCCATATGGCCAATTGTAGAGCTGTCACGAAACCGAGTGGGTCCTGGCATCTCCAAGTCCAAACCCGCCTGGATTGCTTCCTTGGATGTATAAGTGCCCCACCAATCAGACATGATGGTTCCTTCGTACTTCCATTCGTCTCTCAAGATATCAAGCAAAAGGTGCTTGTGGTGAGAGACATGAATTCCGTTAACTTTATTGTACGAAGTCATCAATGCCTTTGGATTGGAATGCTTGAGTGCCAACCGAAAGGGCTCGAGGTATATTTCTCGAAGAGCCCTTTCTGTCAATACCGAATCACTGCCTTTCCTCTCGTGTTCCAAGTCGTTTGCAACATAATGTTTTATGGTTGCAGCCACCTTTTTGCTTTGAATTCCATTGATAATGGCTGCTGACACCAAACCAGCCAAGTGTGGGTCCTCGCTGAAAGACTCAAATCCTCGGCCACCTAAGGGCCCTCTTTGCATATTCGTAGTAGGGCCCAAAAGAACATGAGCACTTTTATGTCTGGCTTCTACCCCCATCAATTCTCCAACCTCATAGAGCAATTTCTTGTTGAAAGTAGCCGCTAGCCCTGTTCCACATGGAAAACAAGCTGCTGGAACACTATCGAAAAACTTTGTACCCCGGACTCCATTGGGACCATCGCTGGTGCGAATCGAAGGTATGTAAAGTCTTGGAATGGCATAAGTGTGCCAAAAATCGACTCCTGACAAGATATGGATCTTCTCGTCAAGGGTCAATTGCTGCAAGACCAGATCGACATTCATTGGTCAGGTGGTGGGAATTGAAGATCAATAGTAACAATTCGATATTAAATAGGTAAGTTCTTGCGAGAATTTTTGCAGCTATTGCGGGGCTTATCGACAAATCAGGAAGTTTCGCCGGATGCACCCACACAAGTCAGGTATAGGTCTATTGCCGTTGATACTTTACTCAGCTCAATATTACCATTCGTCGACCATTTAGAGCACCATACGATTGGGAGGCTCAATACCTGCCCAAATAATGCCTATATGATACAATCACAATTTTTTAGAAAGTTGCAAAATTACTATTTTTTTGCCTGGAACCACTAGCGCTTGCATTCGCATCTCATAGACTTATGAGGCTCCTTTCGCCGACTCCTCTTCGGCTAGTTAATGGTATAATTCGCAGCCATCAATTACCCCAGATTTCGTATATTTCACGGGTTTCAAACCATGCATATGGCCGAAAGGAGCATGCTTTTGACCTGTTTCGATTAGCCAAATGTATTCGCACAGGAGGCGGGGATACCAGCCTTCTTTTTAAGGGCTGGTATAGAGTGCGATGTGACATCGAGAGTAGCAAAGGAAACATATTCAAATTTGAAGAGCTCGGAGAAAACGAGAAAGGGAATTTTAGCACAATTGGGTGATGGAAAGAAATCAATTGTATGAAGATCAAGCCCAAAAAATACATGCTAAATTAGAGGAAATCAGAATTCCGGTAGCTTAACAAGCGAGTGGGGTCGAGAAAGAGGTAATCATTCTGATTTGCAGCCAAATGAATGATTCCATATCTAGGTAAGAATGGTCACCAGAAAAGGAGTAGTACAGGCTACCCCAAATGGGTCCCTTGTGGAGGCTGACTCATAAAGGTTCTGCGGTTATATTTCCGTAATCGTTCTTTTGCAGCTGTGCACGTCTGGCAAGATTATCGGGCCGTTGCGGAAATACTATAAATGCGCATCGGGATCTACCGCAACTTCTTCAAGATCAATGAATCTTGGGGAAGGCACAAGTTTGTCACAGATGGAAAAGAAGGAGGAAAACTGCATTATAGAAGCTACTCGTGAAGTTGTAGCAACTCCTGCCACTGAAGCCAATGCGTTTGGGTTCTCGGAGTTGGACCCCACATCTCCGAGTAACTTTCAAGCCCCACCTCATGCATATGCGGCAGAGAGAAGACCACCCTTGCAATATCAGCTGAGTGAGATGGAATTGGAGACCTTCACCGAGCCCAGTTCTAGAATTGTGTTTGAAGATGAAGCGAATATCCTTGAACCACCAAAAGACATCCCATTAATGACCATTCATAACCCACCACGCAATGCTTGGAGAATTTTTGCAGCCTGTTTATACGTGCTTAGTGGTGGATTGTCAGATGGTGTGGTTGGCGCTCTCTTGCCGTATATTGAGAGCTACTACAACATTTCGTACTCGATTGTGTCGTTGATGTGGATGGGAAATGCAGCAGGATTCATATTCATCGCTTGTATTTCTGACAGAGTTGTACACCACTTTAGCACCAGAACATGCATCTTGATTGGGTGCTTCCTAAACTTGGTTATGTACGTCCTTGTGCTGACAGGATCCAAATTCCCGCTTATAGTCACCGGCTTCTTCTTTGGTGGCATGGGATTGGGACTCACCTTGTCGCAGTTTCATGTCTTTTTGACCAACTTTGATAAATCTTCAACATATTTGGGGTACTTTCACGGCACCTATGGCTTAGGAGCAACCATTTCTCCCCTTGTAGGCACCGCTCTTGCCGAGCGCCATGTCAACTGGAACTACTTCTACTTTATTCTTATAGGCCTAATGTGCATCAATATTGTCAACATATACTTTGCATTCATGGGCCTGGAAGAGGACTTGAAGCCATTTGAGGAAGAACACCACATCTCACCCAACGTTCAAGAAAGAACCATATTGGCTGACGCTTTAACCAACAAATTGACGTGGCTAGCATCGCTTTTCGTCTTGTTTTACCAAGGCAGCGAGGTCAGCTTGGGAGGATGGATAGTGACTTTCCTCCGTGACTATAGGCTACACAAAAGCCCCTCGGTTGGTTACGTTGCGTCGGGATACTGGTTTGGTCTCACGCTTGGCCGGTTACTATTGACCAGAAACCTTTACAAATACTTGAATGCCAGAAGAGGAACCACTGTGGTGGTGTGTGGTTCTATAGTAGCAGTTTCGTTGGCTTGGGGCTTAAACAACCTTGTTGCAACCGGCGTGTTTGTATCTCTTGCTGGAGTTTGCATTGGCCCGATTTACTCATTGATGTTGCTTCACGTTTCCCGTCTTTTTCCCCGAAAAATCTTGGTGGTGTCCTTGACAATTACCACCGCCTTTGGCTCTTCTGGAGGAGCATTGTTTCCCTTCTTGATTGGACTCATCTCTCAGTATGTTGGGGCCATGACTGTTATGCCTGCGTTCATCATTATGTTTTCTATAATGTTCACTTTTTGGATCTGCATGCCCAACCCTGCTCGACTTCGTGGAAATATGTTGCTCAAGATTTTATGGTAATGCTAAATAACAATTGCTGTGTAGGGAGGGAATGATAGTGGCCCAGTCACGATGAATCCGACATAGCCGGCTTAGAATCTATTTCTATATTAAGAAGTTTGCAACAAATCGAACTTTTCGCAGCCATTAATGGGGCTTAAAAATACGACGATTTTTGGACGATTTTGGCCAAAAAAAACAATTTAGTTTTTTGTGCAAATCGCTTCGCCTGACTTTCGTAGGGCGAGCCACAATTTTTCGGCATCATCTTTGGCCATTTCCAAGGTTGCTATCTCGAAAACAATCGTGCTTGGTTCGACCTGGATTAGTAAGGTTTCGGCCGTAAGACGGAGGTAAGATCCATTTGTAATTTGGCCAGAATTCTTACAACTTCCCCGTCTTATGCCCGATTTAAGCACTACCTAAGTATATAAATGATCAAATGTGAGCAATTGAGTGGTCATCACTAAAAAAAATGGCAAAAACCGTTCACTTTATCGCTGGTGCTTCTCGTGGAATTGGACTTAGCTTAGCTACGCATTTGAGTAAGAACCCTGAAAATGTGGTTATTGCAACCGCTAGAAACCCTGCTACTGCTTCTGACTTGGAGGAATTGAGCAAGGCCGGCAATGTTCACGTTGTGGCGTTGGACTTGAACGATGAAAAGACAATTGAATCCGCCAAGGCTGAGGTGTTGAAAATTACAGACTCCATTGATGTGTTCATCTGTAATGCCGGAATCAGTACTACTCATGCTCCAATTTTGAAGACTTCCAAGGAACAATTTCTTAGCCACTACATCACCAATACCTTAGGACCAATCCTTTTGTTCCAGGCCTTCTATGAATTGGTGAAAAAGGGTACTCAGAAGAAGGTGATTTTTGTGTCTAGTATGGTCGGAACTATAAGTGAGCAACCCACCTTCAGTACTTCCGCATACGGACAATCCAAAGCTGCTCTCAACCATAGTATTAGACACCTTGGGCGTGAGCTTGCAGAAGAAGGCTTTATCGTGGTCCCTGTTCACCCCGGTGTGGTCGGTACCGACATGCTCTACGGTGCCAAGGATCGGTTTCTTGCCGATAACCCAGACTTTGCACCTATTTTTGCTCCTGGTGGCCACATTACCCCGCAAGAAAGTGCCGAGAAGTTGACGGTTTTGATCGAAAACCTCAAAAAGGAAGACTCAAACAAGTTCTGGAGCTACGATGGTTCTGAGTTACCCTGGTAATTAGCATATAGAACTCTTAGAACTCTTGTACCTCATATGCCTAGAAAGATATCTGGCAGGATCATGGCATCGTCGAGCTCCTTCATCCATGAATCAGCAGCATGGTCAAAATCGATATGGAAGTCAAATAACGACGTTGCACTATCGGTAGACAGACTCGTGGTTGACCCAAACCTTTCATCACTAAAGGATATGTCTTCCATACCACTGTCGTACAAGTCTCGAATCTCCAACAATTGCTTTTTGGTGTAGCGGAACCGCCAGATATCGTCAAATACATCGGTGTCAAGGTTTCTCCCATCGCTGAGAAATTCAACACTATCTTTAATTGTGTCAGCTATCCTACAGTCCATCCGGTACCGTAGTATGAGTTTACGTAGACACTGCCAGTAGATATTGCAGCATGTTTCGGCTTTGCTTATCACCTCTTGAATCAAAAAATAGGTGTCTGTGTCTAGCTTACCATAGATCGAGTCATAATGGTGGAGTTGGTACCTCAATCGAGCTAAAGTTGATAAGCCCATGTAGCTTGAACGCTGCAAACTGGTAATGAAAAACTTGGTAGTGATGAGAGCACCCATAGGACCGCAGTAATGTTTGGGATCTTCGGCAATTGGCGTCACTATGGGCAAGAGTTCGGCGACAGTAAGCTGGAGAATTTTTTTCTCGTAATGGAACGCCATTCGAATGTCCTGCTTGCGTTCGAAATAAACCCTTAAATGAGCGTAGAGCGCAGTTAAAAAAGACCCATTGTTAAGCAAGGACTTTAGCGAAAGAGATTTATGGTGCACGTAGATGACGGAAGCATTTTTTGGAATAGGGGTCAATTTTCCCTTTAAAGTGCCCAATACAGTTTCCATTAGAGTCTCCATCAATTGGACATATTCCACAATTTTCGACACTATTGTCTTTCCATTCTTGTTCAATACTAGGTCGATTAAGTCTCGTAATGTTGCCAAAATCGGGCTCAGATTTCCGAAGAATGAAACAATGGACATTTCTAATTCTAGATTTGGGGTGTTGGATGCCTCTGGAGTTATGTCACCTACTGGTAGCAACGACTTGGTAGATTTGTTCCTGTCTACGGCCAAAGGAGTTCCTATGAGGGTGGCTTCCATGGTATCGAGAATTGTCACTAACCGCCATAATTTCCCTCTCAAATTGTACTCTTTAAGATTGGAGGTTTCCGGCTTATTGTTCAACTGCAACTGGTATGACATATGAACTAGGGTGCTTGTGAGAACGCTTCCATCGCTATAATGTTCAGATGACTCTGGCACCACTCTTTGAAATAGTCGAAGCGAAGCGGCTAGCTGTAACACAGGCAAATAAGTTTCGTCGCGGAACGTATACTGGCGCAAGCACAGTTTTGCCAAGGCAACTTTGGTGGTGTACATGTCTCTGTTTGAAAAGTCTATCTCAAAACTTTTTACTAGTCCGATGAAACCGAGCATGGTCAAAAGAATTCCCACGTTTGCAAGGTCTGAATTCTGGGTGAGTCTGAGGACACAGCCGTTTCCTTTTGACTCGAGAATCCGCCCCATATCTTCGTTGAACTTATCGTAGTCCACTAGGGGCACGAAGAAATATACTTCATCGAAGAAGCCCTGAACAGACTGTAAAATAGCATTTTTCTCTGGAAGGATTTCCTCTACCCGTTCGACTAGGTTCCTTTGGTCATCTACCACAAATGTTTCCGTGGGTGTGTTGTCAGCAGAGACTTTCCACGCCTTGAGAAACCTAAGAGCTGGTTCTTTTCGTTCGATAAAGGACCATTCCAAAGGGGACCCCATCGAAGAAATTGTGCTGTCTTCAAGATACAATTCATAGAAGTCTATTGTATCTTCGTGGCCCGTCACGTAGTGATCCGGCATGTCTGTGGCTAGTTTGGTAACTTTAGGCTTGGTTTTTCTCGGAATCGACTTTGAAACCTTGAAAACGTGCAGCGCCATGCCTCCTTTTATCAGGAGAAGATCGTTATTTTCGTCATATATACATTGATTGGGGGTTTTATTCTTGATGCAGGAGGAGCACGGAGACTCCTTGTCGCACTTAATACGCTTTTCTCGGCATCTTCGACAGGTAAGCGTCGGTCTTCTGGGCATTAGGAAGAAGTTGAGATTTCAAAATTTGATCAGGTGACAGATTGAGGTGGGGGAATAATTGGGTAAGAGAAGTTTGGGTAGAATGGAGGATAAAGGAGGGTTGGGGCAGCTGTGGTACTAAATGTGGTACTAGAATTTTATTGGTTTCTTGTTTAACGTAAATTTTTAGCTTGAAAACAAGATATTGCAGCATTGCATTTGCAGCCAAATTCCATAAAGGGTCGGGTTTACGAAGTCAGTTTCACAAAGGCTCAGGTTAACGAAAACAATTTTCACAAAAGTTTAGCATTGCAGTAGTCAATTCCTCAAGATTCTCAAGCTTCTCTCATTTTCCAAAAGCTTGTTCATTGGCAATGGCAATCATTTTTTTCGCTCCCTCAGAATAGCTCTCGTCAATTTCAATTTCCGCCAAGAGAAACTCTCTCATTGCTTCGATTCCCCCGGTCTCCATGACATCCTCAGGACCACCTCTGTCCTTGTGTTGGGTTTCGGCGACATCATTGGGGAAGCCAGGAAAATCTGGTCCCACCAAACCTTTAAGAAATGCTTCTCTTTGGGTCAAGGCGTACTTCAAATTAGTTTGGCACAACGGAGCCGATGGAATGTAGAACACCAGCGAATCGTGGTCTCCCATGTGCTCATTATCTACAGCATGGATCAAATCACAGTGCCAGTAGACCATATCTCCAGGTTGAACTTTAGGAATATGGACCATTAGATCGCTTAATTGGAGTTCAGGATGAGTCTTGTCGTTGAACTCGAGACCCTTTCCTGGAGACGCGCCTGGCATGCATCCGTCGAGAGTCAATTCGTCGTTTTCGTCGAAGTAAGGCTTCAACATATAGTAGGCAGTGACTTCTTTGACAAGAGGAGCAAAGAGAATGGAGCCCTCTTTTGGTGCAATTTCCGATGCTGCCAACCAACCTTGGAAGCTTCTGAACACACTACATGTTCCCTGGGACTCGTAGTAGTCCATGTCAGCATCGAGACGGCCGTGGATATCGTATGGATCAAACTCTTCCCACTTACCTTCAAAGATCTTGCGGTAACTTTGAACGTACAGTTTGTCCTCCCACCGTTCCAAAGAGCCTCCATCCGCATGAGGACCAAGCGAGAAAAACTTGTCGCCGGCGTTTCTGATTCTCAAGCGATCAGCGTAGGAAACATTCTTGTCAAGACAAATGAGAGAATCTTCGTCGGCGTGCCAAAGGTGGTTCATAAAGTTCATTGCTTTCATCGTGTTGGGGTGGCTGCGGGCCTCAACCTGCGGTTTGGACCAGTACAACTCGTAAACCACAGGCGAATCCTTAGGGAAACCTTTTGTGGTGGGGTTCTTGGCCGTATAGTCCACAACTTGATTTTTCCATGCAACGGCCGTTTCCTTGGGGATTACATTGCGAATCACCACACATCCTCTCTTGAAGATATCAGCACGGTCAGTTTCACTGAGAGAATCGAGTTTGGAAAAGTCGATAGAAGGAACAATGGAAGGTCCCTTGGCCTTGATTTCTTCGATTCCTTTCGAAAGCGCCAATTTTAACCGCTTCCAGCTTTCTTTCAAAGCCTGGGGATCTTTCACCAACTCCTTCTTCAATTGAGCGAACTTCTGCTCGTTCAAGTGTTCCTGTTCCCCAGAAAAAGAGGTGAAAACAGACGAGATGTCTCCACTGAGTCTCACTTTGGCTCTAGAAAGATCCATTCTACGAAGTCCCGCCAAACAGGGTAACTTTGATTCTGTCAAAACTTTTGTGGTCATTGTTGAGCTTTCTGGGTATTCAGATCTGTTGTGGATCCTATGGATGGGAAGCTCATTATATACTTTCTTGCGATACTTCGGCCCCACAAATTGCAACCGTCCCGATTGGGTATGCCGCCCGCGATTGCAACACCCCGAATTGGGTATGCCGCCCGCCGTGCGGAGTACCAAAAAGGGACCCCGCCCGCACTTTTCGATTGCAACAGATGTCGGGATTTGTGGCTACGAAGTTTCCGATTTCCAAAAGAAACGTAAGTTTGGGGGGCAGCTTCCTGCTCAATGCAGCACTAACCCAGCGGTCTTTGGTGGCTTGTCTTAGCTGCCGCTCAAGGCGAAAAAAATGTACGGTAGATCCAGGTCAAAAAAAATGTCGAAATTGCAAAAATAAGTCAATTGAATGTAAGTGGGATAAAAGTGCAAAAACTCCGGCCCACGAATCCGATTTGGAGTCGGATGATGCAATGGAAAACATATACGAAAACATGTTCTACAATAATGACCAAACCAAGCCGCAATTTGTTTGTTCGACGCAACCATTGTCGCTGCTTCTCAGCAGAGATTCTTACTTGTGCTTCGATGGTGATTTTTTTGGGCTATATTATCCATGGAGAGGCCTGGAAAATGAAGTCCATGTTGAGTCTCGTCAGGATACGGCGCTCAGAAAATTTGTGGATAGCCAGGGAGCATTTGTAGTTCCTTCGGCGCTGGAGAGGAAGCGACTAATTCTGTTATTTTTGACTAATTTGTACCCTCTTTTTCCTGTTGTTTCCAGAAAATCATTGGAGGATACGTCTCTGGTTCCCCTCCTATTGTTGAACGCTATCATGTTGTGTGCTACTCGGTTCGATACCAAGAACGGCCAAGTCTCAGTAAGAGCCAGACTCAAACAATTCTACGAAAGATGTAAGCTTTTGGAGCTCGTAGAGCATAATAAGATAGTGTTGATACAATCTTACTTGCTTTTGTCGATCCACGAGGAGGGAATCAGTGGTGCCAGAGATTCCAAAGAATACATTACCAAAGCTTGTAACCTCTGCGGTGAGCTTTGTATCCATAATATTTCAGGAACAAATGACATATCTGAGTTGGGTTCTTCCGAGTTGAACAACTCTTTTAGACTAAAGTATTGGAAAGGTCTTCTCAGACGGCTTTTTTGGGTTTCGTTTAGCCTTGACAGGTTGGTATCTGCCACTAGTGGAAGAGAAATGTACTACGACCGGCAAGACTTGATTATTGACGATTTGTCTATGGAAGATTTTGAAGTTGGCCACTACCAAGTGAGCGATTTTGCAACATGTAGTAAGATGGTTAGCTTGGCAAAACTTGTGGAAAGAGTGCAATGCTCTCACTATAGACCTCCAACTCGTCGAACAGTTGACACACAATTGAAAGGCGACATTCTTAGGTGGTCTTTGGATGAAAACATTGCAAACGAACTGATTCGTAAAATTTTGGAAGTTTATCATGCCTACATTGCTGTTTTAACCTTTCGGTGTCAAATCGATACGGTGGAATTAATACTCAAGAGCAGAGACAGTGGGACACTAGGTTTATTTGATAAGGAAGAAAATTTACCGCTACAAGAGTATTCGATCAAAATCATGTATTTGGCGGCTTCGGAGCCCCTTGTACACCATGTATTGGTGGTACATGCCGTGTTACATGTTATTGCATTGAATCAGCTCGAGTTCAATACTGCTTCATATGGTGAAAAGCCGGAGAATTATTACGCTGAGGTTAGTGGAATGGCGAAAGCGGTGCTCAAAGACCTCAGAGAATACTGGTGGTTTGCTGGAGCAGCTTTAAGGCTCTGCAACGTTATTTGGGAACTGAACGTATAATATTGTGATCATACTTAATGGGAAGAGTTAGACTTTTTCAACATGGTCGAGCAGAGGCTTTCTGCCAGGTACAAAAGTCTCCTCCCCGACCACTTCCGCCTTTGTCTTGTACAACTTGAACTTTGTTTGAGACGCTTTGGCAAAGTACATCTCGTCAATTTTGTCTAAGCTTCGTCAATTGCGAGGAGTACCATACAGTGTTGGAGGTTACTAACGATGGAACACCTTCTATGTCTTCATATACACGGTTCATCGTGAAGACGAATCAAGGCGAAAATGAGTTCGAGGAATTGGAGTTCGCGCAGAGCTTTTTTAACGCTCCAGAGCACGACGAGCTCTAGTGGAAGTAGCATGCTGAAGAATTGGAACTAGAAAATACGGCTTGACATTCATAGCGAGCGCGCTATTGGTATTTTCGAAAGTAGCCTTTCACTTTTTCGTAGTGGATACCCCAATTGCCTTATAAAAAATAGTGCCAAGTCTTAAATATAGACAAGGTAAATACGATGTGTATCCGCCTCAGATCACTCAGAACAAAGATTAGCCCCGAACTAGTCGATTTCACGCTCTGGTTACGCCTTGCAAAATCGACTGGTCCGAGTCAACTTTTCGCACAAATGTGCAGACCAGTTTCGCAGCTTTCTTATCAAAGCTAGTCGGCTCCAAAAATTTCAGCTCCAAACAATTTCTACCACTCAAAACTTTATGGCACACAGCGAGCTCAAAGTCTTGTTTCACAAGACAAGGAACCGCAGACCGTGCGATTGGTGTAGAAAGAGGAAACAATCATGTAAATATTCAAGTGAGTCCTGCGAACGATGTATAAAAATGAACCGCCTGTGTACTATCCAAGGAGAAAAACCCACCAGAAGAAAGGGATTTCAGGCCCATAAAATTGAAAAGTCTCCTAAAAAAACAGTAAGTTGTGGCGCATCTTCCCAATCTGAGTCCATAATGGTGCCCGATAAGGAGACCTTTCACGAAGTGGCAGCTTCACCTTCTTTGAGGTCAATGGGGACCAATAATCAGCTATCGACTTCAGGAATAGAATGGTGTATGGACAACTTTAATTCCATACAAACATTCTCGGAATCCAACTTCTACTCACTTTTCAATGATAAGCCAGGATCACTTGAGGTTTCAGAATTGACTCCAAATGACACCTATAGCCAAGCATCCAGCTTCTGTGACACTCCTCAACCTATTACGTTTGAAGATTCCCAAGCCATTGTTTCACAATTCGCTGAGTCTTATGGAACATGCCTATTACAGACTTATTTCACTTTCTTAAACCCTTTCCTTCCGGTGATATCAGGGGACCAGTTTCACTTCATGATCAACCATACCATTCACGAAAATATTAGCAAGTACGGATTTACTTTGCTAGGCTCTATTTTCCTCAATTCTATCCGGTGTTGGGACAGAAATGAAGAATTGATGTTGAGCCCAAGTCCCGATCCTCAACCTCTCGCGAATGCTTGCTTCAAATTACTCATGAATGAATTCGAAACCGCCACCAATAATGAAGAGTCCAATAAGAAAACTCTCCAAAGTTGTTTGCTTCAATTGCCCCAAATAATCTCAAGAATCTCCTCGATTAAGGATACAATGAGCATTGTTCCTGCTACGAAAATTTTGAGTATAGCTAGCTTTCTAGCAAACAGGTTGGGATTGAATGTATCTAGGTTCAAGGACGATCTCAATAACAGTTTCAGAAACAACTCAGATATCATTGCTCGAAACAGTTTATGGTGGGCTTACTATGTTGAAGAGAAATGGTTCTCGTTTTTGACAGTAAGACCAAGTACTATACACGAAGGATCATTCGAGATTCTCAATGAGATAAGCTCGTGGCCGAATCTATCGTACTTGGTAACAAAACAGTTTGATAAAACAGAACCAAAGCTTCAATCATCACCACGTGAGAAAAATTTGGAGGAAATACACTTTGTGTGCTGGTACTATTTCCATGAAATGCTCAAAATAACGGTAATATGTTCAGACATAGTTACTTATTGGTATACCCTACATGGAACTTTTAATGTGATGGAGATGGAAGAGTCCTTGAAGACCCTTAATGAAATCCGACTCTCTACAAGAAAGTATTTGGATAGGGTCGACGACTGGTGGAACCTGTTGGACCCGGAATTCAAGAGACACGGGCAAAAGAAAATGAGTAGACACCCAATAAGCGCAAACTGCAGTCTCAGAATCTTCTATGACTTTGCACGGGTGTCGATATATAAAATTTTGATTAAGAAGTTGTCGTTGTGTGTAATTGCTTTCGACAAAAGAGAAAGCGAAGTAACAAACCCTGTTCTTGAGACTGATTTGAACGGGCTTTTGGGAAGTGTGCTTCTGGAAATTTCAGATCTTTACGACGACCACTTGCAATTTGTTACCAGCATGAAACTTCGGGATTTAAACTCATATTGGTACCCGATGATAAACTACCAATTTTGCTACTTCATTCTCTTCTTGACTTTACTGATGATTGTTTCCGAAGTGCGAAGACAGACGTACCAAGTCGACTTGTTCACATCACCTCTCACAAGGCTACAGAAAGTACAATCAGGCTATCATGAATTCTTGAAAAATAGGTCGGCTGGGTGGGATTTTTTACGTCTACCACTCTCATTGGTGGTCGATGTGGCTCCTTTCAACGACTTTGTTCAGATTAGAGATGCCATAGAAAGTTTGAAAGATGGTGGAATAGTTACCGCACATGGCATAGAGCATTTGCTCTATCGCAATAACGACAAATGTGAATCGGAAGAAATAGAAGAAGATCCACAACCTTCTCGAGAAGAGTCACTAGAGGTCGCTTCAGACATGAAAACCATGCTTGAAAAGGTGGATCATATTGCAGCATCTATTCAATAACTACAAAAATTTTAGTACTTGACTTGTGCCTTGTGCTCCTTTTCAACCTTGGCATATAAGCCATCATCTTGCAACACCTTGAACGCTGATAAAGCATTTGACTTAGCTGTGATCAAAGTTGGTGGCATTGACGTGCTCAATTGGCCCGCAGACTGAGCAAACACATGAGAGTGCTGGGCACAATTCTCCAACGTGGGAATGCTGTATACTAAATGGATCGCTGGGATTTCTTGAGAGACATTGCCGATATCGGAGGACCCATAAATGTCTTTCATGATGCTGTTTTCACTGAGCACTTGAGTATCGGTTTGGGCATACTTCTTGGTTGATTCGTAGCATGCTTCGATCAAACTGGGTACCTGAATCATATCCAAGTAACAAAAGACCTCCTTCAGCTTCATTGTACATCCAGTTGCAAGAGCAGCAGCATTGCAACAGTTTTCCACCCGGGAAGCCAAGCTTTCCAACTCTTTCCTGGTCTTGGAGCGAAATTGGAAGACCACTTTTGCAGACTCTGGAATAACGTTGGCAACGGTAGGACCATCTTTAAAGAAGCCATGAATACGTTCGTGTGGCTTTATTTGCTGTCTTAACAAAGAAACATTCACCCACGAGGCAACACAAGCATCTAGAGCATTAACTCCTTCCCAAGGAAACGCAGCAGCGTGCGCCGATTTTCCAGTGAATTCATATTCACGATATGAAGTTGCCAAGAAAATAGAAGGAACCATGATCATGTCCAAACCATTGGTGGCTATAGGGTGGGACATGAAAGAAACATCCACATTCTTATAAGCTCCACCTTTAAGCAAATGGCATTTTCCACCAAGACTTTCTTCGGCCGGAGTTCCCAAGAGTTGTACAGAACCGGGCATATTGAACTTTTGCAACACTCTTACGAGAACCAAAAAAGCAGCACACGATCCAGCAGCAATCAAATTGTGACCGCAGCCATGGCCTATTTCAGGTAACGCATCCAATTCGGCATTAAAATTGACTGTTCTTCCGCCATTTTCAAACAACACCTCAAATGCTGTTTGGACGCCATAGGCGTGCCTGGTTACCTTAAATTCTCCAAAAGACTCAAAGTACGAGGCTATCAAATCGTGGGCAAATTTTTCTTCGAATGCAACCTCGGGATTCTTGTACATTTCTCCGGCAATACGCTCGAAATCTTTGGTATACTTCTCAGTGAAGTGGTCAATTGCTTCGATAACTTGCGATTCAATCTCCATTTTGGATAAAGTCATGATGAAGGTAAGTACGCCAATGATCTTATTTATACTAGGTTGACAGAAAGGTATGAGGATTTGGTCGTCGGCATATCCGTTTTGGGAAATAGCGATCCCGCGATAGCGATAAGAGATTTCGCAACCATTAGAGCCTTTCTCAAACCCCCTTTTTGGCTTGAAAAGAAAGATTCAATTCACCGACCGGTATTCCAACGTGTGTACCAACCGGATCCTAGGTTAACCGCTAGATATAAAAAATGAAAAAGCAGTGAACGCCGATAGCTAGATGTGTGAATTCCGCTCCCCACATCGGCAAGTGCGGCGCGAGATCCTTATCAAAATTTCAACGTTTTATGCAATTAGTTAAAAGGATTATGGGAACAACGATGTGATTTCCGAGTCATTGATCGGTTCATAAAATCTTATCTCAACATCAGTCGGCCCAGATTGTTATTTATAGAGGCTATGGAACCCATTACTTTTCAAGAACTGCGTTCAACAATGAGTAAAGAGCAAGAGGTCAAAATAACAGGAAACTATGACGAAGTCAGTATTGCAGACGGAGATGTCATTACTTCTGTGAAGTCTCCTTCAGGAAAGGAAGTTGTGGTCAGGGCCACTGACATCGACCTTGCTATGAACTTGGCTCTGCAGTTGGACTCAGACGACTTGGATCCTCGGGACGATCGCAGATTATTTTGGAAGGCTACTATGTACATTCTTCCATTGATCTGTTTGTTGTATGCTGTTCAATTCATGGATAAAATCACCAACAGTGGTGCTTCGATAATGGGGTTGAGGACGGATATGAATATGGTTGGAGACCAGTATTCCTGGACAGGATCTGCGTTTTACTTGGGATACCTTTTCTTTGAATTTCCCGCTTCCTATATTATCCAACGATACTCTATTTCAAGATGTGGAGGCATTTTCTTCTTCTTATGGGGCACGGTTTTGTGCTTGTGTGCCGCCACAAATTATGCTGGATTCATCTTTTTAAGAGTTGTTTTGGGAATGCTTGAATCCTCCGTTACTCCCATATTGATGATTATTACTTCTCAGTGGTACAAGTTGTCCGAACAGTTTATGCTCTCGGCCATTTGGTTTTCCTTCTGTGGTGTTGGAGCAGTACTTGGAAGTTCCATCAGTTTAGGCATGGTCATTCATAACGAACTGTACTCCATAGCTGGCTGGAAGTTATTGTTCATTGTTACTGGACTCATGACGGTGTTTCTCTCGGTGGTATTCTACTTTTGGATTCCCGATTCGCCAGCTGATGCTTGGTTTTTATCCGAAGAAGAGAAGATCAACGCCGTCAAGAGAATCAGGAAGAACCAGCAAGGGTTTGGTAACAAACACTTCAAGAAGCATCAGTTCATCGAGGCTTTCACAGACCACAGAACGTATATTTACTTCTTTTTCGGTCTTGCAATCTCTATTCCCAATGGAGGCTTAACTACATTTGGAAGTATTGTGATGAACTCGATTCTTGGTTATTCTGTGAAACAGTCGTTAACTTATAATATCTACCAGGGATTAATTGAGGTATTTGGGTGCATCATCATTGCATCTCTGATCAAATTTGTGAAGCATCGTATGATCGTTTGCATCTTTGGTTGCATGCTTAACTTGACGTTTTCCGGAATGCTTGCGTTTGCTAAAGATCCTCATGTCCGTTTGGGGGGATGCTTGTGCTTGGGAATGTCCGTCATTGGTATGTTTACTATGCTTTCCAACTTCTCTTCGAATGTGGCTGGCCACACCAAGAAGGTTACAGTTAATGCTGTGTTCCTTGTCGCTTACGGAGCCGGCAATATTATTGGACCTCAGACTTTTATCGAAAGCCAAGCTCCACAATACGTCGGCGGCCAGATTGCTATGGTGGTAAGTTATGCAGTGACGTTGGTGCTAGCCATCGGTCTTTACCTCTCTTACTTTATGGAGAACAGAAAGAGGGATAGAATGGTTAAAAGTGGAGAAATCGAGTCGGTGAACCCCAACAGTAACGTTGCGTTCGCAGACTTGACAGATAAAGAGAATCCTTACTTTAGATATTCACTTTAGAGTGTACGGTATATTGCATTTGAGAATGCCGAAGCCGGCTTAATACATGTTCGTATTTGTATTAGGCATGTGCAGTTGGAAAAATTGTCGTGTAATTTAACAGTTCACCGCTCTAGAGCTATCCTCTACAAACAGTTGGTCCCCGTGCATTTACAACCGAAGTGGCTGCATGATTCGGTACCCTACTTTGATTAAGACATAGATCTTTTGCTCGCTACTTTGTGTCTTACTTGACGAAATTAATGGCAAAGCGTAGCTTGTGAATGCAGCGCGGCCTATTTCGCTATTGGCCAGGGTTTTCTTGGCGCATATAATGACAGCGTTTTGCGCGCGAGATTATCAGATTGATCAGTAAGTCGGTACCTGATTTATTCTTCGCTACAGATATTGGTTTGAACAAGGCAAAACTGGCTAATTTCTTCAGGTCGATAGCCCATTATATTTGTCACGCTGTTAAAACCGGCTCCAACTCACTCAATTCAACTGCTCAAATTTGACCTCTTGCCATGCCAAGAAAAGTGAAAAAAACCGAGAAATCCAGAACAAGGTGGGTTCATATGAGATACTATAAGTAGGCATGGCGATCATTTTTTCTATATGTATTCTCTCGAGAAGCAAAAGTCTGTCATTCATTCCAGCGACGCTGCGAATGATAGCGTTATAGATGAAAGCAAGGTTGACAGTGAGGCCGTCAGAACTTTCAAAGACTGCTCTACTCATGAAATCCACAATGATCTCATCGTTGAAAAGTCGTTTGGTGTGTTGAGAGAGGAACTAATGATGGCTGCGAATACAAATTATTGGCAACGCGGTGCTTTCTATTTTAGCATTTTCATTGGAATGTTTGTGGCTCTCATGGAGTCCGCGGTGGTGAATGTGTTTGCAAGTTACGCAACCAACGACTATAAACAGCACTCACTCATGTCGACCGTTGGTATTATTCGAAATGTTGTTTCTGCTGCTTCATTGCCCATTTATGCTAGAGCTTCCGACACTTTTGGCCGACTTGAACTCTTTGTGTTTTCGACGGTTTTGAGAGTCGTTGGCCTAGTGGTGATGTCACAAGCAACCACTATTCATAAGTATGCCGGAGGAATAGTATTGTACGGACTTGGCTTTGCTGGCGCTAGAGCGTTGTGGCAGTTCAATTTGGCCGATGCTTCTTCGTTGAGGTACCGTTTCTTGACCTTAGCCGTGTTGCACCTGCCCAATATTATTATCACTTGGGCTAGCGGTAGTATTGTAAGTCAGCTTTTGAATAGGTACGAGTGGAGCTTTGGTATTGCACTTTGGGCTTTCACTTTCCCGTTGGCATGTGTACCATATTTGGCCCTAAGTATCAGAATGAGGTGGATAGCGTCCAGAACAGAAGCCTGGGCTCACTTAAAACAGGAGGAGCGGAAAAGCTACCTTGGAATGAACGAATCCACCAAGTTACACGAGGATGCTATCAGGACTGGAAATCACAATTGGTCTGCCAAAATTAAAATCTTCTTGATTCGAACCGGCTACATTTCCAAGGCATTATTCTGGAAAGTTGACCTCGTTGGATGCTTGTTTATCGTATTAATCTGTGGCTTAATCTTGGTACCTTTGACCTTGGCAGGTGGAGTTCTGAACAAATGGAGTCGAGCCTCAACAATCGCCCCACTAGTTGTTGGATTCGTGATGATTCCATTTTTCATCTTGTGGGAGCGAAAGTTAGCCAGGTTTCCTTTGATTCCGTTTTCCTTGTTGGCCGATAGAGGCATTTGGGCTGCATTCGTCATTGCGATCCTTTATACTTTTGTCAGTGGAATGCCTTCGACTTACGCATATCCAGTGTTGCTTGTGGGGATGAATGCCACTCCAACAGTGGCTACCCGTATACCCCAATTGGAAGGGTTTGTTACGTCTTTGACAGTTCCAGTTTTTGGAGTGATTTTGGCATATTACAGAAGAAGCAAAGGATTCATAATTATGGGAGTCAGCGTCTGGTTTATCGCCATGGGGCTCTTTGTCCATTTTAGAGGAGACAATGATGGGTTGACAGGAAAGTACTATCGTGATGGTGTTGCTGCCGGGATGTGCTTGATGGGTTTTGGAGTCGCTTTCATTGCCAGACTTGTGGTTGTTTCAGCCCAGGCTTGCACCAGTCACGAATATACTGCTCTTATCATTGCGGTTTTTGCTTCGCTTTACAGTATTGGTTCAGCCCTCTCCAAGTGTGTAACCGGTGCCATTTGGACCCAAAGAATGTATTCCACTATTGCTGAAAAAATGGTCCAGTTGGACGTTGACCCAAAATTGGCAAAACTTGCCTATGCCGCTCCATATACCTTTATCAAATCACATCCTTGGGGGTCTCCTGCTAGAGTTGCCGTGGTTTTGGCATATGCTGACATTCAGAAAAAAATGTGTATCACTGGTCTTTGTCTCTGTGTGCCAACATTGGTAGTTGCTTTCTGCTTGAGGGACCATTATCTCGTTTCCACGCAGTCATTGGACGAAGCCGTAAATCCTGATTTCAAGGAGGGCCACAAGGGCCAAATTCTTTATAAAAACGACGATGATGTGATTTTGAAATATGTGAAAAGGTGCTTCCGTCGGTAAAAATGTGGTCAGTAGGAGGATCTTTTGAGAAGAGAGCCATTTCCATGGCCTGGCGTTCGAAGAACAGAGATAAGTGCCATCGGCTTAATGATTCCAAGCGTTACCCTCGGCAATGTGATGGCGTTTGCAGTCTACTTTTTCGAACAGGCTGGAATCGATTCTAGCAATGCTTTTACGTTGGGAATTGCCCAGTATGCCATTGGGTTCGTGGGAACGATTATTTCGTGGGTTTTGTTGGCCCGTAGTTTCGGAAGAAGAACTCTCTATTTAGTCGTACTCGGACTTTGTGGGCTTTCCTTTTTGATTATGGGTTTCATTTCTTTGGCCCCAGCTTCTAACCAAAGCGTCAAATGGGGAACCGCTTCCTTGTTGTTTGTTGCAGTGTTCTTCTACGATATGACCATTGGACCAATTGTGTTCTCGCTTGCGAGTGAAATGTCATCCACCAGATTGAGAGCGAAAACCATTGGTATTTCAAGAAACTTGTTCCACGTTTGGTCCATCGTGAACAGTGTGATCTACCCATACATGTTGAACCAATCCGAAGGTAATTGGAAGGGCAAAGTTGGTTTATTCCAGGTAGGAGTGATCGGCGTAGCGTTTACGTGGGCGTATTTTAGATTGCCCGAGCCAGCAGGAAGAACTTATGAAGAGTTGGGAATTATGTTTATCCGAAAAGTCAAGGCGAGAGACTTTAAAAAGTATCACATTGACACTTTGGATATCAATGAAATTGTGCAAATGGATGCCAAACGGATAAAGAATAATAAAGAGGAAGCAATAAGAAATCAAGATAGCTGAAATACAGTAGTGCGATAAGCGTAAACCAATCCAAGTTCAACAATTGCAAATTTTTCAAAATTTGCAAAATTAATAGGTACAAACAAGCCACTCTTGACAAGCACCAGCATACGTTACCGTATCATTTTTCATTTCTGGCACTGCAACTCACCATGACTTAACACCGCTATTCGCAGTCAAATCAAGTACTCATATTTGGAGCCGGTGCGGCGGGCGAGACATACTGCATACATCAATTTTGATTGAACGTTACAACTCACCTTAAATTTAGTACTCGATTCTGACTGATGGGAAATGCAGGTTAAAGCTTCAGATCTAATTGTACACGGGTCCAATGATCACTTTCCGGTTTTTCCCAGAGCTATAAAAGCCGGAAGGGCCCATTCCAGTTCTGCACTCCAGTTTGGAGAGGTGCATGAAATATGCATGGAATGACGGGACTTGAAATTATATACGCTATCTCCGACACAGAAGCGCAAATGTACTGGTGACGCCGTGCCCAGAAATACGATGGACAAGTTCGCAGAGGCCGTCGCTTTTTCAAGACTCATTCATTGACTCAAAATATATCGTCCCAATTTATCAGCTGTTAAATTCTCGAATTGCATTTGCACAGTCCATAACGAGCTCCTCCCCTTTATCTAACACTCCGTTCATGGCCATAACCACATGCGGCACTCCTTCATAAACTTTAAGAGTGGAATGGACTCCGTTCTTGAGAAGTTTTGTATGGTAAGCTTCTCCCTCTCCTCTCAAAACGTCCAACCCAGCCACCGCTATATAGGCTGGGGGTGCTAAACCAAACGATTTATCGTCATAAAACAAAGGAGAGGCTTTTGGATTGGACAAATCCTTTTCGTTCGGCAAATAATGATAACGATACCACATCATTTTCTCAGCAGGTAAAGCAGCGGTGTTTTCGTACTTTTTCCAAGACTGGTAAGTGTTCTTGTAAGCAGTATTATCGGTCACTGGTACAACAAGAATCTGGTACTTGAGCAAAGGAAGTGCAACCGGAGNGCTTCNNAACTTACGCTNTTCAATGATCATNTGNGAAAGNNTNGCGGTCAANTTGCCGCCGGCNGAAGAGCCACCAGCTCCNAAACGGTNGATATTNCCTCCCAACTTTTCTGCACCTCCATTTACCAACCAAAGATATGCTTCCCAAGCATCGTCCACGGCGGCTGGGAACGGATTTTCTGGAGCCAATCTATAATCAACGCTGACGCAAATACACTTTCCAATGTCTGCCCAGTACGTGCAATGGACATTCTCGGTGTCAATGTTTCCTAAAACCCAACCTCC